>OX451389.1:8657500-9130889 GCA_949629135.1 Eremobia ochroleuca
ATTTCCTTGTTTCAGCTGTATCGCGTCCGCAGTTATTTAGCGGATGTGAACCTTTTATGACACTTACGACGGTGAAAAATGAATGTGGGAGATTTTTTGTTTAAAAATGTTAGATATGATTTTAATTCTTACCCTGTCCTCTGATCAATATTTAATAACAATGATATTAGGTAACGATCGTTACCCTATGATGACCGATGACTCGTGAATTCGTCATTTGCACCGAATAGGACGATTTCTAGAGAAACACAAGTCAGCAACAACTTATAAAAAAAATAATCAGGTGAGTGCGCGAACAATTAAAAGTTTTCGAGAAATTACCAGTGATTAGACTTCTAATTATCCACCCCTGGCATAGGTACGCTATTTATGCATGTGCAAGTACAGATGAGTGCCAAAGGTGACGATCTACAAAACCATAATTTTCGGCTTAGTGAGTATCGTACCATTTCTCTTTGAAAAAGTAACTGTCCGTCAGTCTCTTACCTTTTCACGCCTTAACGGCTGAGCGGATTTCGATAAAAAGACACATACACACAAGTATCAGACATACACGATAATTAATTGTCTATTTTATTATATTAGTTGCAAATACTTTTGTAACACGGACAGCTGCATGCCAAAATGAACATTATAAAGTATTTTATAACACGATTACTCGTAAAAGGTCTCTTACTGCACCAATTTCAATATCGTAATGTATCTCATTACGTACTCGTGCGTAATTGTAATCTAAAGCGCACGGTTTATCAAGATGCTCCGTCTAAAACGAACGGTACTTTTTTAAATCTTAGCAAAGAGTTTTTATGTCAGGAAAGTGGTCAACAATTTATGAATAAAATTAACTTTGGGAGATAAAATATAATAAATAAACATTTAATTCATTAATTTTGACAATTAATTACAACCATTTATCTGTAACAAAAACACAAAAGTATTAATTTACTTTATTAGTAATACTGGCTGTTTTTTGTGCCTTTGCCATAAACAAAAGACGCTATAAATGTTTTAACAAGTAATTAAAAATTTATTCGTATAAGAAAGTCCGAGTTTTATTTATTTCCTCACAAATGTGTTATAAAACGTCGTATGACATACGTGTGGTTTGATAATTACAGCCTCTGCTTTCTTATAGCCCTCACCTACGGCTCGGGCTAGCAATATCGCCTCAGCTGTAATTTTCAACTTACCGCACTAATATCATAATGTACTATTACGCGCCTAATAACTTTAATCACCGCCATCTTTGCCAAACGTCATGTCGTGCCGAAAAAGATTAGGGATTTTTAGAAAAAAAATGCAGAGGTAGGTATTTATCTAGGTAGGTATTAAAAATAGCTAAATGTATTATGACATTGTTTTTCAGTTTCTTAAAAATCACTCGGAGCTATGAAAATCTATACCTTATGGTTCGATTATAACCTCAAAAGCTGATACTTTTTTTTTTTTAATATATCTATTCTGCAGCTAGTCCGCTATAAAAATAAGATCTTATAGGAGTTTCCTAATGATCGACAATACAACACAACATTTTCCGATGCTCCTGGTTCCAGGGCGAACAATGTATGGGCGCAGAGCAATGCCCTTTGGCACACAGGTAGCCCAGGTGCCCTATAGGCCCTAGAGGCTTGTGGCTAAATAATAACTGCCGTACGGGTCGAACTAAGATTAAGCTATGCTCGCCGCGGTCGGTACGTCGTTATTACAAGCGATACATCGCAAAAGAATTGCGTCTCTGATGCGCCGCATACGGGGCAGCCCCAACGGCATCCTGCAGCTTATTGCAGGCAGAATGGATTTGGATTGCTCCTTCATGGAGCATTGGACGAGGCTGTATGTGCGGGTGGTGCGGTCCTGATTCAGGATCACACTGCTCGAACGTGTGGCTTTGTCCAGTGCTCCCTGACCTTCTTAATGTTTTTAATGAAACACGTATGGATAAATATCTGAAATAAATGAATTGAATTGAATTACATATCGAGACCCCTCCGTGCCTCGTAAAATACGTTAAGTCATTGGTCCCGGCTGTCATTCGTAGATCTTTGACAGTTGTTACGGGGAGTCTGGAGCCCAAAAAGTCTGACAACTAGTCTTACGTAACTGGATTGTGGAGGTCAGATAAGCAGTTGCTCCATGTAAAATACTGGTATAAAGCTGCATCGGATTAGACTGGAATCCGATCTAAGCAAATTAAGAAAGACCATGGGCTGATTTCAGGATCCATAATATTAGGTCTTTACCTATGAAATTGCCGTTCTGCAGTACTGGCCATTTCAAATCAAAATAATTTTTGTTTGGCTAAGAATTCTAATTTCAAATTAATTTCATTTTAAAAACATGGAATTTTGTTTCCATAAATAGTCATTTGTCTATTGATTAGTGTTACATTTTCATCGCATTTCAATCTTTTTCGTCATCGTGGATACGTTAAAAATTCGAGTAATTATGGAATATGAGTACCGTCGTGGCAGCAACGCGGCACAAGCGGCACGCAACATCAACGACGTCTACGGAGCTAACACTACAAACCAACGCACCACCTGTTATTGGTTTGCTCGCTTCCGTTCTGGAAATTTGGATCTGAAAAATGAACCTCGCGGTCGTCAGAAGACTTTGGTCGACAGTGACGAATTGAAGGCGATTATGGAAGCTGATGATACACAATCTACAGCTGAATTAGCAGCAGCTTTCGACGTTAGCGTCAAAACAACATTGGTCCATTTGCGTCAAATTGGCAAGGTAAAAAAGCTTGACAAATGGGTGCCCCACGAACTCAATGATCGCCAGCGGGAAGTACGCGTCGAGATGTGCCTTGCACTGCTCAACAGACACACAAATGAAGGAATTTTGAACCGCATTGTTACCTGCGATGAAAAATGGATTCTGTTTGATAACCGCAAGCGCTCAGCAAGTTGGTTGGATCCTGATTCAGCACCTAAACAATGCCCTAAACGAAAACTTACCCCTAGAAAAGTGATGGTCACTGTTTGGTGGTCTAGCGCCGGTGTGATTCATCACAGCTTCTTACCAAACGGGGTGAGCATTACTGCAGATGTGTACTGTGAAGAACTGAACACAATGATGGAGAAGCTGGCACATCTCCAACCAGCATTGGTCAATCGCTCGTCTCTGCTGCTCCTGCACGACAACGTGCGACCTCATACTGCACAGCAGACGGTCTCCAAGTTGCAAGAACTGGGGTTGGAAGCTCTCCGTCATCCGCCCTACTCACCAGACCTTGCGCCTACAGACTACTACTTTTTTCCAGAATTTGGATAACTTCTTGGCGGGAAAAAAAATCAATACCCGAGAGGCAGTACAAAATGCCTTTGAAGAATTTGTTGCCTCCCGTCCAGCTGATTTCTTTAAGAAGGGCATCAATAAACTGATTACTTCGATTAATACAAATAAAAAATACATGAAAAAAATCGTTTAAATTTTTTTTCATAGGTAAAGACCTATTACTTTTAATCCCGGTAGTACGTTCCAGTGGGATAATTTCCGACCTCCATGCTGGCAAAATACCTACGGAAAACGCAAGTTTCAAATTATTTAAGTGGTATATCCACGTTAATCTATCTACCAAGAAGACTGCCACAGAGTACTCTAGCATTATTTACATTTCAATTTCTAAATGGAAAATGAAGCGATATGAAATGGAATGTAATCAACCATGTTAACGTCGGGTGACTAAATATGCTTGCCTAATAACAATTTGCTTTATTTACTGAGCTTCCTAGTGGAATGTTTCAAATGAGTTTTGATGTTTTAATAGCGTAGGCAAGTTTGTAAAGGTAAGTGCATTGTTTTTGATATTTGACTGAACTTAGAGTAAAAGTGGGATAGATGCCATATGAGGAGAGACGCCACACATTACTTATCTCGCGATGTGATTGAAATAGCCCTATACTTTTTACTGGAAATAGCTACTTATCTGGAAATAACGACTTATGTCGTAACAAGTCAGTGCCTGTTCGGCTGCACTCGAATGCGTTACGCATTGTTAAGAATATATTTTTCTGCGTAATTTATTCGATGAAAATTTTGATCATATTTTGTTTTAATGAATGACATAAGTACAAAATAAATAAGTTAAATGATAAAATGATAAATGATTTATTTTCTGTAAGTAGGTTTGTACAAACACTTTTACTTGTCAGTCATATTTTTTTAAAACTAAATGAGGTCGGGGTTTCCTATTTGACTACTCAGAGAAGAAAGGCCGAAACCAACTCATAGGTCACAGTCTCTTTTAAAGTCCAGACATAATCTTGGTCAGATCATGTGAAGACCATATAGATTGATGTCTGAAATGGTCTTTTGAGTAAAGAACCACTCAGATTGAGCGGGCCTGTCCAGTCAGTGGACGCATTTGTCAAAAATCGTGCAGCTCAACTCAGGAGCCTCACGATTCGACGAACAATACCAATGAAAGGACATTTGAATAGGCCGCATAAATTACTCAAACTGCCAGATCATGATTAAAACTAACTAAGAGGGAAAACAGAAAAAAGAAATGACCCACATAGTCTTTGCACTCACAGTAATAATAATAAAAAGTTAAAGTAAGTACCTGTTTTAATGTTTTGTTTAGCTTGTTTTTAACATGATAAAAAATATTTTTGTGTATTGTTTATACTGAGTAATATTGTAAGTGTATGGCATCTATCTTCCAAAATGAGGAGAGACGCCACGGCTTACATGATGTGTGTTTTTACTGGTTCCGGATCAGCAGATGCATCGTCAACATCTTAACGAGATGAGTCTGATTATATTAAATAGGATAATAATAATGTGCGTTGAGTGTTGGGAAAATTATTTTCGAACAAAGAAGAAGGTTGGATCAAATGTGGTGTATGCCTAAAATGGCTACATGAGGCATGTATAATGTACTATCCCCATTGCAATAATTGTGGAAGGGAAATAATACACAAAAAATCTTAATCAGACAAAATAATATGTATGGCATCTCTCCGTCGTTTTATGGCATCTCTCCCACATAGTGTGGGAGAGATGGCATTTTGAAACTTGTAATATTTTAATTTCTAGATTTGTCTTTTTGAAATAATGTGATATTTTTTTTTTACCCCATAGAGTATGAGTGTAACTTTCCTGCAAAAAAGAAACGATTCAATTATATTGCTTTTTTTTTTTCTTATAAAATTGCAAACCTGCAAACACAATGGCGTCTCTCCCACTTTTACCCTAAGTAACGTGAAGTGAACGTTGAAGATTCGGGAAACTATCAAATTGCAGCTGAAGTGCCAACCTATTGTAGGAATCCATGACCTCATCGTTCTCCTGACCTTATTTCAATTTATTTGGGGTCGGCGCATCATGTCCTTTTCTTCCATACTTCGCTGTTAGTCGTCGTTACGGTAGTCACCCCCTTTCTAAACATATCATTATTCACAGAGTCCATCCATTGTTTCTTTGGCCTTCCTACTAGGAATCCATGACCTATTTTTTTTTTAACACGACCCTTACCAAAATAGACATTTTATTGTTATCACATTTATTATACGCAAAGTATATAAGAAAAACACTTTAAACACAATTTCAATAATGATGGTATTTGTAACTCATTCGTTGTATACCGAGAATTTTAGAATTATTTCGTAAGGAATTAGTGTAAGGAAGACATTAAAATTACAAACATTGTGTTACAATATTACCCAACCTTTAAAGGAAACATCACAAACCTAATCACGAACATGACCATTGTAATCTAAAAAGTAATCAGCATTTTCCCAAAGTACAGGCATTTATTACAGAACATTTCACACGATTCGACTCCTTATCTTTCAGGAAGAGATCTTTCCTAACACGTCTTTTGGCTTCACAAATTACCAATTAGGGACGCTTAGCGTGTAAAGGAGAAAGGTAAAAGCATATTCAACATTTACAAGACGTTTGACGCGGTTCCACTCGACTCCTGGCCCGTAGCAAGGCATGCTCGTTAATGTTCGCGTTCGTGTTTCTGGGAAAGCTTGAAAGCGGGATATGCCTAAAAAATGAAGAATTTAAACTCACAATTTAGACGCTTTCTAGTTTAAATCTGGCTAATCCACCCGGTTAATGTTGATAGATAGTCCATTCCAATACATACAATTTTGAAGACACGAAAATATTATAAGCACGCCCCGGACAGGGACCGTATTATAAAGTATTAATGCCATCATGATACCACTACGAAAAAGGGATGGTGCTATCGGTCATATACATCTAGTGTATAGCTCCATCTCTCTTTTACACTGGAATGATGATGGCATTAAACGGTCATAATATGGCACCAGGGCGTTCAATATAGTTGATTTTACTACCCAAAGCCATCATCGCATAGCAGTAACACTAGGAATCTAGTAATTCCAAAGATCTGAAGTAAATCTAGTAGCAACCTCATCTCAGCGACAATCAATGTCAAAAACTTTTCAGAAATGTAGGGAAAGTTAGAGGTATTTTTGACAGATTGAGACTGAGAACGTTCTTAAAATTACAAGAAGTGCCCCTCTTGTACATATGTGTTTGTCTCTTCGTACAGTAATAATATGCACATTTGGTCTGAAACACCTTGAATAAAAAAACAAAATAAAAAAAAAGCTTACTTTCGTAATTCAATTTTTATCTCTAGAAAATCTTACACCGTGTCTTCACTGATGTTTCGCGGTAACATTCTTAAAGGGTGTTTGTTCCCTTGTTTTGCAGATAGAAATTTCCTAGAATTTCGTTTCACAGAAAATGTATCACATAATATTTGGTCCTTATATTTTTATTTCGAATATTATTGTTTTAACGACTATTTACTTGAATGAAAATTAAAGCAATAATATTCGAAATAAAAATATAAGGACCAAATATTATGTGAAACATTTTCCGTGAAACGAAATATTCTGCGTAGGTATTGATTATTCTATGAAACGATAATATGAGAAAAAAAAAATATACGAAACGAAATTCTATAAAACTTTTGTCTGTAAAACAGTGTACAACCTTCATAGAGTGTTAAGTTTACTTTTACGCGCGGCGTCAGGTGTGTTAGTTTCAATTCTTCTCAAGGCTATAATGTTCACGGGAGATAGCAAATGGATACGATTTAAGGACCTCGTCTCGTGTAATCTGTAGCTATTTTAATTTTATAAGGTGCCTTTAGCGTGCGTTGGTGCAGAATAAAACTGTTCCGTTTGTAATTAATTTTGCTTGTTAACAGGTTTGTTGGAGAAGTCATTTTTTTATTCATTCGTAAAATCTTGACATTTATGAACGCTTTAAAATCTATATTTTCACGTCACGTGTCCCGAATAGCGTCTAAGGCCTGATTTTTCAATCGACAGATCATTTTTATTCGTGAAATTATATTGACGTCTGACAGATTTAACTATCTGACGTTGGATAAATCAGCTCTAAGATGTAAGATAACTTTTTTATTAAAACGTCAAAGGGTGAGGCCGTGAAAATTAGCACCATTTGTTGCGTGTCTAAATTGTACTGGTTCATTTCATAAAAAAAAATAACGTGAAATGTATTTTAACTATTTGTATACGATTACCTATTGAATAATCCTGCCTTCCAAAAATAAACCATCTATTTGACTTATTTAGTTTTGTGAAAAAACAAATTTCTTTTTGAAAAAGCAGTAAATTTTTGGCCAAAATATGCCATTTTTTTCGTATACCTCAGTTGCAACCGTCAATTAAACTTTTTGTTATTGATAATATGAAAAAAACTTTTGATACCCTGGTTGAGTAGATAGTCAACTTTGCAATGAGAGCCATGATTTTTGAAATTGATATAAAAAAACGTGTTTTATATACGCAAAGTGATGGTCAATTATTTTCACTATTGTGTTACAATATTTTGTGTTATGCATTTTACTACCCAAAGTTTAAAAACGAAAACCGGGAAAAAGTAATTTGAAAATTGGCAAAACTATTGCTTGTCAACAAGTTAAAAAATTAAAAATCGCCATGTTAGTTGGTCTTTGACTCGACGAGAAAGTGGATACATGGTTGATGACACCCGAAAATAAAACTGATTTTCAATAATAAAGTAAGGTAAATATAGTTTCTTTTTAAAAACTTTATATGTAGTCATCGTAGAAAAGTGTACTTTACGTTTATTAGAAGGTAAAATGGTGGAATTGTTTAACATTTAGAAATTATAACCCAAAAACGCAAGAATTGTGTGACAATTGTGTGACTTTTGTGATACTTCCGTGTTATCCGTGATGCAAATGTTGTGTTACGTAACACAATTCAATTGTAAAGGCTTATACATAAAGCAAAAATAGACGTTTTACAACATTTACTGTAAATTTAAAAAAAAAATGGTTATTTACACGCCGAAAACCAAAAGAAAGGATTATGATTTTAGCAATGTTTGTAGAAAAATGTACATATGTAAGTACTGTGTATGAATGTTCCACCATAGCACTAAAACTAATAACCCGATTTTGGCAATTAAGGTTTCAACCGTTAAAATTGTAAGAGTATCATAGGCTACATCTTATTTGAACGCCTGGCAATATTTTAAAGACCTTTAACCCTTCAACCATCTCTGTACTGACTCATGAACAACTTTTACAATAAAAAGATGATTACAAGTAATGTTGTTTTCTTTATGAACTACTAGCGACTCGCCCCGGCTTCGCACGGGTGCAATGCTGATCACTATTACTACATAGTATAAAACAAAGTCGCTTCCCGCTGTCTGTCTGTCTCTATGTATGCTTAGAACTTTAAAAATAAGCTACGGATTTTGATGCGGTTTTGTTTAATAGATAGAGTGATTCAAGAGGAAGGTTTATATGCATAATATAGTAGAGAAACACTGATAATTTTAGAGCCATTATTTCTCTTAAAAAGTATAGGATAAAAATGGTTGTTGTGGGTTATCCCTAATAGATAGACATATGCCATCGCGGACTTTTTTGTAGACCTTTTTAAGGTTTACAATACTGTAGTACATTATTTTGATATATCTCGTAGGGTTAAGCCAGCGTTTGCAATGTAAGCGCAAAAAAATGTGTTTATTTACGACATCCCATTAGAAACTAAAATGATCAGTGTTTTTCTACTATATTATACATGAATTATACATATAAACCTTCCTCTTGAATTACTCTATCTATTAAAAAAAACCGCATCAAAATCCGTTGCGTAGTTTTAAAGATTTAAGCATACATAGGGACAGACAGCGGGAAGCGACTTTGTTTTATACTATGTAGTGATATCTATAAATAACTCTTGAAATAACTCCTAAAAATTTTATTAGAATAATGCTAAATAAACATACCTTGTGAAATTCCCTTAATGAGAATAATATGTTACTATTGTGTTGCTTTTGTGTTACGATAACACAAAAAGGCCGTGTTACATTTGTGTTATTTTGTGTTAATTTTCGCGGCCTTACCCCAAAATCATTATTTTTATTCAGAGTTACAATGTTATGTACATAAATAACAACTTATACCTAATTAATTAATAAAAATAACAATATTTTATTATTATTATATCCTAAGATCCATTTTATACAACACGGTTTCATTACGGAAAATGTGTTTGTTAAAAGAAACTCTCATAGTGTTCCATACATCACTGATGAACCTTGCCTACACACGGCGTCGTAGTTTTGCACGGCAAAAAAATGTGTGTGTACAAAGGGCCTAACTTAACTTAAAATATAAGCAAAGTAAAACATGTCGTCGAAAAAAAGTTAAGTTAGGCTAAGCTATGATTTTATTTTTCATCTAAGTCGTACACAGTGTGTCGCGTACTGTTTTCTTCAAAAATCAAATTCAAAATCTTTATTTCAGACATGAGTCCATAGAGGAAGTATCAACAAAATACCTTATTACTAACTAGTGTTAGTAATAAGGAGATTATACTTAAATATCAAATGGATTCTTACCCAGTGGCGCAGCAGAGGGGAGTCCCATCGATCTGAGAGCACGCTCAGGAGACCGTTGAAAAGAAGAAGCAATTACCTCAAAACACACTCATACATGAATATGCGTATAGAAATGTATGCTTTTGAATAACATTTGTGTATTTCAGTTTTAAAGATATCGGTTACGAGAGCCTACGCCTTTGTAACAATGGCTACATCACGACAGCACCGCTTATTATAATATTATTATTTATTTATTTATTCAGATAACAAAGATCCATTGGGTTAGTAACAATAGTCTTAACCTATGTTAGTACTTAACTAATAACACAGACAATGTACAGGTGACAAGTGACCTCACCATCGGGCTGTCATGTCTCGTCGGCTATAGCGCGTAGAAAACTGCTGGGGCTGCCGCGGAGTCTGTTTAACAGCGAGGCCGCTTTCATACGCCGTACAGCATTGAAGCAGTCGGTGCGTGCCTCAGCGAACATAGATGATGCGCTACAGAACCGAGGCAGACGCAAGAGCACTCCAAATGCGTTGTTATACTGGATCCGCAGAGCATTGTAGGCCTTTTGGGTGTAGCTGAACCACAGGCTCCCCGAGTACAGCGACATGTAATATGCTTTAAACAGCGTTATTTTGACCACCGCTGTACATAGGAAGAACCGGCGGGCCAGCATATTAGCCCGAAATACCCCTCCCCTCCCCTTTGCCCTATCAACTACTACGCCCCAGTATCAACTACTACGGGGGTATTGTGACTGTTACTAGGCATAAGGTAATAAATAGTACACTAATAAATAAATAAATTACTTTCAGAGCTGAAAACGTTCGATCAAGTCAACAATCAACAAATAAATATAGCAGTAACCTTTTTAATCAACTTTAAATAAAGAACGCGTATAAAAAAGTCGCCCACTTTGGGTTTGTAAATACCTACCAAAATCCCACTATGCACTACCGAACAATATATATACCCTATGCCTCGTACAATGCTTGTTCGAAGTTTCCAGCAGCTAAAGTAGATTATCCCTTGTAATACTGTGCACTCGGATCGAAATACGACACGTTTATATGTAAATCGGATACTGTTAAACATGGCCAATTTGTGCGGATACAGCATAAGGTATAAAGTCTTCTCAAAGTAACAGGTCCAATTTCAGAGGAAGTTACAAGCAAATAATCTCTAAATGTGCACAATGGGCATTCATCTGCGCTGGAGCTTTGTAAAATTAAACCATTATTAGAAAAAAGAACAAAAATATATGTTTGAAAACATTTTGTGATAGGCAATAAATAATTCCATGAAAAATTACGTGATAATTTTGTGCCAAATAACACACTATTCTACTTTGCGCTGCTCTTTCTAGGCACTTCGATTTCATAAAAGGAAACCTAACGATCGCGTTGATGTTATGTGCCTATTTTTAACAGTATTAGCAATAAATTTAATTATAACAGCCTTCTACGTCCAATGAATGCTAAAAAGTACGCCTTTGTAGCAGTGTCGCTAAGTCACGACCAGCTCTGTTGCGACGTAACTGTCGTAACATAGCCACTGTTACAAAGGCGTAGGTTCTTGTAGCAGATATCTTTAGAACAGAAACACACCAAGTTATCCAAAAGCATACATTTCTATATGCATATTATTTTCATTGTCTGTATGTCTGTTTTCTAGGCTTTTATGTGTTTTAAAAGTATTCTGCTTGTTACCGTTTACTTAAAATAATAAACGCAGTTTTAAGAGTCGGAGGCATCGTTCCTTATTGTTTACGAGTATTTTATTAACTGCGTTATAAAGATGTATCTTCTAGCAGAGCATTTAGGTACACATCCAGTTCTGAATTTAATAAGCCGATTATGAATATAGCGATAATAATGCTTTTGCGGTAGAATTCTCGGAAACCGAAATCATATAAAGGGATATCCTTATTTCACCTTTCCCGAACGGTATCTGACAGCTAGTCACAAAAATCCAACAAAAGTAAAGTAGGGGAGACCGGGTCAAAATCGTATAGCTAAGGGTTTAGGGCTGTAGGTCTTTCATTTCAAAACACTCATTTATCTTCTCAACAATTATAATTAGTCAGTCTCATAAGGAACATAATCACTGGAACATATTTGGAATAATTAAAATCTTAAACAATAAAAACCAAAAATTATTAAACATCTTCTAATTACGGTTTTACCCCTACACATGGGCAAAACCGTATATTATATACGATATTGCCCCAGAAATTATCTAGAAGCAACGCATCCCATACATACAAAATCATCTAAATCGTCGTAGTCATAACCTGTACAGCCTTCATGAGCCCAACCTTTACACTCCCTACATTGCACCCAACCTTCATCCACGCGGCTTGAACCATATTCTTCAAGGCAGTACAAACAAATGTTATCATTTATAATTGTTTGTTTTGGTTTTTTGGTCTTAGGCGGTTGATTCAAATTAAGCTTAGGAGTTTTATTTTGTGAGATGGTTATTAACTCATTTTTATAGGGGGAGGAAGTGATGACAGCAGTTTTTCCTCTTCGGAGATCGGTTGCCCTTTTTCGATCCACGCTTATTTTAGGAACTGGCATTATATCTGCTGGAGACACCGTTACACGGTTCTGATTCAACGTAGTAAGAACTGGCGATGCTGTGTTATTTAATGGCGTCGGATCAATGGGTAGCGCAGAAATTAATGGTGTTGAGTGAACGAGTGGCGCTGAAGAAGTTGATGGTGTCGGATTGACATCTGCATCAGTGGAAGTTGATGGAGTTGTAGAAGGTATTTCCGTTGTCTCAGCCGCAGCAAAATCTGCTTCACCGAATACTGTCCTGTTCGTCGGGAATATGCCTGTTTTAGTAAAGCCAGACACGGCGTTCTGTATAGTTGCCGCTTTACAGTATGCTGCTCCAAAAAGTTTTGCCAGCTGGAATTGTGTCACTACTCTACCCGGATTATTCCGTAGCCACGCGTTCACTTCTTGGGTGTAATATGTGCTTAATGGACCCATGATACTCACGTCAAGTGGTTGAAGTCTGTGAGTGCAATGAGGGGGGAAACTTAAAATTACAACTCCATTGTCCCTAGCCTTTTCGATCAGCGGGAGATTTTTTGTATGGGTCGAGTGTCCATCGAGTAAAAGAAGGGCAGGATCTTCTTTTTTGGGTTTTACTGATGATATGAAGTGATTCAACCACTCTACAAAAATATCACTTTGTATCCATCCACTTGGATGACAAACCGAAACTGTCCCTGGTGGAGCACCATCTAGAAGTTCAGCCTTCATCCGAACTCGTGGAAATATTAGCAATGGAGAAATATAATTTCCAGAAGCAGACACACACAGGACAGCGGTAGTCAGCTGGCCTCTTTCCGCTGAACTAGCTAGACCAACCCGTTTTCTTCCCTTTAAAGCGATTATTCTGCTTTGTCTTTTTGGTACCGTTGTCAGGCCCGTTTCATCCACATTGTAAATGTTTGTAGGCAAAAATTTATATTGATCTATAACTTCCTCTAACAAATCAAAAAATCTGTTGACACTGACCATATTAAAACCCATCGCTCTTGCCACTGACGTCGGCTCGGCAGCACGCAGTGATAATTGTGGGTGTCGCTTCATAAATCCAGCCAGCCAATCTTCTCCCGCTAGTTTATAAACCTTATTGAAACAATGGTCAATATTATTTGCTTCTGCGAGCTGATACGCTAAGCGTCGAAGATCTTTATACGTGAGACCAAATAATCGTTTCTCCATGATCAAGACATGCTCAACTAGACTTTGTTCTTGGGAAGCCGAAAAAATCGGTTTAAATCGTCCCAAGCCTTTTCGTGTGGAACACTCCAGGTCATTGTTCTGTCTAAATCGGTTTACTCGATCTTGTAATGTTGATTTTGGTACCTCAAAAGTTTTGGCAGCTTTCAAGTAACCCATGGTGCCATGAAATACGGCTTGAACGGCTTTTTTCATGTTATCCGGATCCCATTCTTGTCTAGAAGTAGTCCTTTTATAATTACGCGGCATTTTAACTGCACCTACAATAAAAAAAATCAGTAAGTTTATATTCATTCATGCGGGTCAAAATCGTATAGTGGCCGGTTTTGCCCCGTACGGTTTTGACCCAAGACTCAATATTTAAATATATCACTCACTACTACATACGCAAACCGATTTTACCTACTCAAATATTTGTTAATTACGAGTTAATACACACACTTTAACATAGTTGATTGGACACTTACCTGCTATATACGTAAATTTCAGTATTATTGATTGAATCTTCACAAAAATAAGATCAAGAACGCCGAAAAACAATAAAATCGAATATTTTGATAACGCGCGTGCCTGCAGCGACAAGTGTTTGTTGACAAATAGCTCCGATTGGCCGACGCCGCTGAGCAGTTTGCGCGCGGGAAATTTGAATTATTGACAAGAATAGTTATGCTGTACTGTTTTACCCCGGTATACGGTTTTGTACAGGTCTCCCCTACCTATTCTTCAAAATCCTTGTTTTTGATAGGTGCTATTTTCACTTGAACAAGTGACAACTCTATTTCAGTGTAAATTAAGTGGATTCCAGAATGACTAGCACTATTGAAAAAGTCATAAAATGTTGAAATTTGTAGCGCCAACTGCACTATATGTGTGGGTATTAATGCTACGTTTCCAAAAAACACATATCTATTTGTTTACTTTTTTGGAAACCAAAATGCGAACACAGTATATCTACTTCAACAGCAACATTCGTGAAATTACTTCCATTAATACTCAGGTACTTAACTTTGCTTTTAATAGACAGCTAACAATTCCTTTCAATTAATAAAATAAACCTCGGAACTCTATTGTTGCAGGCACTCACTATTATTTACCAGTAAGTAATAATGTTTCACTTTATTTTATAGCAGTTTCCGAGCTAGGTTGTATATACTCAGCAACAAAGATAAATGAATGGTTCACTTTTGCGTTATATATTTAAACTAGCTTCTGTCCGCGCCTTCGTCCGCGTTGTTGTTATATTCTATGCGACTCCCACACGAAATTGTTAAGGTCTTCAGATAACTTGAAGCTCAAAATGCCTATGCATTCCACAACTTTCCTTGATAAGTCCTTTACTGTCCAGGCCGCTCGTTCGTGGAATGCATTGCCAGTTGAAATGAAACGCGCAGTCGTTACATGTGTTCAAAAGACTCGTAAAGGAACACTACTTTTTGTTGTGATCTTGTTGTCCTAACTGCTGTCATATACAGTCTTCTTTTAATTTCGTTGCTTATATATTTTGTAAGTATGTATTCATGTGTCTATAATTTTTATATACATATGTATCAGGTTGGCACAAAAGTAATGAGACACTTGGTTTGCGTTTTATATATTTTATTATTATTACAATACAAAAAGCTTAGGCAATGATGTAATCACCATTAGCATTTAAGACTCCTTGCCAACGATCCGGCAAACTTTGGATGCCTTTGGCCCAGAACTCTGGTGACTGATGTGCCTCAAAAAAGTTGTTCAACTCCGGCTCTACATCAGAGAAATCATTAAATAGTTTGCCCCGCAAATGTTGCTTCAGGGCTCTAAACAAATGATAGTCTAATGGGGCGAGGTCTAGGGAATAAGGTGGGTGGGGTATCGTCTCCCAGCCCAAGCTCTCCAACTGTTGGCGAACGGCAGATGCGACGTGAGGTCGAGCGTTATCGTGTAGTAAAACTACATTGACTCGTTTTCGTTGTTTTTTTCTTGATAGCAGTAGATAGTTTGGTGTGCTGGGTTGAATATTTGTCAGCGTTTATAGTTTCACTGTGTAATAGTTCATAAAACAGCATGCCTTGCGCGTCCCAGAAACAGCAAAGCAGAACTTTTAAGCGGTTCTTTTGACTCAGCTTCGGTTGAGTTGGTGGCGTTTCTCCTCGAGGCAGCCAAAAGGCATGACGTGTATTGTTTTCGTAATGAATCCATGATTCATCTCCAGTTACCAGATCAGACAAAAACTATTTACGTCGGGGTCAAAGCTTTTATTTTCCAATGGATGACAGCTAAATCACCCTCGGCAATTTTTTTTTGCAACAGAGTATTATTTACATGTTTATGTTATAATCTAACAATAAAATATATATGTTGTGTATGTTGCCCTATTTTTTATGTACAGACGCCAGCACATCAAGCTACTACAATCTGTCAAATTGCTTTAATAGATTTTCAAATTTATCGCTACAGCATAAGGTTCAAGGTTGATTGGGAAAATTTGACAGTTTCGGGTAGCTTGATGTTCTGGCGTCTGTACGAGTTCATACCTTCTATATAGTTATATCTCAAAACTTCAGCAAAATGTTGGTAACAAAACCTTTAAAATATGGCTTCATTAAACTATTTTATATTGCACGTGGCAAATGGCACTCCTTTGGCAAGTTATGATGCCCCAGAGACTAATTAACTTGGGCCGCACCTAACTAAAGAGGATTTTTCTTATCCATTAAAACTTTATGCCACTTTTTTATCTTTTTTATTTTGAAAATTGTCTCCGTGAAAACCGTTTTTCTTTTAAGATTAATTGAATTACTTACTAGGTAAAGATGAAGCTTTAAGAACAGTATGTTAGTAAGTTAGAGATCGTCTAATTTAAAATGGCACGCCCACTGCTTTTTGCATACACATTTCAAATGTTTGTATACAAATTTTTGTGGAGTGGCGTGCTGTTTTACGTTAGATGAGCCCTACCTCTCTTTGATCATCATCATATATTTCGAATATTTGCATAGGTAGGCAAAGATGTAAAGTCGGTCTCACGAAAGAATTCTCGCAGACGCGGAGCTGCATGCAACGGAGTCATACATTTATATTTGTTTATTTATCTCAACACTATAGTTATTACAGGCACTGGTTAGTAAAATGCATAATCATAGAGAAAGGTGTGTGAGGTACGAGGGATGACGTAGGAATGTTGCTAACCATATAATAATACATGAAAATTCAAAAGTGCCTGTAATTGGTTTATTTGAAATAAATGGTTTGAGTTTGACTTAGTTCCTCTAATAGAATAGAATAGAATACTCTTTATTATGTATGCCATATAAATTACAGCCATAAATATAGAAATTATATAAATTATTGCCACGGGAATTTTTCGTGAGACGGACTCTATAGGGCACCTTACTTTACCTTTTTTAATCACACCAGTCGTATAGTTTTGCCGTATAGATTGTTTTTATACTTCTGAATAAAAACAATCTATACGACAAAATTACACGTATTATATATTGCGATTTTCATTTCTATGGAAACCGCAATATATTCAAACAAAAAAGAGCCTATTTCATTTTTGGTGCTGACTGAAAATATTCGTTTTTATTAATGTCACAAACGAAACCATCACGATAATATTGCAGTTTGATTTATTATTTCTGTGTCTGTTTTGTACATTTAAATGTTTTTCTTTTTTTATGGATTAAATGGATAGAACGTACATATTTTATACTATCTGCTACCTGGTATAATAAACCATAGACATCATCATCTGCCTAGCCTTTTTCCCAACTATGTTGGGGTCGGCTTCCAGTCTAACCGGATGCAGCTGAATACCAGTATTTTACATGGAGCGACTGCCTATCTGACCTCCATAACCCAGTTACTGGGTAATACGATACCAATAAATAATAAATAATAATAATAATAAACCATAGACAGAGTGATCTTTTAGCGTCTGCATGGCATTGACAGGAGGCGTTGTGGATAAAAATTTGTGAAATGGTTACAGAAATTGAAATGGCGCTGTATATAATATTAGTATAGACACTGGAGGGGCCCGTAACTAAATAATAACAGCCGCACAGGTCGATCGATCAGGTTAAGCTACGCTTGCCGCGGTTGGTCTGTGGATGGGTGACCATCTTTACATACCGGCACTCCTCCGTGCCTCGGAAAGCACGTTAAGCCGTTAGTCCCGGCTGTCATTCGTGGATCTTTGACAGTCGTTACGGGTAGTCAGGAGGCCGAAATTCTGAAAACCAGTCTTACCAAGGGGTATCGTATTACCCAGTAACTGGGTTGGGGAGGTCAGATAGGCAGTCGCTCCATGTAAAATACTGGTATTCAGCTGCATCCGGTTAGACTGGACGCCGATCCCAACATAGTTGGGAAAAGGCTAGGCAGATGATGATATAGAGAATGTAGATAGATTGCTGTCAGGCAGTCACTCCATGTAAAATACTGGTACTCAGCTGCATCCGGTTAGACTGGAAGCAGACCCAAACATAGTTGGGAAAAGGCTAGGCAGATGAGACACTATAGATAAATTAAATGTTTAAATAGTGTTGTATAATAAATATTTATTATACAACACTATTTACACTAGGTACGAAATTAAATGATTATATAATATTATGTACCTAGTACTGTAATAAACTAGATCCAATAATCTTTCAAAATAAACGACGGAGGGCAACACGGTTGCCGGTGGAGCAACTTCCGTCTAATGAAAACATCTTCAATATTAATCTGCATTCAGGTTATTGGTGGAAACTTGAAGATAGTTCAACAAGAAGTAGCCCATAAACTTGGCTCACAGGCATCATTATGAGGATCTATTGCTGAAACTGGGTCAATGACTCCAGCCCCGACAGAATAGAGAGATTTGAAGAACGCTTTCGATGCAGACTTACTGTAAAGGGTTATGGCTATCTAACTGGCTGAAAAATTAATACTAGATCAGTTTCATATATAGTTTTCTTTATTTTTGAACCTTATGATTGAAACGCACATACATAAAAAATCAAAATAAAAAGTCATTTATTCAAACTAGGCTGAGAATCAGCACTTTTCGAACGTCAAAATTACAAGACAAAAATTACAAGACAGTCCCTCAAAACACCCGCCCTTCACCGCTTCCTAGTGCTTTCGCTGGGAGAAGAAGTGCTACAACATACTCCCCAGCAGCACAGCTGTCTGTTCAGTTAGAAAATAATTGATTAAATACAATACAAGGTATGCAAAGTAATTAACATTAGAAGACACAGAACACTAAATTAAATTATTTGCTATATGTCAGCTAGCCACGCCAAAATACTAATAAATACAATAAAAACTATACGTACTCAAGCAAAAAAAATAATAAATCAAAATTAAAAATGTAAACAAAAACTTACTATCTAAATAAAAGCCTCCATGTATAAAGGGCGTGACGCCGCTTACATATACACATACACACACATACACTTAATAACTATCTTTTCTTTTCACCAAAATCGATGATATAGTATAGTTAATTATCGAATCGACAAAGTACATATATACATATAAATACAAACTCATTGAACATTGAATTCTTTGACCATAATTACATAGCTCCGCTTAGGTATCAACCTTTTTCTTCTTCAACATTTATGGGCTGTTTTGTTGCTTCCGTACGCAAAATACGTACTTTGATTAGGAGTTGCAGACATTAGCCCGTCTTACCAATACTAATGGCGAATGCTTATATAGTACTTACCATAAAAAAAAATACGTAGTACGTGTAGATGATGTTACGTATGTTACTAAAGTCGATATCTTAAGTTGACTACCACTATCTCAACTGTGTTAGGGTCAGCTTCCAGTCTAACCGGATATAGCTGAATACCAGTATTTTACATGAAGCGACTGCCTATAGTCCCTATCTGTCTTCCACAGCCAAGTTATTTGGTAACACGATACCCTTTGTCTACCACTATTTATGTAATAGTAATGTGCGCTGAAACAAGCAACTGAATCTACCTATCAATCAATGCTAAAGCCATCGCAATTTTGGCGTCCATTGTTCCGTTTGTATTCAAGACGTCATGCGTCAATCAGTTATACAATTTAAGCTGATCCGTCAATGTACGTCAAAGGAATATTATTGGCTAGTTTGTAGCTGCCAGCTTCGACGCAGATTTCCTTGAGATTAAAACAAATGAAATGAAGTATAACATGAACGAGGTATTCCACTCAGAGCACTGATTTCAACCGCACTTGGACGAACCGCACCTGAGCACTTCCACTAACTCCACTGAAACAAAATGTTGTAACGTGCGATTCGATGGAGCAGTTTATCTTCTGACGGCCAACCCTGAATGTGATGAGTTTGCGGATGAATGGTGTCAAATTATGCGAATATGTCTGGTGTTCTGTGAGAGTAAGTATGTAAGGGAGTTCACTGTTTCGTGTTACTTTTAAATTAAATGATATATGACATTATTATTTTTAAACGTAATAATCGTCTCTATATTAAATAATGTAATTAGTGTTTTACCGTTTAAACTAACTATAAAAAATAAATAAATCTATGCGTATGGTAGCCATCGAGTAGGCCATAAGATAAACTTGTTCAGACAAATGTTATAGAATAGATTACCAGCTTACATAATCGTATTTTGCTAGTAAGAATAATATTCAATTCCTCGTTTTTCATTTAATTTATTACTGTCTTTATTACAACCCAAAAAGCTCTTCTTAATATTAACATTAATCAAGTAAGGCATTAACGTTAGCGCTGGTTGTATCTTACTTGACATCCTAAAATGTAACGGTAAATTTACTTTAATCTTACCCACATACGCCGTTTTGGTCATATGCGTCCTTTATAACCCGACCTTCAATGTTATCTTCTGAAACATAATGCCTTCTAAGGTTTTGTGTTCCATTTTACACACATGTACAACCAATATAAACTGGAATATGTACCTATTGCAAAGAAGATTTACAGACAAATAAAACCAGTAACTAAAATAAAAAAAAGTCCCGCGCTGCTTAAAAATCTTCACAAATAAATTATAGAAGTAAATTCAAAAAAGAGCAAAAACCATAAAACATCATAAAATATCAGAGAGAAATCATTAGACTAAAATTATTATTCTATGCTCGATTTTCAATTAATTCTCAGCCTAAATCAAACACTGACGATAAATTCTAACAAAGAAATAACTACAAATATAGTTTGTGAAGTCTAAAAAGATCAAATAATTTCACACATAGATGACTAATCTTTGTTTGCAAATTGGCCGTAACAAGATTTACAAAGCGCTTTATCTTCACTTCAATTTGTTAAGTCAATCGTAGAGCAAAACTTAAATTGAAAACATAACGAGAGATGATTTACGACAAATAGACCCTTTCCCTTCAGCTAAATAAAGGGACGCCTTTCAGACCGGAGCATTTGAGACGAGCCTGTATTCTTCTCACGAGTTTCGTATTACCGACCAAAAGTGTATATAAGTAGAGACGTCAGACGACCAATCTGAAGGCTTTGTAACTTTTGCTTTGATGCCAACCAGAATCTTTTAAAAGTTTTAGCGTCAAACCTTCAAACAAACAAACTTACAAAGTTCTGCTCTCGAAGCGTTGATCGATTACATTTTATTCAGAATTAGTTTAGTTGAAAATTTGTGATATTATTCAAACAGTTCTAAAGGAAGAGCTATCACGGGAAGATTGATATGTAAAAGGTTTAACGCGGATAGTCTGTGAACTTTTGCTTAGGTAAATGTATTCAAAAGTTAGAAGTAAACGACTGCTCAACTGCAAGACGTATTCACACTAAAGATGACAACAACGTTTTAGAAACTGTCTAGACTGAAGTTAGAAAAGCTGTTAGTACTTAGAAAAGTTGTTAGAAAAGCTGCATTGAATATAAAGTCTGATAAGATAGAACAAACAGCATTATTAAGATTTTAAAGTTAAATAAAATTAATCAGCCTGTTTGGCAAAGATCTCCCTAAAGTCCAAAGTTAAATAGCAGTAAATAATACTATAAAACTGACTTTTTTCAAGAACCTATTACTTCGCTGCTTATTCTACGATTTTATTTTAATAGATTTTTCGTATTTTGTTTGAATAAACCTTGATGACAAATGCAGTGGTCCAATGGTTGTATAAAATCTTATGAATGCATTTAATGGATTCATTCATCCTTTTGGCAGATTTTTTTTAGCTTTGTACAGTTGCTTAGATGATCACACGCATATTTTGCTTTCAAAACTGTATAGTTTTACATGAAAACAGTTGTTATAAGGCAGTCATTACAGCACCACAAACTTTTTAAGTTACTTTTTTTACAAAACTTATCGCGGGAGCGTTTTGTGGTGTAATGAATGAAAATAATGGATCGTCTCCCAACTTCCCGAGAGTTTAATGCACCGTTAGAGAAGTAGATAAAAAGCTTTCGTGTAAACTCAAACTTTAGAGCATCAGTGGACAGCACTAGGCATACATTGATTGAGATTCTTCTTCTAATAGCAGATTTTAGGAACACATTCAACGCCCAATTTTGAGTGTCGCGTGGCTAAGTAATAACAGCCACAAAGGTCAATCGTTCAGGTTAAGCTACGCTTGCCGCGGTCAGTCCATGGATGGGTGAACATCGTTACATACCGTAATCCCTCTGTGCCTCGGATAGCACGTTAAGCCGTCGGTCTCTGCAATTCGTGGATCTTTGTCAGTCTTCGACAGTTTGGAAGCCTGAAAGTCTGACATATAGATATCAAGGGATATCGTATTACCCATTAACTGGGTTGTGGAGATCAGATAGGCAGCGGCTCCATATAAAATATTGATATTCAGCTGCATTCAGTTAGACTGGTAGCCGACCCCAATATACATAGTTGGAAAAAAGCTGGGCAGATTGATTCAACGCCCAATTTTGTCACCGTTGTGTACATTTATTTTTTGTTTTATAACTTCTCCTTACGATTGGAACTGGTTCAATAGAAATTAATAAAGTATTTTTTGCCTTGTCACCAACAGATATTGAGTATTGACAGCCATGCCACGTTTAATTTTAACGTGAAATTGGAACGTACGATATCAACGTATTTCGGTTGCGTCAAGTTGTCAAGCATCAATGTTCTCGAGTCACCAATTTATATTAATGGTTGTCAAGCTGGTTCAAAAATATATGCAAAAAATACATAATGTTGCTATTACTAGATCAGAAACTGAAAAAAAAATTGTGGTTATCAAATTAAGTTTATTATTTGTCCCTTTGCAATAAATTGTTGAAGAGACTGAATCAAAATTAAAATCAATAGGCATTTATTAAATCTAGGCTAAAAATTAGCACTCTTTGAACGTCAAAATTACATATCGTATAGCCAAAATCGCTTCAGGACAACTTATTCTTTAGGTATTGAAATCTTTTGTTTATAGAATTTGACTAATGCCAAATTAAGGTTTGAATGACACAAAGAACTGTGTTCTAAGTTCGAACCCACCAAAAACTTACGTTGTCTTCAGTAATTGGTATTCATGAACAAGAGTAAGTGATGAAGAACCAAATACGACTTTTTTCGTAAGAAATTCTTCGTCTTTACCCAAAATGAAGTCTTTCGGTAACTGACAGCTTGATGAGGCTTCTTCCGGATAACAGAAATAGAACTTTTGATTTCATTTCCGAGTGACTTTTAGTGAGTTTGTGGCCTCTTATTTTATCTTTCCCCGTCCATAATACAAGTATTGTACTTGTGTTTGTTTACTTTGGTGCGTGTCATGAATACACTGCAAAACTAAACCACTGAGTATACAACGTGTAACGTTAAATGCGCAAAACCTCAGACACTCCAACTGATTTTTAATTCAATTGACCTATTTCAGAGAGAAAATAAGTCATTAAAAAATTGTAAAGGTTTTATGTGCCGTTTCTTGCGTCTGCAACGACGCTTTATCGAGGGAGGAGTCGTCACCGGGCCGCTGCGCCGCGCTGACATTGGGTTGCTTGACCTATTAATAAATAGACACGGCAACGTTTTTAATGAAGATTTTTTGTAAAATGTGACCTATATTAAAAAGTGGTTCGATTCTGCTCGTGAAATGCGCAAAACCTGAAAATAGTTTCATCAGAATAACGAGCAGAATTAATTGAACCACTTTTTAATTTAAGTCCCATTTTTCAAAAAATCTTCATTAAAAACGTTGCGGTGTCTATTTATTAATAGGTCAAGCAAGCCAATGTCAGTTTAGCGCAGCGGCCCGGTGACGACTCCTCCCTCGATAAAGCGTCTTCGCAGACGCAAGAAACGATCAGAATGGCCAGTAAAACTAAAACAGCACATAAAACCTTTACAATTTTTTTAATGACTTGTTTTCTCTCTGAAATAGGTCAATTGATTTAAAAATCAGTTGGGGTGTCTGAGGTTTTGCGCATTTAACGTTACACGTTATATATAATGATATATGACGGCACAGTTGGCGCAGTGGTCAAGCGACTGACTGCTGCGCTACGTGTCGCGGGTTCGATTCCCGCACGGAATAAATATTTGTATGACATACAAGTAGTTGTTCCGGGTCTGGCTGTTTGTGTATGTGAGTTTAAATGTTTGTAAACGCACCCACGATACAGGAGAAATTCCTAGAGTGGGGCAACGTTTAAAAAAAAAAATATCCTACCAAAAACCCCGGATACCTGAAATATTTACCATGCACGTAATAAGCCTAATCCACTTTAAATTCTTCTAAATAACCATGGAATATTGCTGTAAGCCTTTTTTGTGTGAATATAAAATGAGATACGTAAATGAATAAGGCCTGTACACAATGAACGCTTACGTCGCTCAACGGCCATCACCGCGACCCTGGAATGAATTAACTGGCTATACCTAACCTAGAAAATTTATTTTAAATCTCAAATACCCATGTTTACGTGTTGTTTTGGACATATTGGCTTAGGAGTAAATGTGTCATCAACATTTATTTAATTATTTTTCCCCTTTTTGTAATTCAGTGTATTTGTTAGTTCGAGGAGGCTAGAAAAAATAAAACAATTGAAGAAACGGAATTCAGTTGTTTTATTTTTAAAGAAATTAAAGATGACGGGGTGATAGTTTTGATCGAAACTGTTTTCGTAGCGTGCGTTAGTAAAGCCCCATTGACAAGGTGCAGGTTTACTGCTTGTGGCATAACATAAAATTGAAGCAACAATGTTCTGGCAACGTCTAAACAACGCGTGCAATTGTTGCACAATACGGGCAAGTTAGTTGCTGTTCAAAACTGGTATAGGCTAAACAGCACGTACAATAAAATTGTACGTACAATGAAATCGCATTCAATTATGTCATGAAATATTTCTATCATTTAAACTGAGTGCAGTGAGTGAGGGTTGAATGAATAAAAAAATATCGTTTGATAAAATTTAAATAAATATTTGGCAGCGCAATTACGGGCAATACTTGAATCAATTATACAAGGACGTGCAATTCTGTGTTTAGACGAAACAAAACCTGCATGCAATAATCGTTTTGCAATAATTGCCTTAGTACAAACAGAAGTCGCATGCAATGCAATTATTGAATGGCAAAAGGACACTGTCCAAAATCGCCCTGTGCAATACAAGTATCGGACATACACAATAGTTAATTGTCTATTTTATAATATTAGTTGCAAATACTTTTGTAACACGGACTAGCTGCATGACAAAATGAAAATTATACAGTATTTGACGCGACTACAAACATTAATCGCCGCCATATATTGTCAAACGTCATGTTGTGCCGAAAAAGATTAGGGATTAGGCTTTAGAAAAAAAATGCATAGGTACCAAATTATCTAGGTAGGTACTAAAAATAGCTAAATGTATTATGATACTGTTTTTCAGTTTCTTAAAAATCACCCGGGGCTATGAAAAACTATACCTTATGGTTCGATTATAACCTCAAAACCTGATACTTTTTTTTAATATTATTACTATTCTGCAGCTAGTCCACGATAAAAATAAGATCTTATAGGAGTTTCCTAACGATCGTCAATACAATACATAATTTTTCGACGCTCTTGGTTCCAGTGCGAACAATGTATGGGCGCAGAACAATGTCCTTTACATTCAATTATTCTATGCTATTTTATGGAAATCACACGCATGCAATTCTTGAACGGAAATAATTGAACGTGGTTTATGGCATGCGATTATTGCTCTTTAACATTCCAGAATCTAGAAAAATGTCTTTGAAATACGTCTTGTGCTATGACATTCTGGCTACTCACTGATGATTTGAATTTGAAACAAGTTACTTTTGAGTATAAGTCGTGGGTTTTGGGCAAAAGTGGCTTGCTTAGCCCCTAGAGCCTGCCGAGTCACCTTGCGAATAGCGAAGTGAAACGAAGACGCTCTAGAATTTTCGCAATAGACCGTACTGCACGCTTGACCCTTTGTTAGTTGCCTAGCGTGTATATTATGTCAAATCACTAGGCTCTAGGCGCTATGTAAACCAAAGTGTGGCCGGTTACCAAAATTCTAGAGCGTTCGTTTCAATTCGCTACTCGCAAGAAAACTCGCTAGGATCTAGGCGCTAAGCAAGCCATCTGTCAGTGCGTACGTAGCCTAAGGTATTTACCACACTGGTGGCGAGAGGCAAGGAGGCAAGCAAATAAAGAAGCGCCACACTGCATAGTGACGCTTTTAGGAGCAACTTCCTAACTGCTCAAAAGCTTACAGAAATATCCATAGTAACCATTTAGCTAATGCGATAGTGCGGTGATTTTACAAATCTATACTAACTTATTATTTACAATATAAATGTAATAGGTATTACTTATTATTTACAATATAAATATAAATATAATGAGAGGCCCTTGGCTAAATAATAACAGCCGCACAGGCCGATCAATCAGGTTAAGCTACGCTTGCCAAGATTGGTCCGTGGATGGGTGACCATCTTTACATACCGAGACCCCTCCGTGCCTCGGAAAGCACGTTAAGTCGTTGGTACCGGCTGTCACTCGTGGATCTTTGACAGTCGTTACGGGTAGTCAGAAGCCAGAAAGTCTGACAACCAGTCTTACCAAGGGGTATCGTATTACCCAGTAACTAGGTTGCGGAGGTCAGATAGGCAGTCACTCCATGTAAAATACTGGTATTCAGCTGCATCCGGTTAGACTGCAAGCTGAACCCAATATAGTTGGGAAAAAAGGCTAGGCAGATGATGAAATATAATATAAAGAACTAAAACTAAAACAATAATTGCTTCTATACGTACCAATTCAATAAACAGGACAAGAACTATACATTGTTAAACAAGATCAGCCAGTCGATAATTTAAAAATCTCTCCGTGATAACTAAGGTGAAGTGAGCTTAGAGTGAGCTGTGAGTCATGCTGATGCTAGGGATTGACACTATTAACGACTCACTCCACGCTCACTTCACCCAAGTTTTCACGATGAGATGGTTACAGAATCGCACGGCTGTGGTGATTTATGATTATAAATTAATTTTATTTTCAAACTGGTAAGATGTAAGTTTCCTCGACCGTACATCATAAATTCCGTATTCGGTTGTCGGTGACATGTAGGTCGTAAAATGCGCGTCTCATCTCTCCGCTCGCAACGCAAAAATTATGTCGAAGCAAGTGTATACTTTTCGTGCCGACGAAACAATATTCAAATGGACATATTATATTTATACCTACTTTAGAAAGTGCACCATCGCTTCAAACCATTGAAAAATGTATCGAGGTCTCCATTTACGAATCTGACTTTTCAGAAAATGTAGTTACTAAATTTGCATGAACATAAAGCAGAAACGGCCAGGAAAGTTCTGAAAGTAACGTCGTATTGTTGATTTAGTAACATGTGGATCTAGTGTTTAGCACGGTTGTTTAGAAAGGTCTATAAATACTGTTCTTACACTAAAATGTTCATCAAGTATTGTTACTTTCTCTTATTTATTACTAGCTTTTGCCCACGGCTGTACTCTGCTTGTTGTTTGGCCGTTGCACTCATGGGCTCCGAACGGAACAATATTCTAGGTCGCTCCAAATGTGGAATGTTGTGCTAATACGTGCAAATTCTGGGCATTGGACACACGCGAACATGCCGATACCTCCTAAGTATACTGAGTCAACTAACAAATTTAGGTATTTTTATATTTTTATATAAACGTACATGATAAATCGTGATCTTAACGTTTGTGTTAAAAAAATTTAAAAAAGAACAATAATTACCGAGATAATTTCACGTATACAAAATCAATTTCAACATCAGTAAAAATCGTACATTGTAAACTGATCTAAATAACATCGTACCAGTGTACGCGGGGCGTGAGGGGGGACGCATTGATACAAGTTTATTGCGCGGCTCAGTATACGATGAATGGCGGCGAGTGCGCACGCAATTTTAGGTAATAATTCTGTTTCGTAAAGTTACTATTATTCGTATATAATATATCGTGGATGTATCATCACTACATAGTATAAAACAAAGTCGCTTCCCGCTGTCTGTCCCTATGTATGCTTAGATCTTTAAAACTACGCAACGGATTTTGATGCGGTTTTTTTTAATAGATAGAGTAATTCAAGGAAGGTTTATATGTATAATACATGCATAATATAGTAGAGAAACACTGTACATTTTAGAGGTTTCTAATGTGATGTCGTAAATAAACACATTTTTTTGCGCTTACATTGCAAACGCTGGCTTAACCCTACGCGATAGATCAAAATAATGTACTACAGTATTGTACACCATAAAAAGGTCTATAAAAAAGTCCACGATGGCATATGTCTATCTCTTAGGGATAACCCACAATAACCATTTTTTATCCTATACTTTTTAAGAGAAATAATGGCTCTAAAATTATCAGTGTTTCTCTACTATATTATGCATGTATTATATGCATATGAACCTTCCTCTTGAATCACTCTATCTATTAAAAAAAACAGCATCAAAATCCGTTGCTTATTTTTAAAGTTCTAAGCATACATAAAGACAGACAGACAGCGGGAAGCGACTTTGTTTTATACTATGTAGTGATAGTGATCAGCATTGCACCCGTGCGAAGCCGGGGCGGGTCGCTAGTGTGTCTGATAATATAGTTGTATGTACATGTTAAATTAATACTTATTAGTTACAGAATGCAGTCAAACAGGGCGCGAAAAATTTTAAATTTACTTGATGTATATGTTAGCTAGTTCGAAGTTCGTTATAGATATTAGTCATCGCTTTCTAGTAGTGGGTCACACTCAAAATGAAGGCGACAGTATGCACGCTTTAATTGAAAGACAGACGAAAGATAAGATGCTTTATACGCCTGATCAATGGTATGCAGCTTTTAGATTTGCCAAATCCGATGAAAAGCCATACAAAGTTACTGAAGTGTCTCAGGATAAATTAATTAAAGACTTTAAATCAAAGCTAAAACTTATAAACAACTGGACAACTACCAACGATGGATCAAAAATGCCTTGGAATAAAGTAACGGAAGTACCAGTTAAAGCGGAATATCCATTTAGGCTGTTTTATAAAACGAGTTACCAAGATGATGCTTAGGTACAAGTGGATAGATTATGTAAAGAAACCTAAAGCTACACGAAATCGAAGAGAGTTAAATATTGATATAGATATTGTAATATTTCTTTAGCTTATCAGTCACCCATTCCTATTGACCAAAATAAGCACAAAGACTTGATGGATCTTTGTAAGACACTGGTAACTCCTAAGGAGTATCCACGGACTAGATTTTTTCTAGTCCGTGGGAGTATCATTTTTTTTTTAATAATTTGATTTCAACGAACTCTAATGCAGCTAACGATAGCGATTCTGACTGATCTCTAATTTGTTAAACCTTATATCTTTTGAGCATTAGAAATGCCTAGACTGTTGTGTTATTAATTTCTATTATTTTTATTAATATTGTTTAACGTAAGTTACCATTTTTAGTTCTTATTACTTTTATTGACGTACTGGAGAAGTACCTGTTTTAGTTTTTAATAGTGATTTGTTTACGTTGTAGCTTTTAGTAAAGCTATTATGTTAAAAAGAAATTCCTACTTAATTATGGCGAAAAATACATTGTGATTCTTCAAAATGAGTTGTTTTTGGTTTATGATTCTTGTTCTTCTTCCTAGCTTTTATTAATCCCACATATCGTAAGGTATTACAAAAAAAAATACTAATAAAAAACCTCGGTAAATTACATTGGTCCAGTATACGTTGAGGTTTCAAATGTTAACATTGCTAAGTACTTTCCTAGTATAATGAGTCAAGTGATATAATTTCAACATTTTATTATTAAGTGAGACAGAAAACCCCGAAAACAAACAAAAGTAAAATTATATTAATAAAATGACAATCATATTTCATGTGATTTTGATGTAAACGATGGATTTTGATGGACAACGTACATGAATATAACTGGTAGTTAAACCATTTCACTATTGAGTCCCGCCGGCGTATACCCAGTCATGTACATAAAATGTCATTTAAAAACAAAAATCAGCAAAATCATTTTATACCAAAGGAAGAGCTTACAATTTTTATTAAAAAAACATTTACTTTATTTCGAATTAATTTGATTTCATTAAAATATAAACGATTTGCCTTCAAATCACTCTCCTATAAAATAACTATAATGTCAGTTGACTCATTATACTTAGGAGGTATCGATGCTATATATAGCTGGCCATGGGAAAAACATGGCTTTTACAAATGCATCCCTGCTACCTGCAATGTTTGCCCTTATCTATAATATTATAATTAGGAGGATGAAAAACCGGTCTATCGACACTCTAGACTAACAAAATGTATTAGGCGTAAAATAAAAAACTCTAGTCTAAAGTTTCTAATATAATTCAATAATGATTCGAAAGACACGTGGCGCCATCTATTATCATAATAACGTTATTGTTGTTTTCCTCGGGAACAACACTTTTTTCGGGATGAAAGGTACCCTATGTCCGTTTCTGTACATTTGACAACGAATATGCAAAAGGGAAATGCCCATTTGATAAAGAGGTTTTGACCAAATGACGCCCACGAAAGAAACAAATTATAGGCGTTAGGGTTGACATCATAGATAGAGAAACAAACACTTTTCTTTACATAGAACTAGGTTGGACTTTTATAAATCATATATAAAAATTCAAGGTTAAACAAAGACATACTTATAGGTTTCTGATTTTTTATTCGTTCTCATTTAAATAAATGACAAGCACGTCATCTAGGAATTGGCCTGGGGAATTTATATTTGATTGAAACCTTGCCCAGCCCAAGAACCACACAATTGTCATCACGTGAGCACAACACCCTACTGTCCTCTGACCTGATATACCTACAATTGCAACAATATTGTCGTATTGCTTCTAATCCTATTTCGTCATTCTTAACAATTATACAAGTTGTACCCACATCGTAATCAAAGTCGTCGGAATATCAAATAGAAAAACTTAGTAGAAAAGAAAATCACAAGTCGCAAGGAGACAGCACGAAACAAAATGTGAAATGTCAATGTCAATCTGTTGTCAATTGCGATTATTATTGACGTAGGGATGACGTTATAAGATCGATTTATCGAAAAATCTATATTTAAAAAACTGGAAACACGAAATCGGCAAAATGGATCGTATCATTTATAAGCCCGAATATGGATACACACTTTTTTGCCTCTAAAGAAAATAACAAAAGCGAAACAATACCTACGTAATACATATTGATTTTCCAAAAATCGATTTTTGGTGCGTCACCCGTTTTAGTGTTTCGATTTTTTTTAGTAAAAGTTGTCATCCCGACTTTGACATGACCAACGACCAGAAGTGTTAAATAAGGCAATAAACGATTGAGTTTCTTGATTAAATCGGCTTTTAATTCCGGAGATTTCATTACAAATAAGAAAATAAATAATAAATAGTAATAATAATATTTTAGTTACTAAACGTACATTTTTTTTTGTATTTGTTACATTGATGGGCAAAACATGGCCAAGAATGGGTTTTTCCCTTTCAGGATGATCGGTTCAGTGGTTTAGGCGTGAAAAAGTAAGAAACAAACTTACTTCCGCATTTATAATATTAATTAAAAAATTAAAATAGGTTAGTATTCATAAAGAATTTATTATTCATGAAGAATATTGTGTAGTGTTCACAATTTTTTTGGTCCTACTTAACGAAGGTCCTACTTAACTGTAACAATAAAAAATAAAAACATTTGTATGTACGAATATACATACAAAATGTATTAAAGACCATTTTGAACATTTAAGAATTAGGCAAAACTAAAATCCGTAAGTACTATCAAAATCAGCCTAAAATGTTCCAATTGTTGGGACTCAGACCTCCTCTTTTGGTGACGGAGTGGCCCATAATCTACTACGGGGCCCAGTGCGGGTTGGTAGATATCACATGTCTTCAAATTTTAGGTTCTAGGACATGTTATAAGTATTACAAAGCACTTTTTTTTTTAATTTTCTAGTCGTTAACAAATTATTATTTCGTAACACAGTGCTTCGATAACATACATAATTGAGGAGGTAACATGCAAACAGGCTTAAGTCACAATAATGTAAATTTTCAGAATACTGAAAAAATCTGTAGACAAACAGAATCTCTACAGATCTTTTCAGTATTCTGAAAATTTACATTATTGTGACTTAAGCTTGTTTGCATGTTACCTCCTCAATTATATTTTGTGATTCATTACAAAAGAAAACCATCAGTAACTTTATAAATACCTTAACAAAGAAGATATAAGCGCATTTACGTAAAAATAGACCGATACGTTGTGTTTTATTTATCTTGTTTCTAAGGACCATTTGATTTTTACTTATACAATTTGATAAGCTATCAGAAGAATGTGGACTGTTTTTGGATATTATCTTGTTCTTGTCTTGAACCGGATGTTCAGTCACGTATTATGACTAATAGATAGGTACCTATGTAGACTGTACGGTAACTTAGATTCCCTGAATTTTCCAAGTGCATCTGTTATCTATTCATAACCTTGAAGTATGTCTCTATCTTTATACTAATATAATAAAACTGAGCTTTAACTGCCCATTGGTCTCGTGGTTGCAAGCGCGACTGCTGAGCGTGGGGTCCTGGGTTCGATTTCCGGGTCGGGCAAAGTGTTATTGAGTTTTTCCATTAGGAATTTCTCTGTAACAGCCCGGAGTTTGGAAGTTAGCGGTGTGATACCCCCGTGCCTTGGAAAGCACGTTAAGCTGTTGGTCCTGCGCCTGATCTTTCTCCGGTCGCGTCGGATTGCCGTCCCATCGGACTATGAGAGTGAGGGAAGAGGGTGTGCACCTGTGTCTGCGTGCACACTTGTGCACTATAATATCTCCCGTGCCGAAGGCTAGTCTCCGTTGAGATTGGCCGCCGTGACCGAAATACGGTCTGGAGGACTATATATTATATATAACTAGCATCCGCCCGCAACTTCGTTTGCGTAGAATTCGGAATTCCCGTCGTTTAAATCGGTCAAGCCGTTTAGTAGTTGACATACCAACAGCAGCGCCACCTACCGGGTCCAATTGTATTTTAAAATTTATCCAGGAAACCATTGAAATATCCATATAAAATTTCAACCCAATCGGCTCAGCCGTTTAGAACTTATGTGAAAAAGATAAGTACGGAAGGATAATTCATACTACCCGTTGTCCTATTACCCGTTTTCCCGTACGAATGAAGTATTTTCCCGCGGTAAAAAGTAGCCTATGTTTATCAAGGATAATGTCGGCTTCTAATGGTAAAACAATTTTTCAAATCAGTCCAGTAGTTTCGGAGCCTATTCAATACAAACAAACAATCGAATCTTTCCTCTTTATAATATCAGTGTAGATAAAGCTGAATAGTTGTTTTTACATTTTTTTTTATTGAATGCGTGCACTCTGGAACAAATAGGATTGGAAAAAATATTTTTGCATTTGATTGCCCAATTATCGATGAAGGTTATAATAGGTTATTTAACATTTCGCTGTGACACAAAGAACGGTAAGCGAAAACGACGTGATATCACGGGCGGGCGATACGATGCGACGCGGTGAGCCAAGAAAGTTTTATAAATATGTGGCTGTTATTTCAGTATAGGTAACAGGTAATAGGTAACACGGTTGTATATCTTACGACTTCCTCGCGAATGAAGTCACGGGCAGAAATCAGGCTTTAAATAATTTATACATATTTTGACCTTTGGCTGATCGCGAAGAAAGACCTTATGTATACAACGTGTAACGTTAAATGCGCAAAACCTGAAAATAGTTTGATCAGAATAACGAGCAGAATAAAATTAATTGAACAACTTTTTAATATTGATCACATTTTTCAAAAAATCTTCATTCTAAACGTTGCCGTGTCTATTTATTAATAGGTCAAGCAAGCCAATGTCAGCGCGGCGCAGCGGCCGGGTGACGACTTCTCCCTCGATAAAGCGGCGTCGCAGACGCAAGAAACGATCAGAATGGCCAGTAAAACTAAAACAGCACATAAAACCTTTACAATTTTTTTAATGACTTATTTTCTCTCTGAAATAGGTCAATTGAATTAAAAATCAGTTGGGGTGTCTGAGGTTTTGCGCATTTAACGTTACACGTTGTATATTTTTTTGATTAGCTGTTAATGTCCCACTGCTAAGCTCTCTTAAAAGCTGCTTACCACCAGTTCTTGCTGAAGAAGTCCAGCTCATTCGGCCATCTCCCTCTGGGCCTGCCGCGATGTCGGAAGCTAGTAGGTAATAAGTGCTTTGTCAAACGATCCAATCATGAGTTGCAAAAATGTTTTCATAATTTTTTCCCTTTCTCTCTGCATACGATTACGCGCTTATTACCGCTACGTTAACACCCTGCGTCATGTTTATGTACCTCAGTGCGTCGTCCAAGCGATTACATTTTCCGGCCTGATCTATCCAGCCACTCAGCTATACCGTACGTGATAGCGCTTAAATGCAGAGCCGTGCGATCATTCACGTAGTCGAATAACTACGCAGAACGCCACCGCGTTTAGGCGCTTAAACCAATGCAAACGCTTGAGCGTATGTAGGTACAGTAGTGCAGAACGGCACTTGATCGCCGCTTCTACGAGTACGCGTTTAGTCGTGCGACAAAACCGATAGGTTCGCACCGACCAGTTGAAATCTGAAATTGCGTGTCAGAAACTGCTCCAGGAGACAAAAACCTGTTTATCGCAGAAGTCTTAACCAGCGATTTAAGAAAATCGGTTTGCGCCATAACGATATTTGTGGGCGAAGGGGGACACAATGCTATTTAGCGAATGATTGGAATCTGTAATTCCATTACCCAACACATTACTAGACGTGGCTCGGGTTGCTTGGGGCGTGTATTCGCACCTTTATCTTTAATACCTTTGCTAATTTCCTCATTAGAGATAATCTTGATTATGAAAAGATATTAAAGGGAGGTAGGAGTTGCAAATGTGGCTTGATACTTGGATCAGCATTTTAACAATATTCACCAAGAATTTGTTTCTTGTAGGTAAAAGGTCGACCGTACCTGATTACTTCGGGATAACGACATGAGTTTGGGCAGCATTGAACTCCTGTGTCTGCCAAGAGGTGCTGAAAACAAACATAAATTAAGGCATATCTATGATGATGTGTATATATTTTAGCATTATGTATTTATTTAAGTACACTTTTATTAATTTTTGCATTATATGTGTAGGTATAATTTAATATGTTAGTTTTAGACTTCACACATTCATATTTTTCTCTTCATGTTCTGACACACTATTGTCTACATTTCTTTTTACTTCTCCTTTCGCAGGTCTACTGGAAGAAATTTCTTAAGAAGTAAGTACCTTTATACATATCCATATGTTTTTTATTGTGTGTACAAAAATTATAAAATAAATACCATTTATATTCATATCAGTATAGCAGTAAGTAGAAATTTTAAACCTGACAGGATTGAGTCAGATTGAAGTTGTTAAATTATCGATTAGTGCGGCCATTAGAGCGCTACAAAGTTCTTTTAACGCGTGGCCAAAATCGGAACTAACGCCGCTAACTGGTTTTTTCAATACATTTCACAAAACAATTGCACAAATGTTAACCAACAGCGCCCCCCTGTCAACGTCATTCGAGGGCCAAAATATCCTAGTAGCAGTGTTAGTAGGTATGTAAAATAATTATTATGTTTGAAAGTTGACTAAATGTTTCTATCCAAATAATTTGTTATGTTCAGCGACCAAATAGAAACAAACAGGAAGGGCCAGCAATAATTGAATCCCTTATAATGTGTTGTGCGAAGGGCGCTCGACGGCACGACGGCTTGCGTCACAGTAATCGATACGCATCCCTTTTCTAAATGATTGATGTTCTAAATTGTGCCGGTAGTTACCGCACACCTTGCATTTAAGCCACGAAAATACTTGTTTATAAACTACAGCAAATTTATACAGCGTTGCTGAATTTTGGGCCAAACAAACGTGATAAATGATAAACGATTTATTTTCTGTAAGTAGGTTTGTACAATTAGTACGGGCTTGTGGCTAAGTAATAACAGCCGCACGGGTCGATCGATCAGGTTAAGCTACGCTTGCCGCGGTTGGTGCGTGGATGTGTGACCATCTTCACATACCAAGATCCCTCCGTGCCTCGGAAAGTACGTTAAGCCGTTGGTCCCGGCTGTCATTCGTAGATCTTTGACAGTCGTTACGGTTAGTCAGAAGCCCGAAAGTCTGACAACCAGTCTTACCTAGGGGTATCGTATCACCCAATAACTGGGTTGTGGAGGTCAGATAGGCAGTAGCTCCATGTAAAATACTGGTATTCAGCTGCATCCGGTTAGACTGGAAGCCGACCCCAACATAGTTGGGACAAGGCTAGGCAGATGATGATGAGGTATATGCGAAAATCCAATCATATCTGCATTATGTAAACAATCTCCTTGCATCTGACTAGGTGTATACAAACACAGGTAGGTACGTATACCGCAATAATTACCAGTCCTTTATCACAACTGGAGTTGGGTTAGTTATATCTAAATAATCAATTCAGCGAACGATAACAAATGACATAACACGGTGGTAATAATGCCTGTTATTAATAACTAGCCACTGACAGCGGTAGATAAGGTACTGGCATAATAAGGGGCCGAGGAACATACTCATTTTATTACGTCATCATCGTTAGGCGTAATCGTTCGCAATCGACCCTAAAACTTCGCGCTAAGTAGGTACATACAAAAAGAGCTATAAAATTAGAGTTTCTTGGTGCCGCTGAAGGTTTTATGACATGAAAATAACCTAAAAAAGAAACGGTTACCTTTATTAGCGGTAAGGGCGTAAAATATAATGTTACATTCTAAGTTGGCCGTGTAATATTCTTACTGCCCGAGTGATGGCGATAAGAAATAGATAAAATATAAAGTTCTCCTTCTTTGGGGTCGAAATGTCCAATTAATTTTAAAGTGGATTTAGGGGTTGACCTAGTAACAACGGATACGATCGAGTTAGTTTGACCCATGACTTGTAGGCACACATATGTTATAGTTTTGTATTAAATAGATGTTACCGATAATTTTGAAAGGGGTTGTTTCTTAGTACATTACGATACGTGTGACCTAAACCCGCACTTAAGTCACGCTTTTCTGTGTAAAAATTACTACTCAAGTCACAGAAAAGCGTGACTTGATCACAAACTAAACTAAATTTAAGTTCATTTCATCTTTTTCTTTCTATTTCATTAAGAAAGGGACATAAAACTAATATAAGTTTAGTCCTGTCAAATTAAGATACCTACTCGATAGACAAGTGTAGACGTGATTAAAAAATTGGCTACCAAAAATACGTCAATTTACGACAGGTGCTGCCTGATTTAACAGGACTAAACTAATATTTATCTTCTGTCCTTTTCTTAATGAAATAGAAAAAAAAAGAAAAAAGATGCACTGAACTTAGATTTAGTTTAGTTTGAGAACAAGGGAATCGGCGCCATTACCTAAATAAACTGACTATTATTCTAAACTAGCGACCCGCCCCGGCTTCGCACGGGTGCAATGCTGATCACTATCACTACATAGTATAAAACAAAGTCGCTTCCCGCTGTCTGTCTGTCTCTATGTATGCTTAGAACTTTAAAAATAAGCAACGGATTTTGATGCGGTTTTTTTTAATAGATAGAGTGATTCAAGAGGAAGGTTTATATGCATATAATACATGCATAATATAGTAGAGAAACACTGATAATTTTAGAGCCATTATTTCTCTTAAAAAGTATAGGATAAAAAATGGTTATTGTGGGTTATCCCTATGAGATAGACATATGCCATTGCGGACTTTTTTGTAGACCTTTTTAAGGTGTACAATACTGTAGTACATTATTTTGATCTATCTCGTAGGGTTAAGCCAGCGTTTGCAATGTAAGCGCAAAAAAATGTGTTTATTTACGACATCACATTAGAAACCCCTAAAATGATCAGTGTTTCTCTATTATATTATGCATGTATTATACATATAAACCTTCCCCTTGAATTACTCTATCTATTAAAAAAACCGCATCAAAATCCGTTGCGTAGTTTTAAAGATTTAAGCATATATAGGGACAGACAGCGGGAAGCGACTTTGTTTTATACTATGTAGTGATACCTATCCAGGGAACCAGAAGCAGTGTCATATTCCTTCAGAATGCAGTAGAAGGTAATTAGTAATGTTTGAGATTGATATGCGTAACTCAATACCCTACAAACGTCGCCTACAAACGTCGTGGTCAATATCAATACTCTCCACATCTCTGTGGCTTTGGAAGTTGTCATACGATCAAACTGAGAATATGCTGACCATCTTGAAATAGTGATACAACAGTTTGTTGGCTTGACCTAAAGAATCTACTAGCTAAAATTATTTAATTCTCTACACACCCTCTCACACACACACACACTCAGCTTCTTCACCTTACACATCTAGAGCAACATGTTTAGTAACATGTTTATTATTTTTGGTCTAGTAAATATATTATTATATTAATATACAACATTATTTTTAGTATATGCAAAACCCGAAACACGTGTCTAGTATTTTTTTGTAAAGAATCTATGTACAAAATTTCAAAACTGTGAAATGGAAAATCACAAAGTTACAAGCTTGTTATGTTACCTGGATGTCCGTACAAAAAGTTGGTTACCACTTAACACACGCCGCCGGCCGACCGGCTGTGACCTGTATTGTGCGCATATGATTGTGGATATGTACTTAGTGTCGCTCGGTGTCCAACTTCTAAACTTTTTAAAATATTTTTGGGACAAAAAATAACATGGTGTAACAATTATTGGAATCGATTCAGTTACTTATTCTGAACAAACTATGTTCAGGTTTGCAATATACTAAAAATAATATTGTATATTATATTATTTTACTGAAGTATCCTCCGTTTATAGACAAAAATGCCTCCAAAAACTTACCTCTAAAAGTCCAGTAATCCATTCAATAAGTGCCAACCGCAACACGCTTTAACAACAAAACAATTGTTTCGACAGTTCTAAAGAAAATTGAATAAACAAACAGGGTTAGTGGCGCTAACCCAATGTTCTTAAGGCTCATAATCAATCAACACGCACGCACGCCTGTAATTAGCGAGTTCTTTGATAGATCACCGGAAGGCGCGCCGATGGAAACAATAGGACAGTCGTGAAGCTTGATTTATTTGCACTACGAGCCATTAACATTTCAGAATGTTTGTTTTGGAGGCCTTTAAGTTTTGTTTTGCTTAAGAATACAATGACTTGATGGTATAGAAAGGTCAGAATTGTATCGATTTTAGGTTTTTAGGTACTTACTTTTCTAAATTCTTAATTTGTGGGTACCTTCAAGATTGTATCATAAATCAGCTTATGCTCCCAATTCTGCTTTTGGCCTGAAAAACTTGTACCTACCTATAATATAAATCCAAAAATCGTGTTGCCAATCAAGATGCCAACTTGAAGCATCATTTGGTTAAGCTACCACCGCTCACAAATGAGGTCCCTTACTTTTTTACATTAGAAAAGAACGAAGAAACTTGAATAGTTTATCCTTAATATATCGTTCAATCTTATAATTCAAGTTGACATTTGAATCGATTTCTCCATTTCAGATTTCTTCTACCTAACGTTGACGTGGCACAAAAAATAGAATTCTTCATTGCTTTAGACATTTATTAAACCTCAGGCATTTTAGTTCACATAAATAACAGCTGTCTAAGTTCCTTTCTTAGCTTTCTAAAACAGAGTAAATCTAATAATGTGTTTGGAAAATTGGTTTTCAATAATTATGTACTCAATACGGTAAGTACTTACTTACAGCGAATAGGTTCTATCATAAAAACAGTTCTGCTGACAGTTATCTGCGTTAAACTAATATTAGATTTTGAAGTGGCATATCACATCGTAATTCTCAATTTAAAAACTTGTACAACAATACTCTATTGCTAACTGCGGAGGCTTGTAAATGGCTTGTCGTAAAATACCTCACTATTACTTTTGTACTGTTAGCTGTAAGTACATAAACAAAAAAAAAAGTATGTGGGTATACTGCTAAGGTACACCTCTGCCTAATCTTTCGGGGAATTACAGGTGTGATGTTATTACCTGCTTGTGGAACTAACCAAAATATTGTAATTATAATTTTACAACATTTTGTAGTAGTTATCAATGGCGATAGGAATTATAAATGTAGAGATTATAAAAAAATCATCTAAGCAAAATATCTTCAGACTCGATTCGGTTAAGTCGTATTTTTAACGACATTGACCGATGAACTAACCCATATGCAGTTTACAAAGCAAAAGAACCCGTACTACTAGCTATAGCACAATCGACCACTAAGTAAATTGACTCTGAACCAATTGGCAACAAACAACAGGAACTCTGTTGATTCTATTAGTATAATTAATTATACTTCAAAGAATTACTAATGGCCGACAAACACAGTTAATTTACTAACTAAACTGAAAATAGCGCTTAAGATCCAATTCACACAAATAAAGTATGAATGCCAATCCATTTATAATTGCTTTATGTACCAATATCAAGACACGGCTGTTAACAATCATATCCCTATTCAATGATGGCGAGGCACCGACAAAGCGAAATCTCGAGTGCGAAATTTCAACAACGACCCGACAATTTAATATGAAAGGTTCTCAATAAATAATAGTCAAAGGTGACCTCGTTTTTAGCTCGGAGGCAGCCCTCGCGTCAACTACTCACTTACCATTCAAGTTGTTAGTTAGTCATCAATTTTCCATCCCTAATGAAGTCTCTTTAATTAAGTTATTGTGACCCTCATTTCGACCCCTTTATACGTGTCGGGCGACGCCATTGAACTTAAATATTGTAATATATGAGGCTCTGATTTTCGAGAACATAATTTTCCATTAAGACACTTCTTAGTCATATAACTACGCGAGTGAAATTCAATGTCTGTCTAAATGAAAAGCCACATCAATTTGAAGTTCAAAGGAGCAAAGTAACGTCAGACATTTTGAGATAGACTTAGGTAATTAAAATAGTATACACACACACACACACTATTTAATTTTATTATTATTATTTCTGTAGTTTTTTTTTTTACTATATATTTTTTTTTTTTTTTTTTGCTTTTCTATTATGGTTTGGTACACCACTTTTACCATTTTATAATTTGTCATTGAAGAGCGGGGCCTCCTAGCACAGGTATATCTTTACTTAAAAGGAGGTCTCTATGTAAGATTTACTGTAAAAGTTGTACATGTTACTGCAATAAACTTTTTTGTATTTTTTTGTATGGTTATACTTAAGGGATTTAAAGATATTCATGTATTTGATGGAAACTGCTCGAACATTTCAGCCCTCGTATTCGGTAAAAATCTCACCATACAAACTCAAGTGAAGTGAGCTTAAAGTGAGTTGTCAATAGTGTCAATCCCTCGCATCAGGTGGAATTACAGCTCATTCCAAGCTCACTTCACATAAGTCGTCACGGTGAGATTTTTACAGAATAGACTGGCAGCTTAAGGTCAGTGGTGTGGTGGTCGCACATCTGACGGAATATGCGTCGCTTATCGTCAGTCACGTAACGCCACAACGAACAAGTAGATAATAAAACAATCAACCTTACACACTCAACCGATGATGCGTCAGTGCGTCTAGCGTATTAACTGGAAGCTAACGAAGTTACGCCCGACGCATCTTCCGTCAGATGTGCCACCGCTCTAATAAAAATTAAAAAAAATCTCTCAGTTGATATGACGTACGTTAAAGACTTAAACCACATTATACAACATTCCGGAATACTTTCGCAGCAGAGTGACGGGTCCCAGGAGGAGTTTGCAAACATTCCGCAACGGTTTTGACATAAAAGTTTAAGTTAGAACTACAGAGCAAAACAGTTGGCACAAACGAAGATGGGATCTTGGTTACCTGAATGTACAGTAGAGGTGCTGTATACTGTACAAGATATTTGTTGAAACTGGACAAAATGTGTGCTAAACTGGACGAGGTGCGAAACGGTGTGTTTAATTAGACGAATTAGTGTCTAATCTGGTCCAAAATTATATGTCTAGACGGGGGTATTCTGCGAATAATTATCTCGTAGTCATAACTTACATACATAGCTTACGATACTTCATATTTGAAGATTGCGAATTTTGCGCCTTGGTGGAATTTATAGACAGGCGTCTGGAATTAAGACATTTTAGACACACAGTGCTGAACATATTTTGCTTTATGTTCAACTAGCGGCCCGCCCCAGCTTCGCACCAGTGAGTGCAATGTTTTTTTTCGAATTTCCGAAATTTCCTTCTATACAGACCTTGTCCTGGCGATAACGAACATAACAAAAAAAGAATTATCCAATTTGGTGCAGTCATGCGGAATTTATGCGCGTACAGACATTTCGGCGACTTTGTTTTATAATATGTAAGGATTTAGGCTATTCACAATCATCAAATACGAGTATGACGTACCTAAGGAAACAATCCTTAGGTACGTCATACTCGTATTTGATGATTGTGAATTTTGCGCCTATCATCCTGAATTAATGCATTTGAGAAATACATTGCTGAACAAATAATGTTGCTTTATCTTCAATTTAGGTTAACAAATATTCATTTATCTTGAACAAAATAATATTTTAAAGTCATTCCCGCGCTAAAAAAAATAAACAAACAAAACCGAACATATTTGACTTCAACCCTAAACGAATAAATAATACGAAAAATTATAAAGAACAAACATTACTCTACGAAATATATTTCGAACAACATCCCGTGGAACATTCGAGAACGATACGGCAGTAACCGCATCGGTTTTGATAAACTTTTAACGATTTATGATAGAAGCGTTGACGCGACGGCGATTCAGTGCAACCGCTCTCCACCGAATGTGCACCGATAGGTCCGCAATGCAATTTAAGTTTGTTTGCTGTTCAGAAGTTAGCCGGATAACAACATGGAGTTTTTTTTTGTTTTTTTTTATAATTGTGATCTCGCAGTTCAACCTATGAGGCTGTCGTCTGCTTAACCGGACTGGCCAGTGGATGCCTCAATAAATTAAGGCCTGAAGCCAGGCCTTAAAAAAAGGACTTATAAACTAAGCGACTACCCGCCAAGGTTAGGTTGTTAAATACTTTGTCAGTGGATGTGTCTTACTCACTGTACAGCAAAAGAAGGACCGCCTTTTATCTCCACACTTCCCACAGAGACAGGAAAATCACACTAATACACTAATCACTTATGTAAGGGCTGACTTTTCATTAGTCAGACAACTTTTATCTAAAGAAAAAATTACAGTTTGACATTATTTTCTATACAAAAGCTGTCAAACAGCAATACCTATTTATTTCTCAGAAACCTAAAAGTCCGAAATCTGCCCTAAAGCTAGTGTTTCTTAAGACTACGATGGCCACCACATAACGTCCGCAATTTACCGTCGAATGACGTCAATGAGGTTGGTGTCGATCCAGAGAGCGTTTGTTGAGACGCAGTGACAGCTGTCATAAAAATGATGGACTTTACCATAATTTTTATGACAGCTGTCACTACGTCTATTATGTGACGGCGACTGCTGTTGTTGGAAACTGTAGCTTAAGCTAAATTATGTTTGGTTGTAGCTTCGACAAACAGCAGTATTAGATTTACCACGAGCGCTTCAAAAATGGACGGAAAAATAAGACCACAAATGATGTTGTTAAGTCTTATTTAGCAACATAGTTTTTTAAACCTTGTTGCTTGGAAATAAAGTTTATTTTTCCATAAATATTTTGGTTTTTGGTTTTTGTGTTTGTTTGCTTTTAGTTTTGGTTTAAAAATACGTTTACTTTTCAATCAAAGTGGTAAATGTCTTGCAAACAATAATAAACTTTATACAGGTTGAAATTGAAAACATGCGACAAATCGAAATGAGAGATTGTACTCATCATTGTGAACAACTTTTACTTTGAGATAAAACCTGAAATAGCGAAAAAAAATCAGCTGTTCCCTACATTTATGTTCGCATAACTCGTCAAAATGTAGGGAACAGCAGATTTTTTTTTTCGCAATTTCAGGTTTGGTCCCATGGTAAAAGTTGTTCATAATGATGAGTACAATCTCCCATTTCGATTTGTCGCATGTTTTCAATTTCACCCTGTATGTTTGAAAGTTACGGTTTATAATCAAATTATATGCAATCGCGGACACTTGAGCGATGTGTTTTTGTTCCTAGTCCTTAATCTAGTGCTATTGTTGATTGAAGGGCAGTAAGTACATTACTTTGTGACCGATATCCATGATCGATGCAGCCTTGAAGATAATATTTAGTTGATAAAATAGAGAGCCGCAAAAAGTGACAGTGATTGGTCGCTCTCCCTCCCACCATCTTCTTAATGAGCAGCTTTCAGCTGTTACTTAATCAAAATTTGTTTTGTGAAAATATCCCCAAACTTTAGGAGTATATGAAATCTTTTGTCCAAGAACGTTTTGTGTAGTATAGGGGCTTTCTATAGATAAAATATATATCAATAGGACATCTCAGTTAATTATTCAGCAATCAATATTATTTAACTTACTCGTATCATAAAAAAACACTCATACATAAACAAACTTAGGCCCGTCGTCCACAACGCTATCTAAAAGTATAGTTACTAACTCAAATCACTAATGGTACCCGAATGTCACAGTACTAGTATTTTAATGGCTGTCCGTACACGATGCATATAGGGTAGTCAGAAGCCTGACTGACAACTAGTCTCACCATGGGTTATCGTATTACTGACTTTTGGAGTTCTGATAAGCTGTCACTCCAATTAAAATAACAGCCGGTCGATTCTGTAAAAATCTCACCGTGAAATCATAAGTGAAGTTAGCACTTAATAGTGTTAATCCCTAGCGAATGAGAGTTCACTCCACACTCACTTCACCCAAGTTTTCACGGTGAGATGCTTACAGAATCGCACTGTTGGTATTTAGCTGCATTAAGTTGGACTAAATGCCGAACCCAACACAGTTGGGAAAAGGCTGGGCTCATCGGTGACATAAGACTGTAATACCTACGTTGGTTTTGAGTAGCGTCGTGGACGATCGGCCTTACTTTTTTGTTAACACAAACTGGAGTAACACAAACTGGAGTATAGATACGCTTATACACTTACATATTATGTAAGTATGTTATTATCACAGTAATAAGACTCATCTTTTTTTTGGTAACTAACAAAAAATATGAGTTTTATATTCAGTAAAACAGCGTAATATGTAAAAGATTTGCATATAAAATAGAATTTGCTGAGACAAAATTGGAGTCCCAGTTGTCACCAAAAAAATCTTTATTCGTTTTCATTCTTAAAGAGTAATAAAAGCGTGTATTATCAGATTTGTTTTGTAACGTTTTTAATGCTGTAGATATGTTTTGTATTCATTTTTATTTTCCTATTGTGTCGTATAAGGTGAACGTATCTAATCGCATCCAGTACTTTTTTATTATGCCAATGAAATGAAAAATCTTTTTTTTTTATTTTATAATTGTAAAAATAATAACCAAATATGGAATAGATTATTCATAAGGTATGTAACACAAGATAGCGTTTTTAGGAAAGCGATGTGTGAAACACATCATTGGAACATGATTTTCTTATCTTTAACCTCCCACACGGACGGTTTCTCCGAACAAACCGTCCGTGTGGGAGGTGCCCGTGGCTAAATAATAACAGCCGCACAGGTCGATCGACCAGGTTAAGCTACGCTTGCCACGGTTGGTCTGTGGATGGGTGACCATCTTTACATACCGAGACCCCTCCGTGCCTCGGAAAGCACGTTAAGCCGTTGGTCCCGGATGTCATTCGTGGATCTTTTACAGTCGTTACGGGTAGAGTCAGAAGCCCGAACGTCTGACAACCAGTCTTACCAAGGGGTATCGTATTACCCAGTAACTGGGTTGTGGAGGTTAGATAGGCAGTCGCTCCATGTAAAATACTGGTATTCAGCTGCATCCGGTTCGGACACGTACGTCGCGGACGCTATCACTGGCCCACCACTGCTTCTCACTCTACCTTGGCCTTTTCTTTAGGTTTTCGGGTGTTCAAGAAGTTTCATGCTTGAACATCCGAAAACCTCAATTCGTCTCAGTGATTTGATACATACGTAGGTAATTAGGTATATTGTCTCATATCATTACGCCCATCAATCACAGGGCTCCGAACGACATATCGTGTACCTAAATACACCCCTGAGATCCCCTTTCACTTGATTCGAATAGGATTACATATTCGATCAATCTTTGGTAAACCGCAAAGTTTGTGGTTTTTCTAGTTTTTGGCGTTACTAATGGGAGCTTATGGTTCACACAAACACAGACACACACACAAACACACACACACACACACACACACACACGGCACATTATATACTACTGTTCCAACTTTCAATCATTATGTTACCGGACAAACCCAATTTTCGGACAAACTTGATTGTCCTCGGTCCCAAATTAGTTCGTCTAAAGCGGGTCAGGACAAACCACAATAGCTTATACAACAAATGTGTTTCCATCATTACTCCGAATTCTACTAGCTTTCTCGTTGTGTTCGATCTCGCTGTGTTCCATCTCATTTTAACCCGTCGACAGTTTAGTAGAGATATACAAAGATTTCTTTTAATTTGCACCGAATTATTTGTATTGCATAATACATTTTCCTCGTTAGTTTAGGGGTCGCAAGCGCTACTTCGGGGTTCGATTCCCGAGTTGAGACAAGTGTTATTGCGCGGAGTCTGCATTTGTGCCCGGCTGAGGATAATAGACTCGCCGCCTATTACATGGGACAGGTGTGTGTAAAATATAGGTACATCTGCCTGACCCTTCGGGAAATAAAGGCGTCATGAAATTTTGCTCTAAAAGGCCTATATTTCATTACATTTCCGTGTCAAAACTTAATAGGTAGTCTACTCTCTGAAACTAGTATATTTCATAAGCTGTTCACGTTGTTCGTTATCGGTTCACGAGTCATTTCGTGCCCATCGCGACACTGACGCACAGTGCAAGCCTTTATAGTGTAGGCGGGGAGCTCACTTTATAATTACAACATATCATCTATATTGTATTTTTATTGTTTTATGTATTTCTACATAATATAATAGATATCTAAACTTCATCACACTTCATCACTGACTGACAACGCCAAGCCTACCACTAGGTCTAGAAGCAGGAGCCCTAAAAGGGTCCAAGAGTGGATGAAAGTTTGCATGGAAGTGTATTATTATGTCGATGAATGATGTTACCAATAATACTTCTCCATAGGTACTCGTACCTACTACGCTTTGCAATGGGCAACTAGCTTTATCTTTCTGACTGACCGACCCCTTGACAATTCAAAAGTACCTGTAATTGGTTTATTTGAAATAAATCCTTTGAGTTTGATGGAAAATATCGTCGGGCACACGGCTTGCTTATAAAGAAAATATTTAATACTTACTGTTTTCTTATTTTCACTGTTTATCATTTGATTTAAACGCAATATGATATTTCGAATCATATATTTTACTTACGAAATCAATTAAATATTAATATTACCGTAACAATCGATACGACATGGGTTATTAGAGGTTGTTGTTAATTGTAATAATCAGCGATAAAGCCTGTAATAAGTAGTAATAAACAATAGAAAAACTGAAGAAAAAAAAATCGTTCTTCATACTTCGATCAAAGAATTGTCATTTTCTATACCACTGGAAAAAGTATTAAAATATCTTGATTCTTTCTTAACCCGTGAGAAGGCGCGCCTAATTTTCTTACACGAGTAGGCGCGTGCGAGCAAATTGCTCACACTATCATAATTGTTTATATTTTTAGTGTTTCTACATTTATTGGCTTATAATGTATTTAAATAAATAACACAAGGTTTAGTAAGTAAGAAAACAAGTATTTTAATCAAAACTATTAAACATAATAGCAACTTCTAACGCAAATAACAAAACAACCTAGTATTAATTAATTTTTTGGCACGTTTCATAAAAATCACAATAAAAACTGTTCCATAACAAAAACTAAAAAGTGTTATTCATCCATTAAATCTACACTAATGTGCCTCTCGAAACACACTGAACACATGTATTTTACATGTTCGGTGCAAAGTAATTGCTGGGCGCGTGATGAGCAAATTGCCGCACGTTGGTACACGGCCTCCACAAACGCCTTGCTGCGCGGTCGCAACGCCACTGAGCGTATCGAGAATTGCGTCAGGGGAGAGGGGGTGAATATTTAGGAAGGTACTTAAGTGCTTGAATTGGTGTGGCATGGGAAAGACAAAAAAATTTTGAATTACATTTTTATGTGAGCAAATTGCTCATAGCGCGCCTTCTCACGGGTTAATGACACAAAACGCAAGCTCTGAGCCTATCCTTTCACTTTATCGGACCACGCGCGAATGGTCTATTTAACTTGACACTTGCGTTTTAATAACTTGTTGTTTACTACATAATGTTAAACAACAATTTACCTAAGACAATGTTCCTTGAACAACCTCTTACACACCACAACACCATTTGCCACCACTAATGGTGGCAAAATGTACACTTTTTGTAAACGGTTTTCTTATTTTAATATACTGTAGGTCTGTAAAACGTTAAAATGAAATCTTCATTATTTGGTTCTATTAATGTGATCTACAACTGAATTATTAATTACTTACAATAAGTATAATACCTATTTGAAAGTAAGGCTCAATTAACATTGTCGCGGAATGGAATGGAAACGAATATTTGTAAAGAAAATATACAAAGCATAATGAACTGTATTTGAATTGTATGACGTAAATACGAGTTAAAAACCGGTCGGCGCGTCCTCAGAATTCTCGGGAATTCCCGCAACGAATAGCAGTTTATTTCTACTTTGTACGTTATATAATTGACATAAAGTTCATTATACTTTGTTCAATTTTGTGAAGTTGTATACATATCGTTCTGCGTCAATGTAAAAAATAATTATTATTCTTTCCAGGAAATAGAAATCATACTAAACTTTTAAGTCTGTTTAGCTACTGGGCATGGCATCGACACAGTAATATTTCCACCAAATAATGACTTATACAGTCATAAATATTATCCAAGAAATATACTTTTCTTTTCCAAGATTGTAGTAGGCGAATGAATAGTTTACTCATCCGAATAATGAGCAAAAGTGCGTATCTAAGATGATATAAGCCTCTCTGAAAGGCTACTATTATTAGCTGGTATTATTATTAACTAATATTATCGAAATGAGCAAAGTACGGCTCCCTTTATGCTGTCTATAAAGATATATTGAGGTCCAGGTATAATAAATAAGAGAATAAAATGTTGGTAGCATATATTTGAGCGTTTTGGTTCTGGTATAGCAAAGCATTTTGTTAAAGATGTTTATATTGATTCCTTTCAATATCCATAGCGATGTATCGAATTATGATTTCTTAATCTATACCTACTAATCAAAAGCTGAAGAGTTTTTTTGCTTGTTTATTTGAAAGCGCTAATCTCTGGAAGTACCAGTTGGATTTGAAAAAATATTTTTGCAATTTTTGAGGAAGGTTATACAGCGTGTAACAGAAACCCTATAGCTATCCTTAAGCACTAAAGATAACAGCTGGAATAGAATCACTATACAAAGTTTCAACTCAAAATAAGATACTCTACGAATTGATACCTAATTTTAGGCTTCATATATTTCTTAAATTCAAATCATAACAAACGTGTCACCGCACTACGTAGGTCAATAACTTTCCACGTTACTTGCTTGCCGTTACACGTTGTATACAACGTGTAACGTTAAATGCGCAAAACCTCAGACACCCCAACTGATTTTTAATTCAATTGACTTATTTCAGAGAGAAAATAAGTCATTAAAAAAATTGTAAAGGTTTTATGTGCTGTTTTAGTTTTACTGGCCATTCTGATCGTTTCCTGCATCTGTGACGACGCTTACCTAGGGAGGAGTCGTCACCGGGCCGCTGCGCCGCGCTGACATTGGCTTGCTTGACCTATTAATAAATAGACACAGCAACGTTTTTAATGGAGATTTTTTGAAAAATGTGACCTATATTAAAAAGTGGTTCAATTAATTCTGCTCGTTATTCTGATCAAACTATTTTCAGGTTTTGCGCATTTAACGTTACACGTTGTATATGCTACGACCCTCAGGAGCCGGGCGAAAAGAAAATAAGTCAGAAAGAACTCTAAGCGAAAACGAGGTAACAGTGTGGGTGCCGATGCGATGCCACGCGGGTGGGCTGGAGGCCCACGCTGACCAAGTAAGGGGCAGAAGCTAGTCTTCAATATGCGTTCCAACTCGCTGATATATTTAGATAAACTTTAAATACCATTTTAATTCGATAAAGCTGTCCTAAAATCATTTTTAGGGTTCGTATTTGGACGGAACCCTCGGTGCGCAATTCCGATTCGCACTTGACCGGTTTTTTATCATTAACTAATAATAATAATAATAAAATCTTTATTTCAGACTAAGTCCATAGATATTCTAATACATGCGAGAGTTATAAAATTTGCACACGAATAAATTCTATCAGGATATTTGAGTCCTGTTTCTGAGCAATGACCTGTAGGATGCTGTTAGTGCTACTCCGGACTCTGCTCAGTAACGACGCGACCCGCTTACGCACAATGGCATGGAAGCCGTCTACCCTAGCCTCCGCAAACATACCAGAGGCTACACATTTAAGGAAACACTAATTCTAAATTGATACCTACCTAATTTGACATTTTCAAATAATGATTGTATCAAAAAATCAAACTACGAATAGCATTGTCGAACAGATAAATTCCGATTGATAATACCTCAGAAAACGGACTTTAGAGTATCGCGGAATCATTCAAGAGTAAATAATCCGTCATGCTTGATAATACTATCGTTATGTGATCTGGAAGAGTGTGTCATCAACGTCATACACAGAATTTCACGGATTTGTGAAATTCTTTGGGTGTACCTAATCGTAATCTCTGATCTGACGTCGACGTACATACTTTGTCAGATAAAGCAAGTTGTTATTTGTAATGGATGAGTGTTTTATTAGGAGGATAATAACGTGAATCATTAACATGACATTTTACATACCTACTCTAAGGCTTTTTCTACCTTACTGTCTGACATATATCCGATATATATCCGGCATGACGAAAGTGTGTGTATTTTGGAATAATACAATTACTGTTTTTTTACGTTACAGTGATTTTACGACTCTTTTTATTTTTCGTGATCGTATGAATACGGTTCTAAGAGTAAAAGTAGGGGTTTCTAAGGCTTTGTTGGCCACCACATAGCGCTCAAAATATGTAATAACCATTTTTATTTTTTTCTTCCAATTTTAACGACGGCCGACACTAAACAAACGAAAAACGAATAGGAATACAAAATTTGAGAGGTGAAAGGCTATTTGTTTGAAGCGACATATTGAGTTATATACAACGTGTAACGTTAAATGCGCAAAACCTCAGACACCCCAACTGATTTTGAATTCAACTGAACTATTTCAGAGAGAAAATTAATAATTTAAAAAATTGTAAAGGTTTTATGTGCTGTTTTAGTTTTACTGGCCGTTCTGATCGTTTCTTGCGTCTTCGACGACGCTTTATCGAGGGAGGAGTCGTCAGCGGGCCGCTGCGCCGCGCTGACATTGCCTTGCTTGACCTATTAATAAATAGACACGGCAACGTTTTTAATGAATATTTTTTTTTAAATGTGACCTATATTAAAAAGTGGTTCAATTAATTCTGCTCGTTATTCTGATCAAACTATTTTCAGGTTTTGCGCATTTAACGTTACACGTTGTATACTGGGTGTCCGGAAATTCATGGATTACCTTTTACCTGCTGATGGGTCATATTGGGATCTACCAATAAAAAAATGACCATACTAAAAGTCTTAAATATAGTTTCCGAGTTTATTGATGTTTAATGAAATTTTGGAAAATCTCTACCTTTGATCAGTTTTTTCCATGCCATTTCTACGAATGAAAACTTTTTCGAGTACAGGTTTTGTTGTTTGCATCTTGAATCATCTTACTATCGATTGAATACAAGAAAGTTACAGATATCATATTTTAAATACCTAAAATTTACGTTCAAACTTGTAATTTCCACAAAAAAAAAATATCTTATTTTTGATCGGCCCCGGTGAAAAAAAAATTTATTGGTAGGTAATTTTTTTTTATTGGTAGATCTCAATGTGGGCCACATTGAGATCTACCAATAAAAAAAAATGATCGTGATCAGCAGGTTAAAGGTAATCCATGACTTTTCGGACACCCCGTAAATTCGGAATCAGCAAATTTTTTTCCATCGATAGAGCCAGGTTTCATTTCATTTCAAATCGGAGCACTTTTTTGTTGCTTAAAACAACTCAATTGTTGGGCTCAATACCGTGAGTGATATGATGTGACATCTAATTTGCTTTTTTTTTAAGACTGCAGTTAAGGTATACAGAAAAATAGAGAATCAGAGCACAAACTATTATTCTCTTCCCAAAATTGCAGATGAATGGCAGATAATGCGTTTTTCGCTATCGCTAACCTTTGATGATATGTCCTTTCATACAATTTGCTTACCATTAGTAACACAATGCAATGTCACTTCAACTAATTTGCCGTCAGCCAAATTCAATAAAGCATGTCGGTTCAACCATTTTCGTTGCAACTGTTTTGCACTCTGCTTAAGTCAAATTGACTATCTCGCTGCATAAACCCAATTGGTGCTTAAACAAAATAGCCTGCTCCTATTGTCAGTGAGTGACCTGGGTGAAATCCTTTTGCTTTCAACTGAATAAGCACTGCAGTCACTTAAACCATTTTGCCTGCTGCTGATTTGTAACACTGTAGGCACTTGAATCATTTTTCATTACAAAAATGCGAAACAGAGCATTTTATATCAAACGACATTTATCCTGGAATCTCTACCTTTTTTTTTTTATTAAAATCTATACCTAAATAACACAGGATTATTTTTCAGTAAAGAGACATTATCCGCTTTAAAGTATGAACAATAGTTTTTTACTTTTTTTTTCGAAGTTTTGAATCTTTAAATGGCTCTCTTGTAAAGTTCATAAAATGTCGCTTAAAATAAATAACCTTTCACCCCTCGAAATAACAATTTATAAATATGACTTCCGAAAAAAAAAAGACAATTTATCCACGTATAAAAACGCTGTTAAGGTGATGAATAAAACGTACTTCCAAAAGACCCACCGGTCGCTAAGTATTCCCAAACCAGAATAATATGGTAAAGCAGCGTGTGGCGAACTACTGGTGACTACAGAAGACAGGTATCTGAATGCCCCAGAGACTCGGTCGAAAGGTTTGAGCGTCTCCCGTCTGAGCTAGCCTTTCAGCGGTGAACCCAACTAAGCTGGCATGTGTGACGTCACATTTTGTGGTAGTCTGGATACTTCGATATTTTTTATAACCACCATCTGATTTACTGTAATAATTCCAAAACCAGAGTTGATATTTCCTTTTGCTGTCAGTAAATATGAAATATATATATAAATCTATATTTTTTTTTACTTTCATCGCAACTTAGTAAAGTTTGTAAAATGTTGGTTCAGGTTCAGGGAAATTAACTGTTTAGCCTTTTGACTATCTACTTAAATTGCAGGCGTAATCAAATCAAAACCGTTTTGTGTTGGCAGTTGTATGAACTGTGGGGTAATTGCGTAGTACACTATTAGTAGTAATGGCTTTCATTTTGACAGTTCAACAACATTCATTGCGTTCTGTACGTTGTTGAGCATACACATTTTTCGAATATATGCAGCAGTAGATTAGCAATATCCTTCAAAATGATTGGGATTTTGTTTAATAGAGTGTTACGCAATTAGGGTGCTAGGTATAACACGGCAAATTGACTTAAATTGTAAATTTGTTTAACGATTATTTTTTAATGATCCAGATTTTGTTTAATAGAGTGTTACGCAATTAGGGTGCTAGGTATAACACGGCAAATTGACTTAAATTGTAAATTTGTTTAACGATTATTTTTTAATGATCCAGATTTTGTTTAATAGAGTGTTACGCAATTAGGGTGCTAGGTATAACACGGCAAATTGACTTAAATTGTAAATTTGTTTAACGATTATTTTTTAATGATCCAGATTTTGTTTAATAGAGTGTTACGCAATTAGGGTGCTAGGTATAACACGGCAAATTGACTTAAATTATAAATTTGTTTAACGATTATTTTTTCCTGACATCATGGCACACTGGCGACGTCGAGTGTAGACATTTCGAAATCCTGCAAGTTTTCTTTCTAACATGACCTATGGCATTAGAGAGCCGATCCCCCTTTTCAAAATCACAATATTTTCTTTCACATAAACCTACGTGGGCACTTGTGAAACGTCAGAAGCTAGGTGCATGGTTCCAGTTTCCTATGGATAAGAGCCGGCAAGAAACTTCGCCGTTTAGTGTAGCCGGCTCTTATCCGTGATAATCCGGCTAATATCGTATAGTTTTTTGTAGTTTTTTTTTTTATATAATTGACTTTTAAAATGTTTTAAAATTGCACGGTTAGTAGGTGAATTGAGAACACTGTAAGCCTATCAACAAGTATCGAATACTTAATAAAATAGAAAACGGTCTACAAATCTAGTCTACAAGGCCTACAACGTTCTCACATTCACAAAATTAAAAGAATCTATCTAAAAGTTAAATAAAATATTAAAACCAAATGACATGATTGCACACAACTACTAACAGAGTTGAAATTAGAATTGTCGGTACATAATGTCAAATAATGAGAAGATAAAGAAGTACGTAAAAAAAAAAAAACAACATCGGTGTTTAGAAGCATTGACTGACTACGGGACTAGTAATTTGCAGATGAGGTAAGCTCAGTCCATAACATCCCTATTTATAACTTCTAGCTAAAGTATTGTGCGAGTATATATTTTTCCTTCTCGCTTCATTGGCAAAAAATTCAAACTCAAAGCATTTATTTCAAATGAACCAATTACAGGCACTTTTGAATTGTCAAGGTTCGGCGAGTCAGAAGGATGAAGCTGCCCTAACGAAGTTGGTCGTTTCAAAGCGTAGTAGGTACCTATGGAGAAGAACGGGCAAGAAACTCCACGGACACTCTTTTAAATCAAAATTATACACTATTGCGACGATGCACGAAAACTGATTGCATGACGTAGGTACAATCGCTGATTTGAACTACTAGGACCGCTTTTCATTTTTTCTGCCCGCAAAATGGTATCCTGTACTGAGATTTTCTAAAATGTTGTCGTCAATATGACAAAAGTGAAGTTGGAAGTGACAGCTCTGACACAAGTACTTTTGTAACAACTTACACTTAAATATTGTGAACTGAGACAGCCCCAGTAAGCCTCCATTCACAATGATTAAGTTGAAATAAATACTTTTGTTTTGTTATATTTGTATTAAAAGTTGTCTGTCAAAATCTCTCTGGATCCGATTACAAAAATTATTTATCTGATTGAAAGCTACACTATTGCCGAGTGCCATAGAATAGTTTAATTCCACACGCACGAAGTTGCAAGCAAAAGCTAGTATATTGCCTAAAGTAAAGTTCAGGTCGTCATAACTATGACGACCTGAACAAACTGCTATGTACAGATGCCAGCACATCAAGCTACCCGAAACTGACAAATTTTCCCAATCAACTTTGAAACTTATGCTTTTGCGATAAAGTTGAAAATCTATTAAATAAATTTGACAGATTGTAGTAGCTTGATGTGCTGGCGTCTGTACCTGTAGACTTAAAAACACTGTATACTAATCTTACATCGCTAAATATGTTAATAATTAATGTAAAAATTCTTCCTACAACATCCAGTACAAACCACAGCAGAATTATAAACCTAACTGTTCACCACCCCTGTACAAAAGCGTGATATTACTTTACATAACTCAGAAGGCCGTCCAAAACAGGGATACTCAACCTGCGGTAAGCTTTTCAATGCGGCCCGCCGAGCTTTTATGTGCCACGAAACATAAAGTTAATTAAATATACAACTAAAGTTATCCGGGGCGAACATAGGCTGAGTAGGAAGGTACGGTATCGTTTTATCCCAAAATTAGGTACGTGTGACGAAGATATTGCTTTTCAAAATCTTTAGTTAATAAACTTTTTTATATATTTAACGGTTTATGTAGACACACATATTAACAGACTAGTAAGAAAAAAAAGAACAGAAAATAGGTACAAAGGTGATGCTTTGCTGAAAATAAAAACTATTGAATATGTTTTAAAGAAAATTAATAAACGAATATTACAACTGCTCACAATTTTTTTTTCCTGAAATATAAACGAATTGTGCAAGGCTATAAAGTTAACCAGTCATACTTTTTTCCAATACAATAAAACGTGTTATTTCCTTGGATAAAAAGATATTACATTTTAGAGGAGCTTTGAGGACCATCTAACAAATATTTCTAAGACGCCAAAGAATTTCTGACGGGAGAGAAAACATTTACGGGTAGACACATGCTGGAATTTGCCAATTATTTTCCTTTTGAAGGATCTTGTGAACACTCCCAGGAAAAATGTTAGTCTTAAATTAAAAAGCCTGGAGACTTACTACCTATTTTACTGAAATTAAAAGTCATTTCAAAGTTCATAAATCCACCGCTCTACGAGTAGGTCTTGCCACGTCTTTACTTAGAATATTTTCTTACTACATGAGACATGAGTTTTCATTACTTAGATATTTCTGTTTCTTGGAAAAATATCGAACTTATTGCTCATCGTGTTATGAGATAAGCTTTTGTCATGATTTAATTGATATGATTGTTGTGTATGTCCCAGGAGGCATCATAGTGTTGAAGGGCCGAATGTCATTATTTCCAAATAATAATAAGATTTGTTGATTTTAAATATAAAATTTAAAGTATGTGGGGGAAACAGTATAGTTATTGGTCATTTAATTTTAGTTATTGGCACTAGTTTTATCTCTAAGTCAGGTCATTTCCATTTACTATGCCAATTACTATGAGGAGGCCAACAACTGTATGGTTTCTCCTGATTTGCATCAAATAATTTTTGTATCAGTGCATTTATGAAGCTGAAAGTATCTTATGTGACACTAACCAAAAAGTACTTGTTTTTTCTAACGGAACGGAATTGAAACATGATGTTTGGAGTTTCTAAGTCAGTTCTTATTGAGCCTCGGAACCAAAAGCTTATCGAGCTTATCAAGTCTTTAATAATACTGAATTATTAAATTAGTTAACTAAAAGTTTAACTAAAATATTGTTATATTTACCAAGTTTGTATGTGTTCAAGATTTTAAATACAGAAATATTCGGACATATCACTTTACGTTAAGCTTAATAATTTCATAGGACATTCATACCTGTTGCATAATCCCTAAATGATAAATAAAAATGTTGACTCCAGATACTCTACAATAACATTCCGCTTTTATTCGCAAGCGATAAGAAAATCCGGCTATCATTATTCAATATTGAAATGAGGATAGAGCACATAAACAAACACACTTTAAACTGGAACTCCGTACGTGTGCAGAAACGAGAACCGAGATAGTTTACTTAACTAATTAGTATTTCCAAGTAAACGACTGAAGCTCTTTTACTGCTATCGATACGTGACGTTCTTTACCATTGTGTGATCGAGTCACGAACGGAATAAGAAAAGCATCCACATTTACTGATCACATAAGGAAACCTTATTCTGCAACCTATTTATACACAAGACTTTTCTCCAAACCCGTCCAGAATACAACGAGATATAATAATGCTGAACAGTTCAATACTCCAGCAGAAATATTAATATGCAGGGAGTCAGAAACTTTTTTTTTTTTTCGTTAAACATGGTTGAACACCATAAAGTTTAGGAACACCCCAACCCAGATCTCGTTTTACAATTCATGCAACGTTGCTAAACGACAATACGATGCGGTATTATGATTAATTAAGTTGCAGACGGTACCGTTTATAAATTACTTATTATATTCATTTAGATTTGTGCGTAGCGTTCGCTTATTACGTTTCATTGTTCCGAAGAAAATTTTCAATTTAATCACATTTCGTAGGCAGTTTACGACGCTCACGCATTCAAATGCGATACACTTAAGTACCACACGGTCTTAAATGGGCTCAAGGCAGCTAATAAAAGAAGGATCGGGTGCGGGAGCTCGCAACGTCTGCGCTAAACACCTGTTTGTTATTCCGTATTTATTTTGCTGACTTTCCGACTTTTTATTTGGAGTTTGTTCTTTCAATCTTCGGAAAGTTCCCCGTTGCTTGTTGTTTTTCGCTGTCTCCGCTACTTCTAAGATACTTAACGGTAATTGCTTTTATTAATACAAATACCGTTTAAATATCCTGGCAGGTAATAAAAAAGGGGAGCTCATCTCGCGGTATACAAGGTATACATTTTGTAAATAGAAACGTAACTTAATGCAGGCATACAATCATATTAACGAGATAACATAGATAAATTAATGAGAGAATTGAAATTGAATACACTAACGTTATCTGTTTTGAAAATTGTTGACACCATATTGCCAAAATTAAACTCACTTTAAGTGTGTTTTTGTTTTCACTCTCTAGTTTTAAATAGGTTGAACGAATAAATAAATCACGAATATTTTAAAAGTAAATTATGAAAAGAATCTTATAGAAATCTTTTGAACAAAGAAAGAAAGCTGAAGAGAAAAACTTAAATTGGCTGCGTCATAATCTGGAATAGCAGCTACTGTCGGGTAAAATAACAGAGCAATCCAATTTGAAATTTAAATGGTGCAAAATACTTCACCCAGTTCAATAACATGTTTACCTACTAAGGATTTCACAAAAGCCAGATAATTTTTATCCGTGGAATAAAATTGACGTCTAACAGTACTAGTATGGAGAAACTGTCAAAATTTCAAAATTTATTCTCTGAATAAGACTTATTCTAGGTAAATAGGAGTAAGTTTTGTGAAATTCGCCCCAAGAGTAATAAAATAAAATAAACGTTTATTGGATACTATAAAAACATGCAACAGGCAATCAATCCGATAGTCATATACCATTCACATACCTATATATTGCGAAAACCTGATGCTAACTCCCAAACTAGGACTGGGATATTTTGAGGGCTAATAATTCAACCATGATAAATACAGTATTAGAGGAAATATTGGACATCGAACGTAAATAAAGATTCTTAACTTTTGTTTGGTTTCCAATCGAACAAAAAAATAATATTACTCGTACAACCACTTTGCAACCAGATAGATTAGGAACTTTTGAAACACTTATAGATAAGGTTTTCTTCAATCAATGGACATCAACGCCTGTGAGTCCACGGAAAATGTTACTTTTTAAGATTTTTATCTACACGACCCAAAAATGTCTCGAAAATATGGCACAGACGTTAAGAAGGATGAAGTGGGCACGTCTTAGCTCGTAAAGGGTGTAACCTCTCTAAAACTTTCAAAGGATGGTTTTAACGTTAATGTCTACCTGCGGGCGTATTTCAATCCTTAATTTTGTTCGTGAGATTGTTATCCTTTTGCTTTTTATGAGTGTGAAACAGTTTCGTCGCCTCAATTTTTATGAAATAGAGTTTCAGTGTTTTCAAAAGCGTATTTTTTTTACTGGGAAATTGTGATCCCTCTTGATATAAAAAATAAACTCAATGGCACAGACACTATGCGTTCAGATTTTTGATGAAGGAAAATTCGCGTGAAAATCCCCCCTTTCACGAATTGTCGCTTTTGATGTGCCTATATTTTTTAATGAAACTGACGTACCGTGTGCATTTTGGGATATCTTTGTGGGGGTTCCAAAATTTCTAAACTTGAGGTTGAATTGAATATTATATGAAAAGCCAAGAGAGATAGTTGTGGAGGCATTGCTTCTTTAATATTTTGAGTTGATGTTGCTGGCTTAAATTAAAATGAAGGCTTCATTTGCCTTCATGGCACCAGCTATTGATGTGCCAAATACTAAGCGTTTTGGAGACATGCCTTATGTAATTTTGACATTCAATAAGTGCTGATTCTCAGCCTAATTTGAATAAATGACTTTAGATTTTTTTAAGATCGCTTCAGGCGTTAATAATAAGTCCAAGCTCTAAAGGCGTTTTGATTGAATCTTTAGTAGATATTATGAAGAAAACGTAAGATTTACGTTTAGAGTAACACACCTGCCTATCTATTCTGTTAACATCTCACCGTGAAAACAAAGGTGAAGTGAGCTTGAAGTGAGTGGTCAATAGTGTCAACCCCTAGCATCAGCAAGATCACACCTCACTCTAAGCTGACTTCACTTTAGTTATCACGGTGAGATTTTCCAGAATCGATCGGCAGGTGTCTTCGCTATCGCCTTGAAAGTTTAAGGCAAAACTAACAAAGTAGTCTAACATAATCCTCATATATCATTATAGTCGTATGTACATATTTTTCGTACAAAGTCAATGTTACGTAACTCCAGAAGTTACACAAAGTTTGTTGTTTAACTAAACCCGAGACTACACGCCGCAGTATTCAAAAAGGTATGTGTACCGACCACGTCAAAGAGAAAGTTCGCATGTAATTTGTGCACACTGACGGACATCGTCGGCCCTGACCAAGCTTTGCTAATACCAAATTGTTATGCAGCTACCAACAGAAGGTATTCATTACTGTCTTGTAGAATTCAGTTTGTTAGCAGTTGTGTTTGTTGGTAGCTTTAGTTCACCATGACATTACATGATGCCTGTATTCCCCAAAAGGGAAGACAGATATGTACATTATGTACAGCCGACGGCACGTAGGTGGTACACAGTGACGTTGATCTGGTCTAGCGTAATAAGAAGTTCAATAGAGTAAGAGGCCAGCTTATAGTGGTTTTGTACCATTGACGTGCGGCCTACTGTAAACACGGATATCACCTTGTATGTATGTATAAGTCTCATATATAACGTGTAACGTTAAATGCGCAAAACCTGAAAATAGTTTGATCAGAATAACGAGCAGAATTAATTGAACCACTTTTTAATATACGCCACATTTTTCAAAAAATCGTCATTAAAAACGTTGCCGTGTCTATTTATTAATAGGTCAAGCAAGCCAATGTCAGCGCGGCGCAGCATCCCGGTGACAACTCCTCCCTCGATAAAGCGTCGCGTCGTCGCAGACGCAAGAAACGATCAGAATGGCCACTAAAACTAAAACAGCACATAAAACCCTTACAATTTTTTTAATGACTTGTTTTCTCTCTGAAATAGGTCAATTGAATTAAAAATCAGTTTGGGTGTCTGAGGTTTTGCGCATTTAACGTTACACGTTGTAGATGGTTATATGGACCGACGACTTTAAGAAGGTGGTTGGGACAGACTCGATGCGGAAGATGGAGGACAGGCTGTTGTGGCGCAGTCTGGGAGATGTCTATGTCCAGCAGTGGACTGTAATAGGCTCAGTTCAAGAAGTCTGGCAGACACAAATCCAGACTCCAGACTGCTGTAAATAAATGTACAGACGCCAGCACATCAAGCTACCCGAAACTGTCAAATTTTCCCAATCAACTTTGAACCTTATGCTTTAGCGATAAAGTGGAAAATCTATTAATGAAATTTGACAGATTGTAGTAGCTTGATGTGCTGGCGTCTGAACATAAAGACAGATTACAAATTGGTCACTGATGTGCGCTCGTTAGTATTATTATTTATTTATTTATTTAATTTTAAAGAAAGCTTACAGACTAATAACAATTTTGAATTTCGTACATAAGTAGTGACATTTGCTAATTACAAGCTTCCACATATTTATATCTAGTTAGTTACGCGCATACCCGTTGTCATCTTACTTTATTTTTTTGTTGTTGTTACTTTCTACCGAACTTAAGTGGTTATAACTCTAATCTCTGAATTATGTAATGTATAACTCTAAATTATGTAGTCGATGATTTTGGTACACGGTGAAACTCTAATGAGTTTATGCTGGCACCAACTTAAACGTTTAAAGTGTATGTGTACTACTGAATAAATAAATAAAATATGTCAAAAAAACATACTTCAAACTCACAGTCAGGCATCGTTGAATTCTCCTACTCAACATACCTACACGTTTTGGATTTAAAAAATCTCTGTCCGTCCAGTGAAAAATAGTATAAAAAGTTTAGTCTAGTTTCGCATCGCATGGAAGGCTTTTTGGCTAAAATTATGATGTTAGCGAAGTATGCCCCGCTTACGTATCCTGCAACCGTTATGGCACTTTAAAACAATTTTTGCATACAAGTTTTTGTAATTTTTTGCCCAATTAGCATAAGTTCTGTTAGCAACACTGGGAATTATTTTACAAACGAAAAATTGTTGGTATCTCTGTTTAAGAAGAATGAAATTATATTTTTGAATTATTAGCACTTACGGCTTTGTTAAAGTGGTGTAGACGAGTATGATATTAGTTTCAGTACTTTAATTACAATGTAGGATTTTAGGAATGAGTGAGCTCTCATTATATAGGTAATTTATAAAATAAACCACTGCTGTTTAACATAGTCTGTGAATAAATATACAGAAGGTAAATATTAATATTTATACGTAATATTTACTTTGATAAAAAAATCTGGTTGTTCTGGCAATATTGACAGTTTTTAGGAGATAGTTTTAAATAGCAGATTGAATTATTTATCTCTTTGTGAAATCAATATAAATTTGATTACTCAGTGTAGTAAAATACCACTTCTAACTCCAAAAAGGAACCAGTCACACTATATTGGAAATTTAGATTCAACTAATTAAATCGTCATGCAAATTTCAATGTTTGATAATTATATAAGTCTGATAACGATACATAAGGACGTTTGTTGAAAGATTTCTATTGAAAAAGTAGGCTTTTCTCATGTGTGTATATAAATCAAGACATTGTTAGATCAAGACATTGTTACCTCAATAGTGGCATTCGGACAATTCTATTTCCAATGTATCTCGATGGCCGATATGTCTCACCCAGGGGACTCGGACGCTAGTACTGATCCTGATCAAATTACATATTTTATGAATCCACTGAGAATTTTATTGGATCGCCTAACAAGACATTGGCTCCCTTACAGTATCTACTTCTTTGCGAGGAATCAAATGACTCATCCATAAACACGTGGGTTTTTGTTACCTGGATAAATTCGGGTTTGTTATTTTGGGAGTTCTTGTTTTTTCTTTGGGACACAATGTTTTTTTTTTTGTGGAGTAGCTTCCCGCAGGTCATCCTAGGAGGTTGTCGTCTGTTTAACCGGTCTTGCCCGTGAGTGCCTCAATAAATTAAGGTCGCCAGCGCTACACACCTGATTTTATTGATACTTTCTGTCGTCTGTTAACGATCGATAAATATCGAGGTTTTAATCGCGCATCACTTTGTGATTTATCGATCGACAAAAACGACACGCAGTGGCAACCAACCAAAAATACGATGGCAATTGTTTATACATTTACCTGATTTTGTTTAATCTTTAGGCACCTTAATATACACAAAGTCGTAACACGTAGGAGTTTTCCAGAAACCAACGTTAATGAAGTTGCGGCCTCTTGCAAAGAAAAAGAGTTGCTGAGAGCAAAAGAAAAATGGAACCCTCAGAAACCGCAGCAGTTTATATCGAGAACTGCAACCAACATCAACACCACTTACAAAGAGACTATGTACATTGAGAAAAGGCAGGGGAATGAAACCGCGAGCCGCGGGAAGCCACACCGAGTAAAATAATCTGGGGAATAAAATTGCGCTTAATTTTTAGAATTTCTTCTTCATAATAATAAGAACAATTTTGCATGTTATACGAGTAACATAGTATAATTCGTTTTTGTCACAACTTCAGTATTTTTTATTAGCTTATTTTGATTTTTGAAATGTATCCTTATGAAATATAGCGCATGATAGGTAAACATCAGTATATTTTGCTAGATATATGTATTTTTTTTTTCAATATGTCAGTCTTTGTGCTAAGTGAAATATTTAAATAATTTTATCAATAGCGATTATTTTTATAAAAAAACTAATGTTGCATGATGGCTTGATCTACTGACCCACATATCAAACATGGGTAGGAAAATGTTGCGGAAAATCCTGAACGTGATAAAAATCTCTATTTCTCACGATTTCACAGCTTCCTAAGGGAACGTCGTCTTCTTTACCTAAATCATCTTTATATCCACGACATGGTTCATTTGTGTGCTATTCTTAGTTTTAAGAACGATAAAGTAAACAAACCTCTTCGCAAACAACATTAGTAAGGATTATTATTTATTCAAAAAGTCCCAATATTACAAAGCTATCGTAATATTGAATTGAAGTAACTTCCCAATGTTTTTTGGTGTTGGTTATGAACTTTGGCTACTGCCAACTGACGCAATTTCGACTGAAACTTGGTTTTATTAAGCGGAGCGGTCTAGCGGAAGGGGCATCCACTCGGTTTGAGCGAAACACGCTACATTGCTTACACAAATTCGTCAAAACTTTAAGTCAATCCGTTACCACTTACAACAAATTGCTGTTTATATGTTCCGGGAATCTTTATTTAAACATTTGGACGGACTTTTGAAATAGTCGTGAGTTGGTATCCCAATATTAATTCTTTTGCTCAGCCTATTCCCAACTGTATTGGGGACAGCTTCCTGTCTTGAAGGAAGCAGCTAACAGGTATATAGGAAGGCTGGGTATTCCTATATTACGAGATCAATTTGCCAAGAAATTACGAAACTATAGATCTGTAAGAAAAAGCAAAAAATAATCAAAGAAGTCTCGAAGTCGATTTTGATAAGAAAAAAAAACGCCTGCAAATAATATGATTTATCTCATGTTAAAATGAGTATTTGAGTTCTGTAAATGACAACAAAAAATCGGAAAAGGCGCGGGTAAACTTTAAAAACACAACTGTAAGAGAGTTAAAGTTAATTTAAGTCACGTTTTCAACGAAAAGGTAAGATGACGTTCCTGACGCACGATAAACATACAACAACAGCCGTGCGATTCTGTAACCATCTCACCGTGATAGCTTGGGTGAAGTGAGCGTGGAGTGAGCTGTCATTCGCTAGTGATTAACACTATTAAGCGCTCACTTCACTTATGATTTCACGGTGAGATTTGTACTGAATCGACCGGCTGTTCGAATGTATACATTTTTATTTAATCCTTATATTAAGTCGTTTTTTTAAAGTCTTGATTTTGGTTTACTACATACATAACAAAAACTCATTCGGAGTTAATGTTAGAGAATGGTTCATAGCTTATGGCCAGTTTTCCTATTGAAAGTTGTTTGTACCTACTTACAAGCTTACAAGTTGGCAGGTAGGTACAACGTTTGATAATACGCTTAAGTTTGAATTAAAATGACTTGCAACTAAACTTTTGCTGTCAATTATTCAATCAATCACGATAGCTTGAAAATATTTATCATTCATTTTGCGATAATTTTCGTTCGTCTAACGGGCCCTTAACATTGGTTCGTCATCATTTGCCTAGCCTTATCTCAACTTTATTGGGGTCGGCTTCCAGTCTAACCGGATGCAGCTGAATACCAGTATTTTATATGAAGCAACAACCTATTTAACCTCCACAACACAGTTACTGGGTACTACAATACCCCTTGGTAAGACTGATTTTCAAACTTATGTGCTTCTGACGACCCGTAACAACTGTCAAAGTTCTATGAATGCCGGAACCAACGGCTTAACGTGCTTTCCGAGACCCAGAGCGGTCTTGATATGTACAGGTGGTCACCCATCCACAGAACAAACGCGGCAAGCGTAGCTTAACCTCGACACAAGCCCCTAACCAACCGAGCACTGCCCTTAACCAATGTTATGCAATCTAGTTAATGTTATGCAATTTCAATATTAAGATTTTTTCGCGCCAAAAACTAGATGCAGACTTGGATGCAGATTGCAGCAGGTAAAAATATGCACATGCAGTAAAATATGCCTTGACTTAAACGCAACCAATGAAGTAGGGCAAAATAATAAACCATTTATTTAAATTCGTGTTTGGCTTCATCTACGAATGTGGTCTGCACATGATCTGAACAAGATTACGTCGGGACTTTAAAAGAGACTGTGACCTCTGAGTTTGTTTCGGTATTTCTTCTCAGAGTAGTCGGATAAGAAACCTTTTTTACAAAAAAAAAGTTTTTACAACATTTCAGAAAAAAAAAATATAAATACGATAGGCGTGTAACAGTGTTTGTACTGGAACTTATTTGCAGAACTAAAATCATTTAGATAACCTAGGCAAGGGTGGAGTCCTTTAGGTACAGTAAAATCGGGCCCTAATAAAACAAAAGTACCAAACCGCTTTATATTATGTTACATTAATACTAAATTAGGCAGAAAACGTTGGCCTTCTTAATAATTATAATTAGAGTAAAAACCTTTTGTGTCAGTCTCCGAGTTGATTTAGGACCGTTTCGTTTCAAGGCTTTGCTTTCACGAGGCTCGAGATAGCGATTAACTCCTATTCTCTTATTTGGGTGCCTTTACAAATTCTTATCAGGCCATTTAGGATGCGGCAGACGTTGCTTAGACTTTGTAAGTAGAGGCGCGTTTTACATTATGCTAAGTTCAGTATCTGCGCATAGGCCAGTTTTTGCTGTTCAGAATGGAGCCACTTACCAAATCAGATACGGGTAAATGACATAATTAGCTTCCTGAAATTTTGTACTTCACATTCTACTACAGTTGCAATACACCAGGCATTCGCTTTTTGGGAGGAAGAACCACGACATATTGACCATATTGAGATAAGATAATGCCATTATCCACTGTCTTACATAGTTGAACTATCTGGATCGTCCGACTAGTTTGGAACTAGAACGGAAACTCAACTAAATAAAATTATGTTTTGTTTCGCGAGTCGAACTTGTCAGTCTGAGTATTCAGAGACAAAATAATCTGTGCGGCCATTTATAGAAAAATTAGCATCTACCCGCAAATTCGTCCACGTGAAATTAGTTGTTTGCCAGAACCACTCCGTTGCGTCGCACTAACTGCCCGCGCTATTCATGCGTTTTCGCTTCCCGCGTTCGGAATTCCCGTCGTTTAAATTCTATTACCCGTTTTCCCGTAGGAATGAAGCATTTTCCGGCAGTAAAAAGTAGCCTATGTTCATCAGGGATAATGTCGGCTTGTAATGGTGAAACAATTTTTCAAATCGGTCGAGTAGTTTCGGAGCCTATTCAATACAAACAAACAAAATAATTAATAATAATTCATCTTTCCTCTTTATAACATTAGTGTAGATGTACACACAGTAAAATACATAGGGATATGACATAATTATAATTTGAGTACAAAGGTACTGCTTATTTCTTAACAAATTTATTCCAGCAGACCTGCGAAGGGAGAAATGATGAATGAATAGTTCTGACTTTTTTTCTTTTTGCTCGGCTGCTAAGGGTTTTAGGCCTATAAACTTCCTCGAAAATTGAGTTTTCAAACACAGAAAGAATTTTTCAAATCCCACTGGTACATCCAGAGATTAGCGTGTTCAAACAAACAAACTCTTCAGCTCTATTATTAGTAGTAGATACAGATAAACGTTAAAATAATAATTCAATTGTTCACTCAAATATAATGTAAAAGGGGTTCAGAGATCTGCAACCTTTATTTAGTCAAGTGATTAAGCTTGTTGTTCTCGCTTAGTGACAAACAAAAGCAGCTCGATAGCTGTGTTTTGACTTCGTTTTAATTAACACTATCTTTTAATGAAGTGTAATGTTCGCCAACAATGCCCGAGAATAAGTTACTAATCCATAATGTCGATTATCGAAGTTATTGCTGACTGAAGTGGATATTGTCCTTTTTTTGCTGTGGAGTTGTCTATCTAAATAATTATATAAGTATATATATACATTTATCTATACATCTTCTATACAGCGTGTAACGGAAAGGGGGTATCAACCCTGAAGGAGGTGAATGTGCTCATGAAACTCAACAACTTTCCCCAAAGAACATAGATCGAAATATGAAAAAAAAATTTGGCCCTCCCATAGTAAATCAATCAGCTGGTAGTCAGTTTTGTAAGGGAGGGCCAAATTTTTTTTTCCTCCTATGCCTCCTATTAAAAATCACCAGGAATCTTCAAGACCTTTGCAATTATTTAGACAAAACATAAATATCCATTTACATGTCATGGGTACATAAATGTTTCCAATTCAGTAGAAACACAATAAATTATGAAGCGGGTGCGGTTCGGGACTAAATTATGGGCCAAAAAGGGTAAATAAACTAATCACAAGTAAGGCCTCAGTGACGATGTTTTAATTATGTGAATTTATGAACACATATATTTCCTTTATACCGCATTATTGAATGTGACCGCTTGACCGCTGTAAGCTGTGGGTTCCTAAGAAAGCGGGGAACGGTCACATTATAACGGCTGTCCAAATCGTCCAGAGCGTTTTTTGACACCTTACAGCGCGGCCGACGAGAGAATGCGTTTTTGACACCTGTCAACTTCATACAAACGAATACGTGTTTTGCGAATTTGATCTTTATTAGATACCAGAATTGTCGCAATGACAAGTGCCAGGAACGCATTCTCTCGACGACGGCCGGACTGTAATATCAACTACTGGTGAAAATTACAGATTTCCATGTCGACCGTTATGATAATTAGTACGGAACCGCTCTTGTATGAAACTAGCTTAACCAATCACAACTTACAAATGACATGAAAATTTAGTACAAAATCGATCAGTAACGGACTAGACCCGTATTCAAAGTTAGATTTGAGTCGAGATTAGCATAAAATCTGACAGATTTAAATCCAGAATTAAGCTTGAATAGACGGATTTAGAATAGGGGTCTTCATCTTAGAGCTAATCACTACATCACTATCACTATCACTACATAGTATAAAACAAAGTCGCTTCCCTGTCTGTCTGTCCCTATATGTATATGCTTCGATCTTTAAAACTGCGCAACGGATTTTGATGCGGTTTTTTTTAATAGATAGAGTGATTCAATAGGAAGGTTTATATGTATAATACATGCATAGTATAGTAGAGAAACACTGATAATTTTAGAGGTTTCTAATGTAATGTCGTAAATAAACACATTTTTTTGCGCTTACATTGTAAACGCTGGCTGAACCCGTCGAGATAGATCAAAATAATGTACTACAGTATTGTACACCTTAAAAAGGTCTACAAAAAAGTCCGCGATGGTTTACGTTTATCTCCTAGGGATAACCCACAATAACTATTTTTTATCCTATACTTTTTACGAGAAATAATGGCTCTAAAATTATCAGTGTTTCTCCATTGCACCCGTGCGAAGCCGGGGCGGGTCGATAGTTTTATTTATATTTCAGTTAGATCTTAACAGACCTCGGTCTTTGTCTGTAGCAAATTTCGTAGAAATAAATAGTTTTTTTTTTTCCTAAATTGGTTCACATGATAATGTTCTTGTAAGCAAGAACATTGTTACTTGAATTTTTTTGCTATTTTTATCCTGGATAACCTACAGAAATGAATTTAGAGTTTCAAAGAATACTCCTAACGAAAACATTGGCTGACGAAAACTCATCACAATAGAAAGGTTTTATTTATGAACCTAATACAGACTTACTTCGTGACTACACACAATATCAAAGAAAGTAACTAAAAACGTTTTTCTAATCAAAATAATTGAGTAGAGCAAATGGAAAGTAGGCTTTGTCATCGCAGTACTTTTTACTTATGATTGTATTATACAATACACAAAAGGAAAAACGTTTGCTTTTATATAACTTGGCGTTTTTTTCTCGTGGTCTAAGCGGAATGTTACCTACTTGTTACATTTGGTTCAGTTTGAAGCCAATTGTCAGTAATAACGATTGATTGTTCAATTGCGATAGAAAACATGGAACATAGTTCGTTCAAAGGGATTTCGTTGGTCGATGCTTACGCTACGATAACGAACAATGAAAAACAAAGGTAAAGCTTCAAATAGCTCATTGAATGCCATTCGGTGCTTATGGATTTATTTTGAAACAAAGGAATATGAAATTCAAATAATTTCTCGTGGAGTGCAGCTAAAAATCAGCGTCACCTTCTGTTGTCATCAGATATTATGCTGAGCTGAAGACCTTTTGGCATTACAATCTTTGGTTTTTTTTTACAGTTTTAAGGTGTTTTTTTTTTCTGTAATGCCAATAAACACATTTCTCTTTAATTATTTTCTCTTTACCAACAAAGAAACTCTTGACACTATTTTGTGAGAGTCTGCACTAGGAATACTTGTATAGCAGATAACCAGGAAATCTCCATATAATTTGTATTTAAATAAATATCTACCTGCAGATCTGCGGAGTAGCAAATATTTACGGGTATCGACAAGGACAGTTGCCACCTACATAGATCACCTGTAACTAAAAAGGCTTACATAATAATTTAAACAACATTTTTTCATTCCATTGTACAGTATTCCCAAATAACATTTTAAGTCTTATACATTTTAAAAAGAATTAATACAAAATGAGAATTTGCGTTTTGTAGCAAGAGACAAACAAAGCATAAGAAAATAAAGAAAGAACGGAATGAAATGTGAATTTAATTTTACAGTTGGCTGGACTTTGAATGACAAGGGTGTGTGTGGATGTGTCGCGGAGATATTGCACATTCGGGCTTTTCTTAATGTTATTGTTATGTCGTATGAGATTACGAGTATGTTTGCTTGTCCCGCGGGATAACACAATTTTATATTAACAAAATCTTTTCTCTCACGCTCTTACATTTTCTCGGTACAGTTAATCAAATGTCAATCACTGTGTTGGATAACGTGAACGCGATATATCCACGTCGTGTTGGCTTTCTTGTGAACGTAAGGAAAGCATTACATTCTATTATAACATGATACCTACGTTGGGTTATTCATGATGTTTTCTTTGGCGTTTTAAGTTGGTGATAAATTGAGAGTGGGACGTGTGTGCAGTCAAGCGAGGTGGTTTAAGATCAGTTTGAGTAGGTAGCTAGGTAGCTATCTACTCTAACTGATCTCCAACCATCTCGCTTTAACAGACTGGTCAATTTAAAAAGTACGCGGCACGATACCTACCGTGCCGCGTACTTTTGACCAGCATCCTACTTACGTAATACACTATTACTCTCAATTTGAATAATTTTGAAGCATATAGCTAATCCATTGCTCCATATGTTCGAAAAATGTTTCTGCTCAACAACGTAAATAACGCAACGAATGTTCTTCAACTGTCAAAATGAAACAATTGCTACTGATAGCGTTTTACGCAAACACGTAATAACTAATAATTATTATAAGTACTAGCTTATGCCTGTAGCTTGGTCTGAGTGGATGTCGGAAATTATCCCACGTTAATGTTCTACCGAGACAAAAAGTAGCCTATGTCCTATTCAAGGACGCCATCTATCTCTTTACCAATTTTATCGAAATCAGTTCAGCGGTGTAGGCGTGAAAACATACAAAAAAAAAACAAACAAACAGTTACTTTCGAATTTATATTATTATTATGGATTTTAGATTTTGGAACTAAGTTCCTTGACGCGGCTCGGTAGGTGTTGACTAGTAGAAATTGTCACGTAACGAAAAAGCGCTATGCAAGCTCCATGCGTCTCTCTCTCTCTCTCTCCCTCTCTCTTTCTCTCTGTGTCTATTTTTATTATATATGAGAGTGTGAGTATGTGCGAGTATTGCATAAGAAACGTCGTTCATGACGGGGATCTCCCGACCGCACACGTTTTTTTCTTTGTGGCCCACTCAAAACCTAACAACCCACAAATCATTGTTTTATGTTCTAAAAGCTACAAATTTTTGCAGACCCTTATATCTTTATAAGTAAAATGCAGCTCGTACTATTTTCTATTGTAAAATTATTGTAAATTCAAAGTCGCAGGTAAGGAATAAAGAGAGATTAATACAAAGATTGTACTTTTAAGTCAGTGTGCAACGGACTGTAGCTTTTTACAATTTCCTAGACATTTATAATATTGTCTGTTGGACATTATTACTGCGACTCACGTAACTCTTTAGTATATCTTTTGAGATGCTTTCTTTCTCCTTGCTGATTCCTTTTAGAGACAATAAATAAAATATATTACTTACGGACATAATTTATTTTCTTTGTGTCCTATCTTAGAAATACATATATATCTAACAAAATAACGGATAACATTAATGTAACTCTATTTGAGAAATCAGACTTTCGGCCATCAGTAGCCGACTCTTTTGTTGCTGAAAATAGAACATTGTTATTATTGTAAATTTATATGTTATAGTGTACGTTGTGCAGTGGACTGCGATAGGCTGAGTTGATTGATTGATTGATGTAAAGAGCAGCCTACGCGCTCTCGTATATCTTCGTAGCACGATAGGCCTACGACGTAGCTATTTAGCTACGCCAGCTACGAACCACTCACATCCCATGACTAAAGGTGGTTTCACACCGGCGAGGCGTGGGTGGGATGGGCGAGAATTGAAATTTGTATTGCAAAATGTCTATCCACGCCCTGCCGAGGCGAGGCGTGGATGGGATGCTCGCCGGTGTAAAACCACCTTAAAGCATGCGTTACTTGAGAAAGCGGTCTCGTCACATAATGACGGCCGTCCATAAGATTAGTGATGGCCGTGATTCCACGGTCTTTACAATATAACGGCACCGCTTTTTTAGGAAATGCAAGCTTTATACGTGTTATACAGTATGTATCAGAAAGGTGTGGTCAAATTTAACCGGTCAAGCACCGTGAGCGGGCTCTTTTAGATATATATAGCGGACGATTTTAAGCCTTATCTTTACTACAAATACAGTTTTAAATCGGTCGGTGTTTACTGGCACGTTTTCGTGCCGCTGGGGCTCTAGAGGTTAAGGGCGTACAGACTATCAAATTGAACAACTTTATAAATAATGAGATGTCTCATATATTTGGGTCAAGTAGTGAAGTTTTGTAAGGGACAGTTGATAAGTATTTTGCGATTACGATGTTGGTCCCATAGAGAAACTTGTTCAGTTTGATGGTCTGTACCGCACCCTTAAATTTCACCACAACTTTCTGATATATGCTCAAACAACAAATAAACTGGCAGTACTGAATATTGAGCTGAAACTTTGAAGTTTGTTATGTACCGAACGAGGCTCCCTGTCCCCTTTCGGAGGCAGGTAACAACTTCTCAATTCAAGACATGAATTCGTCGGAAACCGATGCACTTACTCGCGGTATGGAGGCGGGACTAAACTTGAATGTCGTGTTTCACTTCTTCACAGGTTTGTAGAAAAAAAGTTTTGTGTTTTATACTTTTCTTCGCACGTCACAATAGGAAGCCGTCGCGCTGAATGTGAATTCCGTGAATGTAGAATAAATATGCATGGTTTGTTGTGAGAAACTAAACTTAAAGTAAGCTTGGCGTGTATACGAAATAACAAATAGTTAGCATTGCCATTCAACGTGGCATGGCTGCCAGTCTTATGGGCACGTTTCCAGATGACAGCGATGCGGACGAGCACTTCGGTGCCTAAATGTCCTTTTGTCTTTGTTATTCGTATAGTTAGTTAGAACTAAATAAAATTACTAACTATTCATTAAATTTAGTTCCTAGAGTAAATAGTGTAATTTTATTTCAATATTTTCTTCATACATCATTACAGTAATTACAATCCCCAATCTGCCTACTAAAATTGGTGGTAAAGGAAGCCCCAAATACTTGAGTGACTATCAAAATGAAACAAAAAAATAAGAACATTACACAGTACATGTATTGATAAAAAAACCAATCCCCATATTTCTTTTAGCACATTCCTATCTCAGTTTCGGCACCAAGAGGGTTATAAACGAAGACGTGACGTCATCGCTCCGTATCCGAAACGTGCTCAACACCTCATTCAGCTACACTTGATGCGAATGAAAAAATTACCTCTCATATCGTATAGGAGACAGCACGTTTTGTTGACTTTCCACATTATAAGATTTATCCGATGGTACTTAACTCCTGCCACTCAGCTTAGGAAGGCAATACTTCTTTTGTAGAAAAGTCTTCATGGATGTTCTTCATCCGGGAAAAACGTAGTGTTTTAGTTGAAACACTACGTTCTACTCTCTACGTTCGTCTATTGGTGGTGTGGTTGGGCCCAAGGTGTTTCTCCTACACCCACGAGACAGAAGTGCTGGATAAACGCAGTGCCTTCGACAGGGGTCATGTATCAACCCGCAAGCCTCAACTTTACGTACCTACAACACAAACATAATTATATCAAATATGCTTATGACGTATTCAAAAATACTATGATTCCTCACTGCTCTTTAACGTGTACTCCTGTAGCGTATTTTTAATTTATATATACTTAATTGATAAATCATGTTTATTTTTTAAATTGCTTTTAGCAAACACTTTTACACATCAAAATACTTAAATGTGGTCGGTGTTTTTTATCCGACTACACTGAGAAAAAATACCGAAATATTTACAGGTCATAATATCTTTTGAGTTTAGAATTATATTATGCATGCCATAAGAACTTATGTATTGAAGAAAATTCACTAAAAGTTTCAATGCCATGCCTCAAATAACGTCGCCGGTGGTAGAGTAAGAAGCGCTATGTGTCGAGATGTTTCAAGATAAAAGAAGCGACCAAAGCTAGTATGCGAGTTCAATGTACTCAAGAGAGCATGAATTTCCCCCGATGGTACGAGTATGTAGGTATACAGCGGGGTAATTGCGCAACACACTATCAGTAGCAAAGGATTTAATTTTGACAGTTTAAAAACATTCGTTGCATTATTTACGTTGTTGAGCAGACATTTTTTTAGAACATATGAAGCAATGAATAAGCCATCTCGTTCAAAATGATTCAGATTGAGATTAATAATGAGATAAACAATTAGGGTGCAGATACTTGAAGAAGCAATTGTGCTCTTATTTCTCAGAGTTGGAAGTGTACTTTAAAAGCGCCATGCTTTTATTCCATGTAGATGATTTTTTGTCGAATCACGCGCTTCATGTTAGATCGAATGCGAAAACAATTCACGGCCCATTATTATTGAGTTCATTAAATCGCATTTATTTCAGAAATAACTAAATATTCATGGACTACACTAATTATTCTGTGAACTCTCTGTAAAATTTTATTTTGTCTACTTCAATTCTGATACTTAAATCTGAATCGAATTATTTTTAAGAACATTAAAAAACTATAAAATATAATTAAAATATCCTAAAAAAAGTTATAGACTAGACAAAAGCCTTTAAAAATAATAAGATGCTAACAATAAACAGCTGAAAGTAAAGAACGTAACTAAAAATGAACACCACACTCGAGGCAGCAGTAGAAATATAAACTGAATCTTAAGTAGACAGATAAGAAGGCGAGTTTCTTTATAAGAATGACTTTCTGTTCAGGTCCAATGATAAGGACTCGGTTAAATGGCTAATTAGGATTATGAAAGGCAAGTGAACAAACGAGATCCTAATCTCTTTCTCACTAGGGAATAGCATTTTGAGGGAAATTCTGCTCATTTAATTCAAAAATAATTGTCTTAATAATCCGAGACTGTTTCGGCTAAAAAGAAAATAATGTTGTCGAGTCGGCGTTGTCATTCACTTCGTACTAATACCTTTTATAAATAAAATTACGTTTCATTTTAGCGCCTATTTTGGTAATTAAAGAATTTGAAGATAATTGTTTGAAATGAATAGACGTTTGTGTAGTATTTGCATTTGTATTTTAAATTTAATGTAAGTCTGTAAATTGTGTAGTAAAATAAAAAGCATATTATTTTAATTTAGTCCAATTCGAAATTGCTATCACAAGTGACGTTAAGGTCAGGTCACCCTTCTCAAGTTTTATGAACTTGAACTGTCCTGTATCTGGTTAAAACCAACGAACCAAGAAGATTTGGATTATGTTATTATGTCAGATTTTTGTTCATGACTATAAGACCGTAAACACTGAACAGTCCTACATTACCGCTACAATAAATAAACGTCCAAAGAGCCAAAAATCACTAGGCATTGGTGATCGTTTAGGATTGCAATAAACTTCATAGCTGCCCATGTTCTTTATGTAATCTCTTACTGGGTGTTTATGACACCCACGTTCTTAACACTTTAATAAAAAATAATGTTAAAAATCTCTAAAGCAATCTAATCAAATAGTACGTATACTTAGTAACACGTTGTAAGTATGAGTAGCGTTTCCTATCCGCTGGTATAAAAATATTTCCCCGCAACGTTCATTCCCGAGACGGAAGAACTTCTTTAACTATTTATGAGCTTTAAAGTCTCTCGATAACGATGAAATCCGAGCAAATTACCTCTTATCTAGTTCCCCCTTTGTCGCGTGTCGTTTTTACGTTGTGAGCATAATACTATTATGAGTAGCGAAATGGGATGATAAACTTACTCGGTTTCTATGACGCCCCAAATGTGGCGAGTTGAGACAATTATCACAACCGAATCACAGTTTTACACGATAAAGTTTGGGGTTTGTGATGCGAGCAGCTGATAAGATCACACATATTGTGTGGATTTGAAACTCTGTCTGACGCATAAGTTCCAAACTTTGGATCTGGTTTTCTAACTGTGTTTCGATTTCCAGGATCTCAAGTTTTCTCATTAACTAAAACGTTATTAAGACTGCTAAGTCTGGCAGTTTTAACCTCACGGTTATACCAGTTACTGCTAAGCCGTATGTCAAATATTTTCTCTTTACTTGAATGTGCTCCGTTTCCAAGAGATTTTCTTTTTACCACATTTTAACGTTATAAAATCCTTTTACCGCAGAATTCTAAACATAAAAGACTGAAGCTAGAAACTGTAGTTCACACCAACGAACTATAAATTTAAAATTAAGTTGAAGTTGAGATACTTCGCGAAGGAATTTCAAGAGTGCAGTTTAATATTTACAATCTTACAAGCTGTCGACCTCGAAAGCTCTGTGGTAAATTCCGGAGACTTGGACAAGAAGATTAAACTAATATTACCGAGACAAAAACAACGAGACAACAGTACTGAGGAAATTGATACTTATTATTCAAGCAGTAAAAAGTGCCTGATGGTATTTAGACTTTTACAAGAAAATGCTGGAATGCCAATTGCTTTTATCATTTACCTCGCTTGATCAGCGATCACAATTGTTACAAAATGAAACAATACATTTTTAAATCCAACATAATTTGAAGTACTGATTTTCCCTAATTTCTACCTTTTCTGTGTCGGAGAGCTACCTCCTAGCAAAAATATAGCCGAGCTTAGATAATTCATGTCGCAAGCCGGTCTAAATATCGTTGTTTACATCTTGCCGGATATACTCATAACTGAGGAAGGCTTGAGAAAAACAGTAAGTACCTAAATTCTTGTTTCTCTTTAGTACAAAAACTGTAGCTAAATGGACTTTCAAGTCGTGGCTTTTATAAATGAAGGTAGGTATATAAACCTAACAATTTTCGATGTTGGTATAGCGTGGGTGACGTCAACCTGGCTTTTCTCGTGATAAGGGTCCGGTCAACCCGTGTAAACTCATAACAATGAAAATATTTCAGATAGATATCTATTACACGGTTCAAATGCTTACGAGAGATTTTTCCGACTGTAAATAATGTGTTGCGTATCAATTTTTGTTAGTTTCGAAGATAAAATCATGTCAATATAGCTTTCCTCAGGAGTCTAAAGTGACATTTGGTTATGTTATTGATATAAGGGTTTATTATGAAGGTGATTTGAAGAGAATTTTGAGCTTATTACCTTAGGTTGGATCCTAATGGATTTTTTATTCGTTTATGAAATAGGATTAGGATTATTTCAATTCGTGATATTTTGACCTATAGTAAAATTATACAGTGTGAGTCTTCATAAAGTGCACATATTGAAAAGCGTGAAAATATAAACAATTTTATCGACGGAAAAAATGTCAAAAAAAATCTAAAAAAAAAATTGAATTTTTTATGGGCTTTTAATTTTTTTTCTTCTCGTCTTGGTACCCCATGCAAACAAACTGTTACTACTTTTAAACTAAATGTGATATTAAAACAAAACAAAATTAATAATGATCTCTAATAATAGGCCAAGCTAATAAAGCCATAAGTTTTTGAAAAATAAACCTCATAAATTAATTATTAATGATTTTTTGAAGAAAATTTACCATTTTTCTACCAATTTTTGCAATAAATGTAAAATTTATCAAAAAAATGTCTCCTTTACCCTACTTTTTTCTTATTTTATGTTATTCTACATCGTATAAGCTATTTTTTGGTAAAAATCCCATGGTTGTAGCTAATTCATTGTCCCCCACAAAAAGTAATCAAGTGGCGTCATGTCAGGCCTGCTCGGCCGATCCACCGGTTAGGGTAATTTTCATTAAGCACCGAGTTTATAACACCCCTATCGAAACCGAGGCTGATTTGCAAGATCGCATAATAAACTGCGCAAATGGTATTCGCAATGATCGCGAAATGATAAGAAGGGCCACACAACAAATTTCCCTTCGCGCGTTTTTGTTTTTACAACAGCGTGGCGGACATTTTGAGCAATTAATGCATTAGTTTTAAGTTTCATGTGAAATAATAAATGATTTTGATTAACCTAACCTACGTTTCTTTGTTTTATGAATCACATAGCCTTCATAAGAAAGTAATTTATCCTTTCGAATTAATAACACACCCGGTGAGCCTCTTTTTTAGCCTCTGATAGCAATTAATGTTGTGTTTTAGCTACAACCAGGGGATTTTTACCAAAAAATAGCTAATACGATGTAAAATAACATAAAATAAGAAAAAAGTAGGGTAAAGGGGACATTTTTTTGATAAATTTTACATTTATTGCAAAAATTTGTAGAAAAATGGTAAATTTTCTTCAAAAAATCATTAATAGTTAATTTATGAGGTTTATTTTTCAAAAAATTATGGCTTTATTAGCTTGGCCTATTATTAGAGATCATTATTAATTTTGTTTTGTTTTAATATCACATTTAGTTTAAAAGTAGTAACAGTTTGTTTGCATGGGGTACCAAGACGAGAATAAAAAAAATTAAAAGCCCATAAAAAATTCAATTTTTTTTTTTAGATTCTTTTTGACATTTTTTCCGTCGATAAAATTGTTTATATTTTCACCCTTTTTAATGTGTGCACTTTATGAAGACTCACACTGTATTATCAGAAGCTTTACCAAATGTTCGTTTCAATAAATCTCTTTGCATTATTATATTTTTTTTGTATGGAGTCTTAAAACTTAAATACAACACGATATTCTCCTCAAATTCTTGGAACTCTCTAGTTACTAATTATGTACTTTCAAGGAAAAATATAACACACCGTGAATCCAGTTTCTTCTGAAAAAACAAGAGGACGTGCACTTTAATTAAATGTTTAGTTGCAGCTTACCCCAGCGACACATAATAGATCAGTATAGAAGGTTGGGTCCGTACAACGAGCGTAGACGCTTGCACACATAAGGATGCTTCACGTATAATGACTGTAAGCAGCAAGCACACTGGATGGCGGCGAAAGTTACTAGCCGTCCAGATTTTGGCTATCCGTCAGGACTATGGTCAGCCTTGCCATTTGTCCAGACTTTTATAAAGAAGGTTTTTTTTTTATATAAAATAAAAAACTTATACGAGTACTGAAAATAATGAAATAGAAATATTTTATTGTACAGGTAATACAATCGACATGAGTGCCTTACAATATTACCTAAAGCTAGGTTAGAAATCAATATATGATTTGTTACAGAGCCCCAAACTAGACAGTTAGTCTAATATTCTAATATGTTAGGATAATGTCTGGACTTTTGGGGAGGACGTTTCAACTTACTAAATGGTGTAAACCCTGCTTGCGACTGGCATTCGTTTGAGGAGAAATAGAGGGTTTGGGGAAAGATTCTCCTCTTTTCACTCGTTGTAATGAGCGAGCCTTCTGTAACCAACTATTTAGTGCCACAGCGAGTAGAAAAATAAAAAAACTTTTTTACAAAATAAACCACCGACTTCCAAAAAAACACTACAAAGTAAATATACCTTTAATTTCGGAATTCAGTGTCTTCGGATCTTTTGTAGTGTTTTTTGGAATTCTCATCACCTTATAAAAAATATTGCTTTTCCCAATGCAGGAACGTTAACTGATGAAGAGTTCTCCTAGTAAGAACCAGAAGAACTGGAGCTGATTGAGAAGTCACCACCAGCTTCACTTCACCAATACGCATTGTGACGAGCATGAATTGCTTAGCAAGCACATTAAAGTACCTACCTATTCGAATCGCAACCCGTGAACTACTTATTATTGAGTAGTTCCGATGGCCATCTGTGGTCTTCATCATCAGTTCCACTTCACCAAATAGTGCTTTCCGAGAGCAAATGCACAAGTTGCTATGAAAAATACTCAAATCGCTATAGGTGTGCCTATAAAATTTGAGGGTTTCCCTCGATTTCCATAGGATTCCCTCATCAGATTCCGACTTGGTGACAAAGGGATCACTTCGAGAGTATATCCCTTCAAGCAAAAATGAATTTTCAAAATAGGTCCACAATTGATCGAACATACATAAAGTCGAACATAGAACCTCCTCCTTTTTTGAAGTCGGTTAAAAAGGTAAATAATTGCCGAAGGACGGTTTGTAAAGCCGGTGAGTTTAATCTAAGGAGCCTGGATTGTGCTATGATTGGCTCACTAAGTACAGTTTATTAATTTGAAACCCAACTAGTTATTTAAAAGCGAAGTTATATTTACTTTTCATTTAGTAGCTCGGCAAACGATTGGCTGGAATTAAAATTAGATATAATTTTCTTGAATTATAGCCTTCTAGCGTTTTAACAACAACGCTAACAGCATGCTGTCCGCGCTCGCGGTAAGGCTTGATTGCTCCATCATCTCCCTCTGTTGTAAGCGAACTGTGGCGGGCTGATGTGAGTAACAAACCTCATTTTTATTTTTATTTTATGTAATTTATGTATTATGTGTTGTACGTGGGTGGATCAAATATAAACCGGACTTAATTAAAAAAAAAATACGCACGTATTATAATACTCGTAAAAAAAAGGAATTTATTTTATTTTTCTACATAATCTCCCCTTCTATTAACACATTTTTCCCAGCGCAGGGGATGTTTCTTGATGCCAGTATCGAAGAATGTAGTCGGTCGTGCCTTTAGCCAATTGCACACAAATGATTCCACTATCTGGTCAGTGTGAAAACGGCGTCCTCAACTTGAATTTTTTTTTGTGCCATTCCTACACTTGAGTTCTTGAAAGCGTATTATTATCGAACTTTAGAGTCAATGGATGCAAAATTTCGGAAGGTTTTATGACCTCCCGTGTTAAAAAAAATATGATAAGTCGTTGCTCAACAGACTTATATACCTCCTGCTCGTACATGATGCTACTGGCGCGCAATAAACTAAAGTGAGCCGGAGCAGTATACCCCCCTCCCTTAGATGATCCCCCCTAACACATACAACAGCACCAAGCGCGTCACTTCACTCAGCGACCAGTAATAAAAAAAGTCCTGTTTATATTTGATTCACCTAATATTTTATGTAGATTTTGAACGTTTTTAATTCCGGTAGTTTGTCTTCAGGTATCATTATTATATTCGACAGGCCTGTTAGTCTAGTGGTCAGTGGCCCTGACTGCTATACGCAAGGACGTGGGTTCGATTCCCACTCAGGACAAATGTTTGTGTGATGAGCACGATCATTTGTTCTGTGTCTGGGTGTAATTTATCTATAATATGTATGTATTTAGAAATATATATGTATGTTTATCAGTCATCTAGTACTCATAGCACAAGCTCTGCTTAGTTTGGGACTAGATGGCGTTGTGTGAAAGTTGTGGAATATTATTATATATTATTATTATTATCATGTCTTACAAGCATACATGTAAAACTACCTCCAGATTATTTTAAAGGAATGTTTTTAGATGATGAGCATTAAGATCATTTTATTTTCAAGACTGCTTTTAAATCTCCAGAACTGCCCGTCGATTCTGGAAAAATCTCACCGTGATAACCAAGGTGAAGTGAGCTGTGAGTCATGCTGATGCTAGGGATTGACACTATTGGCGACTCACTCCACGCTCACTTCACCCAAGTTTACACGGTGAGATGGTTACAAAATCGCACGGCTGAACATTGCAAAATGAATTTAAAAAAGAACTGTAGATACCTAGATTCATCAATATGTAGGTAACATGTTTTTTTTTTTTGTGAAGGTACCTAAGTACCTTTTTGAACATTTGCTTCGAATAAAAATCTTGGAGTCTTGAGCCCACGTTGTAATATTTATTGTAATTGCTTTACTACCTAAGTTCAATAGATTAAATTGAAACCTGGAAGCCCCTTTTTCCACTCTCAGTGGTAAACAGTGCGGTGAAAATTGATGGTAACCGGTTAATGGTAATGGATTAAATGGTATCCGGTTCATATTCAACCTCAGAAAATATGACCATGTATCGAGCTATAGATCTGAGCTCAAATGGATGACCATTCGCCAAAGAAGAAGTTTGCGCGCTTTGACCACGCTTTTCTCCCTTCTCAACTCTCCCACGCCTCCCTCTTATCTCATGTCTCACTTTCAATATCTATGTTCTTCTCACGCTAAGAATCTGCGTTCTTCTAACAATCTTCTCTTACTCTGTCCTTCTCATACTTCTGACTTTGTTCATTCTTCCTTTCATATTCAGTCCATTCTTCTTTGGAATGCGCTTCCTCTTGATATCAGGACGGCCACCAGTCAGTATGCATTTAAGCGGAAATTGCGGAGTTATTTTCAAAACGAAATAGTGTAGAATCATCTCCCTCGATTTTGTTTATGTGTATATATATGATAAGTATATATTATAGTAAATAGTATGTATGTATATTATATATATTTTGTATTAGTGTACGTATTTTCATTTATAATTCAACAATTTAAATAGTTTTTTTTTTATCATTGTTCAGTTCAACCAAAGCACCTGCCATCTAATCTCTTCACCACCCTTGGTTGACTGGTAGAGAATGCCTAAGGCATTAAGTCCGCCTTTGTACCTTTTTTGTGTGCGAAAAGTTTAAATAAATAAATAAATAAAATTCAGAGCGCGATAAAAAGACGCCGCGTCAAAAATCGGCCGTTGGAAATGCGATAAGTGGTTTAAAAATTACTTTTAAATTGTGGGCTTATTTATTTGTGATATAAGTAGACGCTCGACTAATAAAAGAAACTCAATTTTCTACAAAACATATCAGAAATAAAAGTCTCGAAAGCTAGTCTTTTTGAAGTTCAATATTATAGACCTATGTCAAAAAGGGCTCGTCAAACAATTCCCATACATTTGACACGTTACTTAAATTTGACTTCGTTATATTGTTTCTATTCAAAATAGTTGACGAAGAATTTTAAAGAGATGTTCGCGCAATTTGCGGTTACCAGTCAAAGTCGTTTTGGCTAGTCGACTTTGGCTGGCAACCTTACGTCCATTTACCTAAATATCCGTAAAAAATCTAACTGTAAGAGATGGCACAAAAGTGAATAGAATCTATACATCTACAAGTATAATACCTAGTTGAGAGATCCACTTTGACTTTAAACGCGAAACTTAAAGTGCAAACAGTCGAAGCAAGTTCATAACTTTTCAAACACTGGATACGGCTGCACGTAGTCAGCACGTAGACTGTAGAATCTTTGAAACCACGGCAAGCATATGACTCCTGTGGGAAGGAAGAAAATGTAAGTTTCATACGACTGAATTGGAATCCCATCGTGTTCCCAGTGGGAAAAGCAGGACTTGATGCTAGAACGCATACGTACGATTGTACACTCGGGAAAAAAATAAAAAGGTAATGGAACTGCAACGTAGAGAGGATTATTGATTAGTAGTTGGAAGAAATACTGTTCATTGGTTCTGAATTTGATACTTACGTGTGGCAAAGGGAGTGCTGTTATGCTGTAGCATGGTTGGTTACGTCAAGCTCAGCAAACTGAAATGGTTAAAGCATTGCTAAAATCAACCAGTTTTAACAAAACTTCATGATTAGTTCAAGGAAATCTCCAAACGGCTGGATGACACTTCCCGTGACCGAAGGGCTGGCTTTTACCTTAGTCAGAGGCAAGGTTGGTTAACCCTTTCGGTACGGTTGACGTAGACAGATTCTTGTCACGGCCGGGTGACGTACTTTCGCAAATCAAATCTAAAACTGAATATAAATAAACAACACAGGCGTGCAGTCACTGCCAGCGCTTGTGGCAGATTGCGCTATGTACAGACGCCAACACATCAAGCTACTACTATCTGTCAGATTTCTTTAATAGATTTTCAACTTTATTGCTAAAGCTTAAGGTTCAAAGTTGATTGGGAAAATCTGACAGTTTCGGGTAGCTTGATGTACTGACGTCTGTACTATCACAACTGCGTAGAACCATTTCTCGAGCGCCGGCCGGCAGTGCACGCTATACTTCTCGCGCGCCGTACTGAAAGGGTTAAGGTGATATGTAAAAAATAAATCATCGCTCGTGGGGTGTGGCTTAACCGAAGACGCGGGGAGCGCCCCCGTTTGAATACATTGAAGCCGGATCCACACCTATCCACACGTTTGTATAAGGTTGATAAAAAAGTTTTGTTGCAAAAATTTCAACGATTTTTTTTTTAAGTATTGACACAATGTGACATGTATAGGATATTCTAGAATGTTTTCTACTCTTCCGCGTGACACGGTATAAAAGAGCGAGCTTGAGTTCTAATGGACAGAATTGGCTTCGATCTCGCAGGTGCAACTTCGGGCGATCATGTTTTATGTGTGGCGCGCGGCGCGGCACGAACGCAAGCTGTTAGGGAGCACAACAAGCCACTTACCCTGTATGTAGTACCTAGCCTATGTACCCGATAAGATTATAAAAGAACTGATTTGTATTGTAATAATAGAATAGATCGCCTCCTAAAGGATTTATGTTTGTTATTAAATACCGCTTCACGGTGACGTAATTTGTAAATAATATTGCATCATCTTTCGTATTGAAACGGACAGGTTCGTACCTGTCCTCCGCTCATTGGCTAAATAATATTGCATCATCTTTCGTATTGAAACGGACAGGTTCGTACCTGCCGCCCTGGGCGTGCCCTGGGCGCTCGACAAGCAGCGACCTGATCCCTAGAAGAAATCGTAGAAAAATGGGCGAGTATAAATATACCCCACTCTGGAATTGTGAGTCAGTCGTAAAATATCACCGGTCGAGTAAGACCACGCGAAAGCTACCTATGCGCGACTCCCGGGTCTACTCGCGGTAATTAGCATTAGAATCCAGTCTTAACGTGTATTGTATTAGTCTCATAAGTTATTGTGAAAAACTCCTTTGCGTATGTTACGCTATTGTCTTTTCTTGTGTTTATGTGTGTCCGTCGTACTAATCGATTGATTACAAGTGCATTTTACCTATGAAATTCACTTGTCTCATTTCACTGATCACCACACCTTATCCACCCTTGCGCCTATATATCGAATAATTTGGTCCTTCGCTGCCGGATTGGTGGTGATTAGTGATGAGTGAACATAGTGCGATAATCACGAGGAGCAAACTGCGTAGGTTGGAGGTCGAGATGAACAAGCGTCGCGGCCTAGAAGCTGACTCTGGGGTGCCGTCTGAAATGGCACCCGGTTCGCCGTCAATAGCACCCTCAACGTCGACGTTTCCTGCCCCTGTGACCCCACTGGCTGGCCCCGGTCGTGTAACCGACCACCGTGAAATCGCCACGCCAGTGAGGTCGGTGAATGTACAGAGGGTAAGATCCACGACGAGCCACGTCTCCTCGAAGAGCGGTCAGAAGAGTGCCGACTTCCTTCGAAGGAGGGTTGAGTACGAGGCTCAGAAGGAATTGGTGCGCCTGAAGGAGAACCTGATACAGAAGAAGCTGGAAGCAGATCTAGCCGAGATAGACGCCGCAGCCGACGAAGACTTATCAGACGATGAAGGAACAACACGTCGAGTGGAAGACTGGGTTTCAGAGACGACTCCCGCAGTAACTAGTGTAGTGCCCGCGCCCGACATGTCCGACCATCCGCCGCCGCCGCGATTAGAATCTGTGTACGTGAAACCCCGCGATGTACCAGTGTCAGTGCCGCCGATCACATATACACCCGCGCTCCGACAGAAGGGTGCGCCCGCCGCAGTACAGTTTCGTGAACCGACGTACCTCACTACGCCCGTCGCGACGGCGAGCGCCCCGCTAGCGCCGCCTAGGGAAGCGCCGGGTAGAGACGCACCTGAGTGGGAGAACACGTACAACGACGACACGGATAGAAGTAGGTCACGTGACAGGAAAATAGACCAGCTCGCGGACGCTATCTCGAACATGGCGCGACCGCGACCGGTACCGAGGCAAGCATACGAGCTGCCACACTTCAATGGAGACCCAGCGGAATGGCTATCGTATAAGAATATGTACTACGATACGACAGCCCTATACAACTTTAAAACACACGAGAACCTAGCGCGCCTAAAAACCTCACTACAGGGGGAAGCTAAGTTAGCAGTGGAAGACCTATTACGAACATCAACTAGCCCGTCAGAAATCATGAAAACATTAGACGAAGAGTTCGGGCATCCGAACCTAGTACTTGAGTGTGCCCTAAGAAAAGTGCGTGCGTTACCTAAAGTAACAGAAAGTGGCCGCGAACTTAGGAAGTTCTCCACTACAGTGCGAAATTGTGTATCATTGTTAAGAAGTGTACAGGCAAACGGATACCTAAATAACCCACAACTGGTAAGTGAATTATTACATAAGCTTACACCTATACAACGTGCTCAATACGGAGATTTTGCAATGGGTTTGGCTACCAACCAGGGCATAGATGTGCGAGTGTCGCCGAGCCTAGAAATACTCGCGGAGTTTTTGAGCCACCTAGCCAGAGCCACATCATATTACTTACAGATGAGTGTAGATGTACCTAACAATGTAAATAATACAGTGAAGCCACGAGGCAACACGTCAGCACATAGACCACCCAGAAACATACAAAGGGTTCATGTTACATCTACAGAGAGCGAGCAATCTACGAAGCCGTTTATAGATAAATGTACTCTATGTGGGCAGGTACACAACTTAACTAAGTGTGAAAAGTTTAAAGAACTGAAGGTCAATGACCGCTGGGACCATGTGAAACAACATAGATTATGTTTCAAGTGTATCGTGAAGAAACATGGAAAGATCTTTTGCCGCGCAAATAAATGCTCGGCTTGTAATTATCCGCATCATACACTATTACATACTGAAGTAAATAGTGAAAGTGTCACCAATGTAAGTGACTATAATGGAAAAGCGTTGCTAAAGATAATACCAGTATGTGTAACAGTGAACGGCAAAGATAAGGATTGTTATGCCCTGTTGGACGACGGAGCCACAGTGTCGCTATTAGATGAATCGTTAGCGACGGACGTCAAAGGTCAACAAGTGCCGCTAGTGTTACGTAGTGCGCGCGGTCAAGAGATCGTGGATAGAGCGTCGCGGGTGATCGACATAGCGGTGCGCGGGCCGAACGGACAATCCTATGAAGTGAAGTGTCGTACGTTAAAGAAATTGGACTTGCCTACTCAGACAGTGCCAGCTGCATTGATAGCTGAGCACGCCCACCTTCGCCACTTGGGTTGCGAAGAAATGAGAGGTGCCCGGCCGCTGCTGTTGCTGGGGCAGGACAACTGGGAGTTGCTGACCAGCCAGGAGATTCGACGAGGGAAATCAGGTAAGCCAGTTGCCTCGTTAACCAGTCTAGGGTGGGTGGTGCACGGGCCTGTGGGTAGCAGTCACACTGGTGACCAATGTGTTCATTGTGTAGTCGACTTAAGCATTGATTTACATAATATTGTGAAAAAACAGTTCGAGTTAGAGGCTATTGGTATCTCAGAGGTGCCTCGGACGCACCAAGACATTGAAAGAGCGAACAGTACTCTGGATACCACCAGTCGCCAGACAGATAGTGGCGACTGGGAAGTAGGTTTGTTGTGGCGTCGGGACGACCCACAGCTACCCGATAACTATAAACAAGCGCGTCAACGTCTAGCGGGTATCGAGCGCCGCTTACGTAGAGACTCTGTGTACGCCGCTGCCTACACGGCACAGATAGATACGTTGATAGAGGAAGGGTACGCCAGTAAAGTAGAAGGCGCGGTCAATTATGACCCTATATGGTATTGAGATCTATCTAAACTGGTACTGAGATCTATCTTCCCGCATCAAATTTGGATTTTCCACGTGCCATTCGTGCAAATTGTGGAGGTTCATGTAACCGTCCTTTTTAAATGTTGATTCATCGGACCATAGAATTTTTTCAAAGAATCGCGGGTCCTCTCGGTGCCTCTGCAACATCGTTCGACAAAATCGTACTCTCTCTGGGTAGTCTCGGGGTAGCAGACTTTGTACTCGTCGTACATGGTATGGGTGAAACTCGTTCTTTTTTAAAATACGATGTGCAGTACTTTTGGGCACTCCTATGCTCTGTTCAATTCCACGTACTGAGATACTTCTGTCTTCTTCAACTGCTTGCAAGACTTCGGCTTCGTAGGGCATAACGGGTCTTCCCTCGCTAACCATTTGGCTAGGAAATCGACCCTCTGATAATGACCGATGCACATTAATAAATACTCGATGATCGGGATGACGCTCAGCATTCGGGTATCTCTCACGATACACTCTTGCTGCGGCATTGGCGTTGCATAAGCATTCTCCATAAATGAGATGCATGTTGGCGTATTCCTGTGCGGTGTATCGAGATGGCATGATAAAACACTACACAAACACGGGGTTGCGATTAAAACAAGTCCGGGGTTGTCAGAAACGGTGCGGATAAATCCAAATTACAATGCAAATCAAGTCCAATAAACAAAGCCACAGTTGTAAGTACGAAGTCAATACGAATACAAAAAGATGTGCAGTCAACGAAAGAGCGTAACGTACTGCAGTATTGCACAATTTGCCGACGCATCCCTGTTTAGCCAGAGTAGCGTCTCTATCTGTTTCACTCACACATATGAAATGATGTGTCAATCCGTCTCCCTCTTAGTTAGATAAAAGTAGCGTCACTATCTATCTCGCTCCCACTTGTCAAAGTAGCGTCACCTCACATTAGCTAAAATGAATCTTTCTCGCTCACACTAGTCAAAATAACGTCACTCTTCGTCTCAATCGAACTTTTATGAAATACGGCTTCATAAAAAAAAAATGTTTTTTCTCAATTAAGAAGTAGCAATTAGTATGTGTTATACCATTTTGGAATCCTGACTAAACGCGCCATCTTTTAAAGTTACTTGCCAAAATAGTGTAGTAGATTTTTTTTTCAGTACAGTCGGTTAAAGTTGGGTGATGTCATTATTTTGAATTCAATATTGGGCAAAAATCTAACATTTAATTTAGAACTGAGGCAGTTACGTTTTACTTTTAACTGTAATTTACAGAAGGGTTATTCATGGTTACATCACAGAGAAAAAAACTACCGAAATGTTAATAATGTAGTCACAGGACTTGAAAAACCATCACAGGGTGTCACTTTTTGAGATTTATTTTTGAATGCTTATAATTCGAAAAGTACATGACCAAGATTTTTTTTTATATTTTTCTAATAGCTGTCACGACTTGGCCTATTGCCCGTTTTCGGCTTGACGTTGATTTCTGGGACACGTTGTATATTAAAACAGTTTTATTTTATAAAATACTACAGTGAACTTATCACTTAAAATTGTGCACAACACTTACACGGTTTGTCTAATTGATTTGAAAGTTCTAAAAAATAACAATAAAATCAAATTAATAGGTAATAATAAAATTAAATAAATTCATAATAATAACAATAAAATCAAACAAATCAATAATACTCCTATCAAAAGAATCAAATTAAATAAAATATAATAATTACATTCATTATAATTTATACCTACCTAATACTAGTAATTTTTGCATTGTGAACAATGTATGTTGACGTCATAAGTTTTAGGTACGTCCATTTTAATAATGTACACAGCTCAACTTGTTCTGCTTGACTTGTCGTATAACTCTTGGAAGAATAAGTATTGTTATTCCAAATGAAAGGTACTCAATATTTGAATAATAGACGTAAAGAACTCGCCATGCGAGAGTAATAAGGAAGGTCGTAATATTTTAGTATGACATTAGTATAAAGAATTATTTGGGTTGCCAGTCAAGCCCACACAACTTCGAGTGAAATATGAATTATTTCTACTCGATATAGAAATAAAAAGGAAAAAATATTAAATGTTTTCATTAAAGGTCGCTATTTTCGTCATTGATTTAGAAAAACAATAATAGACAATTTTATTGAAATTTATTAGAAAAATTATCGTTTAAATGAAATCGGCAATTCCCATTAAGATTTGTTGATATTGAGGATTAACAAAAATATAATCCACGCCAATAATTTAAATGCAAGCACGAATTTCCTGTCTGGTTTTATTTTTTCGTTTTTACGATTTTCTCGATTAAGATAAAAGTCAGGGATGTACAGTCGCCAGCACATCAAGCTACTGAAATCTGTCAATTTTTTTTTATGGATTTTCAACTTTATTGCTAAATTATAAGGTTTCAAGTTGATACAGGTTTGACACTCCTTTCCTAGAGTATGTCAAAAATTATTCAAAATTATTTAAAAAGATTAGTGCTTTTGCTAAATCGAAATTTTTAAGCGATGCTATTAAAAATTCTAATAATAAAGTAAAAACGACTTGGAAAATTATTAACAATGAAACTGGTAAATCGGTTAAACAAGAAAAACTACTTGAGATTATGGTAGATAATAAATTAGTTAATAAAGCCGCTGACGTAGCTGAAGCTTTTAATGAGTTTTTTGCCAACATACCTATAACTACGACTCGCTCCTTAAATTCGTCCCCGTCTAAAGCTGAAACCCTTTTGCATAGTAGTGTACCTAAATGTATTCGTTTATTTAGTTTCGAACATGTAACCCCACATGATGTAGTTAATGTTTTTAACCTACTAAAGTCTAAAAACACCGGTGACTACTGGGGCATCTCCATTAAACTTTTAAGTAATATAATAGACATCGTAGCCCCCTATCTAGCTGTTACTTTTAATAAATGTGTTGATTTAGGAATTTTTCCTGACCTCATGAAGAGTAGTAAAGTCATACCTTTATTTAAATCAGGTAATAAAAACGACGTTGGTAATTTTAGGCCTATTTCCATCTTACCTGCATTTAGCAAAATATTTGAAAAATTAATACTCAAGCAGTTGCTAAGACATTTTAATTTAAATAGCCTCCTTCATAATGAACAGTATGGCTTTACAAAAGGTCGTTCGACTACAGATGCGGGTGTTGCTTTGCTGAAACACATATTTAACGCATGGGAGAGCTCGCAAAATGCTATCGGAGTTTTCTGTGATCTTTCCAAAGCCTTTGATTGCGTGCACCATGACACGCTTTTGCGTAAACTAAGTCATTACGGTGTCCAAAACGAAGCTCTCAACGTAATAAATTGTTATTTACATAATAGGTTCCAATGTGTAGATGTTAATGGTGTGAAATCTTCCGCGCTACCAGTTCAGTTAGGTGTACCGCAAGGCTCAATACTGGGTCCATTCTTGTTCTTAGTGTATATTAATGATTTACCATTCCATTTAAAGGGAATCTGTGACGTTGTACTGTTTGCTGATGATACATCTCTTATTTTTAAAGTAGATAGGAATAGACAAGATTTTGACGACGTAAACAGTGCACTCTCAATAGTTACGGATTGGTTTACGTCAAATAACCTAGTTCTCAATGCCAAGAAAACGAAATGTGTAAAGTTCGCCTTACCGAATGTTAGAAATCTAGGACCCAACATCGTCTTAGATAAAGAGGCGCTTGAAACTGTGAGTTCGGCAGTTTTTCTGGGAATAACAGTAGATGCCAAACTTCAGTGGGGACCACATATATCGAGCCTAGCAGGAAGGCTCAGTTCGGCTGCCTACGCCGTCAGGAAAGTAAGACAGTACACTGACGTTGATACAGCTCGTTTAGTATATTTTAGTTATTTTCACAGCGTTATGTCCTACGGTATTCTGCTGTGGGGCAAAGCAGCTGATATACAAAATATATTTGTCCTTCAAAAACGAGCTGTTCGAGCAATTTACCAGCTAGGTGCTAGAGTTTCTCTAAGAGATTTTTTTAAAGATATTGGTATTCTCACGGTTGCATCACAATTCATCTTTGCCAACATCTTATATATTAGGCAAAATATACACTTGTATACTAAAAACAGTGATATTCACAATGTTAACACCAGAAATAAGGACAAACTACGTGCTCCCTTTCACCGGCTTCATAAGGTTCATAACTCATTTGTTGGTCTTGGTATAGCCTTTTATAACAAGCTACCCTCTTCTTTGCTAGATTTGCCTTTTAATGCATTTAAAGCTCAAGTAAAATCTAACCTTTGTTCAAAGGCATACTATTCTATCAACGACTACTTAAACGATAAGAATAGTTGGTCGCCCTGATTAACTCAAGACAATGTTTATGTTCTTTCTCCAGAATTAATTTACAAAGAATTACTGATAGGTTATATGAGCTCATTATACAATTGTTTTTTTATTGGGCTGTATAAGTCAAATCAGTTTAATTTAATTTTAATTTTATTATTGACATAATCAACCCATTGGAATGTTTTCTAATGAGTTGATTGCAATATGTGGTTAGCTAGTGACCTCGACAATTGATCATATAATTCTTACCTGAGCAACCGGCAGCAAGTTCGTCATGCTCCCTTAGATGTCACTGCTTGCGGTAGCGTCGGGGGTCGGGTTGTCTCCTTCCCTCAAATATGGCGAGGGGGGTAATGGCTGACCTTTGCGTTATGCTCGTGAACGGGTGCTGCTTGTGGTGACTGGTCGTCTTGCTGACCATGGTTTTATCATTGTTATCATTATTAATAACTTGTTTATTTAGTTTCCTTATGGTCCTAGTTTATCATTTGTGACTTCAAGCGACAGCTATGTAAACTGAACCCAGCATTGCATAAATATGTTAGCGGTCACGCCCTTTATACCTGGAGGCTTTTATTTAATTTCCATTTATTAATTTTTGCTTGAGTACGTATAGTTTTTTATTGTATTTCTTGGTATATTGGCGTTGCCAGCTGACATATGGCAAATAATTTAATTTAGCGTTCTGTGTCTTGTAATGTTAATTGCTTTGCATACCTTGTATTGTATTCAGTCAAGTATATTTTCTAACTGAACAGACAGCTGTGCTGCTGGGGAGTTTGTTGCGCCACTTCTTCTTCCCAGCGAAAGCACTAGGAAGTGGTGAAGGGCGGGCGTTTTGGGGGACTGTCTTTTGTAATTTTGACGTTCGAAAAGTGCTGATTCTCAGCCTAGTTTGAATAAATGACTTTTGATTTGATTTGATTTGATTTGATTGGGAAAAGTTGACAGTTTCGGGTAGCTTGATGTGCTGGCGTCTGTAGGTAAACACCTGAAGTAGTAATAAACTCTAATTTCACAAAATTAAAAAAGATCACACGCAAGAAAGCCCTGGCAGTATTTCTATAAAATAAATATTACACACTGCAGCGTTACCTCTGCTGTTAAAACCTCACCCCTTAGATTAAAGCTTTTTTTTTTCAAATAATGACTGTTCTAAGTTTAAATTACAAACGGAATTCGTATTTTTGACATGGCAGCTAGTCATATTTGATCAATCATTTTTTTCGTGATTTTGTTACTTGATAATTGTTGACCTAGTTTCACCTGAAATAATTTGAAGATTCCTGACAATCTGTCCCCAAATTGCTGATCCATGCACTTATTCCTGCCAACATCCAATGGATAAAGACTTGATGTCGAGCTTCGTATCCTGTGCTGCCCACACTATCTGGTGTAGCGAATTCTCCAAACCTGGTATATGTTTTGTCTTCTAATTTCCGGCCTTCTTCATTCTTCTCCCTCAGTGACTCTCCTGGCTACTATGGCATAAGCCGCTTGTATGGCGCCCACACACTCCGCTTGGTAGACCGTGTTGAGCATTCCCAGTGGGCTGGTCTGACGCTTTAGTTTATTTGTCATAGGTGTAGGGCCAGTGAGGAGGGGCCCGTGGCTAAATAATAACAGCCGCACAGGTCGATCGATCAGGTTAAGCTACGCTTGGCGCGGTTGGTCTGTGGATGGGTGACCATCTTTACATACCGAGACCCCTCCGTGCCTCGAAAAGCACGTTAAGTCGTTGGTCCCGTTGGTTACGGGTAATCAGAAGCCCGAGTCTGACAACCAGTCTTACCTAGGGGTATCGTATTACCCAGTAACTGGGTTGTGGAGGTCAGATAGGCAGTCGCTCCATGTAAAATACTGGTATTCAGCTGCATCCGGTTAGACTGGAAGCCGACCCCAACATAGTTGGGAAAAGGCTAGGCAGATGATGGAGGTGTAGGGCCAGTGAAAGAGTGCGATTTGCCCTTTTTCCTGGATACCGGACCGTCTACTGGTTTGCGAGTCCCAAATTGTTGCGTTCTTCAACCTAGCTGCAGAGTATTCCTTTGCTTTGAGTTCCGTGCGGCGTTGGCTGCTGAATCCGTGACCACCTGTGTCCAGGAAACTACGATCGAATACATTTTTATTCTTTTTAACACTTAAGCTCCTAACCTTTTTTATCTCAGAACAACTTAGCTAATGTATTCATAATTAATTCTTTTTTAAATTAGTTCTAACGAGCCTAAAACCTGATTGCAATCAGGTAAAAAATCGTGAAATTCGTTATAAAATTTTATCCTAAAAATATCCTGTATTTGATACACTCTCCTAATTTATCGTTTTTTGTTTCTAATATTTTTACACCAACAATAATTGTCAAATATAACAAACCTCCGTGTTTTATATTTGATTTCTTTTATAAATTTTATATTTGAATTTTATTTACCAAAAATGATACATTATATCTTCAATGCAGTGATTCTTTCTACTTTCGCTACGACAGCTTTAAAAAACTGCAAACGAGGTTTTTAAATTAAAATACTTCAATTTTAAAGCTCACGGGCAGTGAACTCATTTGAAAGTTTTTTTATTACAAGCACAGTGTAAACGAGGGCCGTGGTTCTGTGAATCTGTTCAGTGTAACCAAAACCACTCCGAATAGAGCGCTCCAAATAAAATTAGCATTTTTCTCGCATTAGCTAAAGGGTCGACCACTTTTAGGGCTGATTCAGACTTCGGACCAATGAGAATGCGCATGGAAAATATATTTATCTTTTGCGGTCGTATTTTTACTAAATGCACGAGAAACTTAGTACATAAATTCAATTACCTAAATAAAAAACGCCTTTTTCTCAAAAGATAGCCCTTGTACGCACGGACGTAAAAATATCGCGACGGGATTGCGCTTCGTTGGTAGGTAAGTGCAACATAGACTCATAAAATTAGTAGACGTACAATGTCAATAGCAATATAATTACACAAACAAACAAAAAAAAAATCAATCACATTGCTCGGTCATAAAATTAAAATAAATAAGACAGAATAGTTATAATTTTCTTACCGGCATTCAAACAACAACATGCCTGTAACAGCCATGCCGGATATAAAGGCAGTCCAGCCTGTCGGCGATCATTGTCAAGATGGTATTGGGGCTGGCCCGCACCCGGCGCACCAGGGACGCACACCGCTTGCGCATAGAAGCGTGGATACAGTCAGTGCATGCCATTGCGAACATCCCTGATGCGCTACAGAAACGGGGTAGCCTCAACACCGCCCTGAACGCGTCGTTGTACTGGACACGAAGGGCACTGTATGCCCTTTCAGTATAGTCAAACCGCAGGCTGCATGTGTACTAGGATGTGCAGTTCGCTCAGAACAACGTGAAAACCTGCGGGCTATCATGTTGGCTCGTATCGACAGCATCCTCCGCTCCCGCTCCATGTCAGCATGGTCTTTTAGTTCACGGACTTTCTTTTTTTAAACTCTCGATGTTGAGCCGAACATTGAGAATCGAACAGAGCGTATCCCAGCACGTCAAAAAAACACTGTTGTATTTTCAACTTTCGGCGCTAAGCGTTCGAGTTGAAAACCCCGTGCGCAAAAACAAATCGCCGCGAGTAAAACGCGCCAGTCCTTACCTCACGCGTTTTTGCTGTTTAATTGACTCAACGTCAAACGATTTCAAATAAATATTGCCACCATAATTTTAATTAATCCTTTGAGCATTCGGTTTCTTAAAGAACCCATTCTCCCTCCATGTCAAGCAATATTTGTTTGAACATGTCCAACCACTCGAATATGTTGATATAGTGAAATTGATTGGCTGCTTAGCAAAGTATCGGGTGGATTGAAACAAGTAGGGGAACAACAATATCTCAAACAAGTGGGAGACAAACAAGTACCAACAGACTTACAGAAGTCCTATAATTTCGTCTAAAGTCTAAGTGTATGCTCGCCTAAATTAATCGGAACCGAAGCCCCTTGTGTGTATAGGAAAGTTAATTTATAAGTAGCAAAGTTCTTGTCTGTAGTTGGAGAGTGTGAAGTAAGACGAAGTTTTGGGAACATGCCCTGAAGTGTTTTTATCTTTAGTCTTTAAAACAAGCGTGAGTTACCTCTACTTTAGCTTTTATTTACTAGCAATTTCAGAGTGCACTCAATGCAGCTAATACATTAAAAAAACAAATGACTAACGTACAGGACTCCTATACAAAAGCATACTAACACTGCGAACATAAATAACAAGATTACACATTTTTCAGTCCCATAAATACGTACGTACGGAAGTATCATCTCTTGCTCTGCCGATCTCCCGTCCGGATGTAGGGGCAAGGGTAGGTAGGCACAGAGGTGATCATAGACGTCGGAACTCCAAAGTTGAACCTCGAACCGGTAAATATACAGAACCGTTAGGCGAAAGGGTGCACGCGAATAGTTTTACAAAATGGCCGACTTATATCAATGACAGAAAAGGGATATTGATGTTTTAATGTCGGGCACGGTCGTACAAATTGAAATAAAGTTCTAGAAAAGAAATATATATGTGTCAGTGTGTTAATTAAAACGTAACAAAGTCAGTATTTTTAAACTATGGAAATAATGAAAGACAAACTTTAATTTAAAGAACTAAGAAATTAATTGAAGTAAGGCTAAGTGAGCTTACGATCTTGTTTTAAGATACAATGGAATTGACGTATCCTTGTGGATAAAAACCCCCAACAATAATAAAGAATTTAAAAAAAAGGGTTAGTGGACTCTACGGCACTGACATTTAATTAAGGGGTTAATACAGAAGATACTGTTTTTTTTTAAAGAAAGCCAATTTTGCTTTATTTTCGTCACTCAAGTTTTTTTGGATTGCTGATACAGTTGGTGTAAATGGAAGAAACTTCAGTCTTTCATCGTTTTTCGACTCTCACGAATCTGTATTGTCACGGAGATCACAAATTGTTCTATCTTCAAACTTTTTGGGATTGTTACTTATAAGCATAACAACATGCAATTTTTATTACTACTCATCTGTTTATTGCGAATAATTCCGTGTCTGTCTTGTAATCTGCAACGCTCGTAAAAGATCTAGCTGTCTTCTTATTAGAGTCGTTAAGGAAACTCATTACTCATTCAATTATGTTAATTTTGTGTCTGATTTTTTTTTTTTCCTGTGCTGACTCGAAATATGGAGTGAGTTGGTGGTTTTAGTGGATTATTGTGTTACAAGTTTATCTTAACTGAGTTTTTTTCTTAATACGAAACAAGTATGTACATATACACTACAGCTGAGCTCATGGTCTTTGGCTGAGGCTACAGTAGGCAGCGATTTGCGATGCGACTGGAAGAGCGAAACGAGATAAACATGATATGGCTACATTATAAGCGAAAATCCGGCGCATATTCGGCGATGACGTGGCTACAGTACCTACACATACTACATAAAGAATTAGTAAAAGGGATTCATGCGGCGACTCCGTGGCTAATGTAGCCGCTATCATAACAAACACTCAATTTGAATCGGTCGTTTTCTTAGAATACAATCAAATCATCCGTCGCGGTTTACTATACGCATAATGTAGCCACACGCATATTTAGGAGCACTATTGAACTAGTCGTGCAAGTGAGAAATTTTCTAATAAATTCGCTTCAATTTCGCTAATACGTTGATGCAGCTGATGCCTTGATTACAGTAATGTTGTTCCTATCGCATAAAGAAATCAAAGATCGCTAGTAATAAATGCTATAAATATATAAAATGAAACAAAATACTTTTTGTTTTATTTGGATTTTAGTGTGGTTTGATCCGAATGACCTAATAATATTATTCTTTTTTTCACACAAATACAAAATGATAAAATTTCAAAATGTTTGGATTATTTATGTAATTCATTCATGAAAAATACCGCGCAATATTGTCGGTGTGCTACAAACCGTTCGTTGATTATTTGACTCCCGCAGAAAATATTGAATGAGAGACGCAAAAATGCAAATATTTGAACTGTCGACGCGGCAAGGATCAACTTCTCGCCGTATTTCATTATAATGTATTTGTAAAGTTTCATCTTTCCTTTGTCGTTAGGGCTCAGAAGCTGTTCTCTTCAAGTTTCTTCTCTAAAATAACAATATTACTGTCACGCGATTTGTCGCCCAGTCATTTTGATAAATGGACGAATAAAATACAAGTAACAATACTTTTCCAGTCACACTTGGCAGCTGACAGAGTTATAACTCAATCACAGGGGAATAAATCAAACAAACGGATAGATTTCTTGTTTTATTTTATACAAGCTTTTAACCGTGACGTCGTTCGGGGGAAATGTTGTTTTTCTTCTTGCTGTATTGCAGTTATACAAACAAAGTTATGTTATTTATCTGCCAAGTAAACTCCATCAGCTGTAACGTCGCTGGGAAATAAAGCAGGAGTCTACGGTTGTTTGTCTAACTACTTACTGCGGTTCGAACTGGATTGGGTAGTAACATTCTTCTCTTATACAAAAGTTACCAAAGCAGGTAAAAACAATAAGGTATATCATTCAGACAGTAAAGTTTTGATTCAAAACGAAAGTTCAGAAGGCCATTATAGATAGATAGATAAGATAAGATAGATAAAGCATTTATTTGGCACACACAAAAGACAGCACAACACACAAAAGTACAATAAGATGATAACCAGTTAGCTTTTTCCCAACTATGTTGGGGTCAGCTTCCAGTCTAACCAGATGCAGCTGAATACCAGTATTTTACATGGAGCAACTGCCTATCTGACCTCCACAACCCAGTTACTGGGTAATACGATACCCCTAGATGAGACTGGTTGTCAGATTTTCGGGCTTCTGACTACCCATAACGACTGTCAAAGATCTACGAATGACAGCCGGGACCAACGGCTTAGCGTGCTTTCCGAGGCACGGAAGGGTCTCGTTATGTAAAGATGGTCACCCATTCACAGACCAACCGCGGCAAGAGTAGCTTAACCTGATCGATCGACCTGTGCGGCTGTTATTATTTAGCCACGGGCCCCTCAAAGTTCAGAAGGCCATTTCCCCTAATTAATAACGTACAAAATCTAGTCGCCATCTCATCACAGCTGACAACCATGTCAAAAACTTGTCAAAAATGTAGGGAAATTAGAGGTATATTTGACAGATTGAGACGAAATCAGACTGTGAACGCTCTTAAAATTGCGAGAAGTGTATGATCTCTATTCACAATGCTAAGAAACATACCTTTCACTCGTAAAATAAAATAAAGGCAAAACTGTTTTAAAATCATAGAAAACTCAATTGCAAGGTTGTTAACCGAAGAAATACAGAATCAGACTAGTCTTTCAATCACTTTATAGCACCGTCAAATGCGTAATAAACCACTGTCCATCGCCACCGGCTTAGCACAGGCTTGTGCAAAAGGTTACCAGAGTGGTGTGCAGACATGCAGACGTGACGGTGACAATGTTCGAAAGACAATTTGTTTCCGGTTTAACAAGCCGACCTGTGTCTCAAAGATGTTTGCGCTCACGGCTATATGAGCTAGGGCTACGTGCAAATTATTGCCGCTGGTCATTTTACCGCCCCCTGTGGTTGATTTAAATGGGATTTGATCCCGGTGGCTGTACCTTACCCTCGGTTTCTGAAAGCCCTCTGGCCAGTAAATCCGTTTGGTAAATCTCATATACAAACTGTTATATTTCGTTTATAAAAATATCAACAACAATCAAATCAATTGACGTTAAATTCGACCCTTGAAATTTTATTGTAATGAGACAAAAATGAAAAACACAGTTACAAAAGAAGGTGACAAATGATTTCAGATATTAAGGAAGGTAATACTGGTGAATTAATCATTTTTTAATTTTCTTCTAATACGCTTAAAGGTGAACCAAGCTTAGCTACAGATCTTACTTAATGCCATTTTACTTATTAGCAGATTTTCAAGAAATGAAGTCTATTGCGGCTTCGTGGCAGAATCACTTCCTTGAAAAACTCGTTATTTACTCCAATGTAGAAAGTTTCCCGTTTTGTATTACTTGAATTTTGTACATACATAATAAAGTCTTGTCTCGGTGTCGCCAAGGGCGACTCTTTTATGTCATAAGTACTTGCTGAAAGGTCGTTTTGCCCCAGGATATAGGTAAAGCCGGAATAAGGAAACTTACTATTCCATTCATAACACAATAAACTTATTTTCTTTGTGAAACAAAGTCATTTCAATAGCGCTTTATGTTAATAACTCTGTGTAGAACGTTAAAGTTGGTGATTTACGAGGTTTTATCCGTAAGGACTGTTCTTTTTTCTTTTCTTGTAAGTGACAAAAGGGAATTGTGTTTCTCTGTGCACATTGTATTTGATGAGACAGAGAGATAAATATCGGGGGAGACAGGGTTTCGGGATTAAGTATTGGCTTGCCAAGCTGTCCACTACAGATAAGGGATTAACGGTATGACGTAACAAATACTGGAATATACAATGTAACTGACCTCTCAACTAAGAATATAAAGAATGTTTACCATGAGACTTTTGTTACTCGCCTTGTAAAAAAATATGCAAATTAAATTAAACTATTGAAATGGTATCTTGGAAATTGAAATAAACATATTACTAAAAAAAAAGTAAATAATGCCATCGGAAAGGTGAACGAAAATTTGGAGTAGGTGGTGTCTATGACGAAAAGTATCCTAAGCTACTGATTTAAATTATAATTGATAACAAGGTGCGTGAAGACAAATTCAACCATTATTCTCCTGCCCTTGTCCCAATTTATTTGGGGTGCAACATATATTTTTCTTACATACTCTATTAGTCTTCAAAAGAAGGCAAAAATAAAATCAATATTACTTACCAATGAAAAAACCTCTTTGAGAATATGACTTAAAAATATTTAGAAAAATATAAATACTCTTTTCATTAAACACCATAACAAATTCCAAATAGGAACAGTTAATTTTAGTTTTTGGAATAAAGTACAACAATATCAATGTGCAACTGACAAGAAAATTGTCAAACTTTTAACTTTTAAAGTTATTTTTTTACGAGGCTTTGGTCTAATTTGTATTAATGTGTATATGTTGATTTTTTTTTTTTTGTGGTGAATAAACCATTTTTCTTTCTTTATCATTTTTTTTTCTCAACAAGTTGGCAGCCTTACAATTTCTGCAATAGGACTTTAATATTCAACTCCCAGTCTACCTAGTGCAGGTGATAATAGAAAACCTAGATTTCAAGAATCTACTGTGGAGCTATGAGTTCGCAACACTTACTCATAAGTTATTTGCCACTATGTATGTATGTGTCGCATGCTTACTATACAGCGAAATATCACTCTTGGTTCTTTCTGGAAAAAAAGAGAGGTAAATCGGGAATCAAAAGAAATATGGTCTGTTCCGAAACTATCTGGTGAAAGTTTAAACAAACCCTGTTCAGGTTTTAAAGAAATTACTAAGTAAAGGAAACTAGTAACACTTTTATCTGTATTTAGAGGGTTCCTACTTTACCCAGTCTAGCCATAAATTCTGTCCCTTGTAAAATGGTCTCTAAATATGTATATACAACGTGTAACGTTAAATGCGCAAAACCTCAGACACCCCAACTGATTTTTAATTCAATTGACCTATTTCAGAGAGAAAATAAGTCATTAAAAAAATTGTAAAGGTTTATGTGCTGTTTTAGTATTACTGGCCATTCTGATCGTTTCTTGCGTCTGCGACGACGCTTTACCGAGGGAGGAGTCGTCACCGGGCCGCTGCGCCGCACTGACATTTGCTTGCTTGACCTATTAATAAATAGACACGGCAACGTTTTTAATGAAGATTTTTTGAAAAATGTGACCTTTATCACTATCTCTCAAGATACAGGTTGCCTAGTTTGAGAGGCAGTGTTTTCCATATTGTGTACAGATTTTAGTTCTTACATTTCTGTTGCATTGTGTTACTACCAAAGCTCATTTAAAACTGTCTTTATATAAAGCATGGTAAATCTGTATTTTCTATGAAATAAAGTTATTATTATTATTATATTAAATAGTGGTTCAATTAATTCTGCTCATTATTCTGATGAAACTATTTTCAGGTTTTGCGCATTTAACGTTACACGTTGTATAATATATTTTTTAAAATAAAATCATCATCATCTGCCGAGCCTTTTCCCAACTATGTTGGGGTCGGCTTCCAGTCTAACCGGATGCAGCTGAATAAAATAATTTACGTAAATACATTATAATACATTCTTTATTGCTTATTTTATAAAATAAAAGTGCCCTCCCTTTGCTTTGACACACTTCTTCGATCTATCCGGCAACTCGTATACCGCCGCACGCACTGTTTCTTTTCTAGAGGCATCGATGCTGCTGCTGCCACCAAATCACGCTTCAATGATTCAATATTACGGTAAGGCTTCGAGCGGGCTTTCTTTTCTAAAACTTCCTATAGTCGGTAGTCTGATGGGTTGAGGTCGGGACTTCCAGAGGGCAAATAAAGCTAAATTGTCCTTTAGCCAACGCTGTGTGGTTATAAGTGGGTTCAACAGGTACGTTTTCTGGTTCACTTGTTTTGATTGTTTCATTTTCAACAGATACCTTTGGAACAGACAGTGACTAATTCATTACGCAAAGGGGATGGGCAACTCATGCTGTCTGATAAACTTTGATACTGTCTATCACTGACCACCAGATGAGCAGCATCGACATTCAGGCTTATGGTATGTGACAGAGAGAAAAATCTATATTAGAAAAAAATATCGACACACTAAGGTGGTTTCACAAATTATTCTCAACTAGCGACCCGCCCCGGCTTTGCACGGGTGCAATGCTGATCACTACATAGTATAAAACAAATTCGCTTCCCGCTGTCTGTCGGTCTCAGTGTTTCTCTACTATATTATGCATGTATTATTCATATAAACCTTCCTCTTGAATCACTATATCTATTAAAAAAACCGCATCAAAATCCGTTGCGTAGTTTTAAAGATCTAAGCATACATAGGGACAGACAGACAGCGGGAAGGAACTTTGCTTTATACTATGTAGTGAAGTCTAAATACATGTAAAATGGCTTACAAGCTTAAGAAATTGCCTTGTTTTTGTAACGCAATTCTCAGGTAAGTAGCTGTGGCTTGTAAATTCATTATACAACTCCGTTCTCGATATCTAATAAAGTTTACACCGACTGTATCTCGGTTTTATTAATCTTGCTTATATGCTCATTAGAAGGCACTCCTGTATGGAGTTTCTTGTTTTATTACTCAACATCTTCCTTGGTTGAGGTATGATATAAAGCTGCTTTGAAAGGCTTATCTGCGATCGGGGTAAGTAAATGCGCAATCTGGCAACACGTCTTACAGTTCAGTAGAGAGAGCAACGGAAAATATTTCTTACGTTACTTTATTTAAAATAGGTAGGTACGGTAGGAGAGGTACTTTAATGAAACTGTCTGACTGTAAAAGACTGCTTATAACATATCGCGTAGTTTCTACATTCTATAAATTCATTAACAGATTACACAATTTTATTTATGATTTGCTTCAGTGTGTCAATTTGCAACAGAGTGCCAATTTTATTTTCCGAGACGCTCGAGCGGGGCGCTTTGAATCGGCACAAAAATAACTCATTTCGTATAGTATATTTAGTCCGGCGTATTTGTTTATTAGAGGTCAGTGCGTTTATCACGTAGTTTTATACCATTATCTTATAATTACAAGAAAATTTTCATGCCACAAACTATGCAGGTCATAATCTCCACAATACTCTCTCTAGTCAAGGACTGACTTATCTAAATTAGAAATATAAACGGGTTGTAAATAAAAATGGTTGATGAAAATTAGGTCAATGATCAATTGATATTCGGTTCGGAATGATGCCTTGAAAAAATTTGTTAGATAATCTTACACAATAAGGCTGATAAAACGCCACTTGGAACAATTCTGTTTATGGTCTCCAAAAACTCGCCCAAAGGGATCTCATCCCACAAAATATTTCCCTATCCATCTGATTTGATTACACGAATGAAATCTCCGTATTTTTACTCTACGCCATCCGCAATTCACAACGATGACAACCGACTCTATGAGAAATATATATTTAGACACAAAAAACTGTCGTAAAAAATATATGCCGTCTACAGCAATGTGATACACTATTTATTTATCGTGCATCATATTTTGTGGTAGTTGGGTTATGCCCAGAATCGGGAAAATTCTCGTAAACGGAAAATACCGCCGGTTTTATTAAAAAGACAGAAACCTGAAATACTGGAGTATATAATATAATATATACAGTCTGATAACCACATATATTCAATCAATTATACCACATACTTGTTATCGCCTTTTCTGAATGTATAAAAAAAAATTAACGAAATCAGCTGTTCCCTACATTTATGTCCGCATAACTCGTCAAAATGTAGTGAACAGCTGATTTTTTTTCGCCACCGATTTCGTTCATTTTTTGTATATCATCAGAAAAGGCGATAACAAGTATGTGGTATAATTGATTGAATATATTATGTGGTTTCCATACTGTATATAATACGGCCAAAAGTTTAGTGAATCGGACATTGACATTGACGTGTTACAGCTACAGAACACATAACAATCTTTAAATGAAGGGTAAATAAACTTTACTTATTCTAAATAGTTGGTTTTTCCTGTAAATTTTATTTAATTTTATTAGTTTCATTTTACAATCGTTCCATTTCATCAATATTACAGATATTGTGCTTAAAACAATGGATTGTGGTTTTAATAAATAAGTGTGGAAGACGCTGACGACTGTGACACAGTTTATACTAGTATAGTCGTCAACGTAGTCTCTTATAAATATGTATTCATTACCATGACCTTGTACATAGACTAAGAGAAATTTGTAATTTTAGGAGTGATAAATAAACTATAATTGTTATTATTATTATTAAAGAAAGGCTCAATAGTACTTACTTCTTCAGATTTGTAATATTATTTAGAAGTTGGTGAAACCGTACTACCTAGTGGCAAAATGCCAATCTTACTATCTATTAGCACAACCGTTACCCTTTCCTTTGCCGACTTTTACGACCTGTACCGGATGCTAAGCAGCTGAAATTGATTTATTTATTGGCACACAAAGCAAAACAGACTCCAACAGCACCAGTCTAAACCTAACAAGTTGCTTAATTCTTCTAAATTCAAAACAACTTTGACTGGTTCTAAAATATTCATAGACTTAGGTTGAGTGGTTCCAAGCTCATTCAAAACAAGTCCCTATGAAAGCATAAAAGCGCTGCTACCTTTCAAAACTTGATTTACAAACAAAAACTAATTAAAAGTTCTTTCTTTGCATCACACAAATCCTCAGGGTGACGACAGGGAGAGGCAGATGTCCGGGGAACACGTTTGTGGGAAATCACTTTCGCCGAAGTTTCCCCATTACCTAAGTATCGAGAGGCAATAAAATTCGTATTAAGTCTACCTATCAACAAATTGGCTTTAGCTACAAAACGCTACCTGATTCTCAATAGTTCTCATTGATTAATCGCCTACAAATCGGAGAACATAATTTTGAAAATCAGATTGACTGAGATTTGGAATTTAAATTGCTTGTAGTAAATCTTAAAAAAATCCCGTATTATTATCCTAGAATACAGTGTAGCAATCTGGTTGTCATATTAATGCAAACCACGTATTTTAAACATACACACATAAAATAATTAATAAAAATGAATATTCTAGCCGTGGGACCTTTTTCGTTTTAGTATTTAACAACTTAATTAAAATTGTAATAATCGATGTACAATTTAGGGCCGATTTTTTTTAGATAACTTTTATTCGGGGAATAAAATTGACGTTTGACAGTTTTTGTATGGAAGAACTGTCAAAAATTCAAAATTATTCCTCCGATAATATTATCTGGCGCTGGAAAAATCAGCCCTTAATGTAATAAACTAATCGTCACTCTGTATATCGCTTATTCACTCTGAGATACAAAACAGAACTAATGCTAGGGATCCAAGTAGGTACCTATTCAGAGAACGTTTCATTAGGTACCTATTTAACTTGAAGATCATTTTACGGCTTCTAATTTCTCTAAAGTGAGGTCTAAACCGCCTTTCAGTGTTTGTCATAGGCTTTTAGTTAATCAAAGATTAGGAAATACCTGTTTCCTTTTAAGCCTGATTTACAAGTCTCCAGTCTTAAAAACTGCTTTTGACCTATAATGTGGTGGCTAAAGCGGGTAACTCCTTTGAGTGTCATTCGATAAAAGTGATTGCCAAAATTCATAATACTACTTGTCACTAATATTTTGTGAGACCATGGCACTACTCTAAACCATAGTTCACTTATTATGACAATTACTAAGATAAGGAATAATCATAACCAACTAGTTTATTTATACTTACTTCGTGTTGCTTGTAAATATTCATAAAATAAAATAAATATGTCTGTCCCAATCAAACACATTATAAGTCCAGAAGCAGTGTACAATATTTCGAGCTAAGGCACTGCCAGAGAGTAGCCCTGGCCACGGACCCACACAAAACATTATACACGTGTATCCATGTGTATTTCACCGCATACTATCAGAGAGTTACCTTAACCTAATGTGCGTTGCCCACACTAGTGTCCCAAAATCACATACTTTCAATTCTCTATTTAGTACTTAGTCAAGTTTAATATTACCACAAATCTTATTCATCTGCCTAGCCTTTTCACAACTATGTTGGGGTTGGCTTCCAGTCTAACCGGAAGCAGACCTCCACAAACCAGTTACTGGATAATAGGAAACGCCTTGGTAAGACTGGTTAACTTTCGGGCTTCTAACGACCCGTAACGACTGTCAAAGATCCACGAATGACAGCCGGGACTGACGGCTTAACGTGCTTTCAGAGGCACGGAGGGGTCTTGGTATGTAATTATGGTCACCCATCCACGGACCAACCGCAGCAAGCGTAGCTTAACCTAAACGATCGACTCGTGCGGCTATTATTATTTAGCCACAAGCGCCTCTATCTTACTAAAATGTTATTAATATTTGGAAATCATGACAATGTCCTAAATAAACAGGATATCGAGTTACTTAGTTACGGGAAAAACCACGGGTCCTTGGGCGAAAAAATGGACCGAACTATTCTATCGTACTCTAGAACCTTTTATGTTGTTCTTGGAACAGTTTTGGAAGAAAATAGATATTTCCTGTTAACAAGTGATTTTTTATAAGGATTCGACAGTAAACCTCTTTCGAGAATTTAGGTAGGCCTATTTTTACTCATCCACTGATAATCGTGCCGAAGTAAAAACATGAGTATCATGGGACACGTCCTCTTTCGTTGCACCCACGCATCAGAAATAATGAAATGCCTTTTAAAAGTTGCAAGAAAATAGTGCAACCACAGTTTACCATAACACGTAAGACTTAATTTGGAGCCTTTTCTGGAATGTCATTACAACTTTATGAAACTATCAGGGAAATCGTAACCAAGATCTTTGCGACTATAGAGCATAGATACGTACATAGAACATTTAATTGTCTATTAAACACAGTTTATTTAATTATGCTAGCATTCGTAGTTTCCGAGACTTTCAGGTATCTTTATGTGACCCTAATTCATTGCTCTCGAGTGTAGTTAAATATAAATGAGCATTACATACATATATGCTTATAGAGCAGTGCTGGTGTGTAGTGCCCAGTGGTAACGGACGCGACTTACGTCATAACGGTCGTGGATATGAACCCAGACAGGCGCTATACTTTTTGTAAATTATTTCTTCACCACTGCCGTGCGATTCTGTAACTATCTCACGGTGAAAACTTCGGTGAAGTGAGCGTGGAGTGAGCTGTCATTAGGAATTAACACTATTGACACTACTCACTTCAAGCTCACTTCACTTATGATTTCACGGTGAGATTTTTACACAATCGACCGGCTGCTCTCAAAACGGTGAAGGAAAACATCATGAGGAAACCTGCATGTCCTGGAACAAAAAATTCGCAGACATGACTGTGATATCTACAGCGTGTAACGGAAGGGGGGTATCAACCCTGAAGGAGGTGAATGTGCTCGTGAAACTCAACAACTTTCCCCAAAGAACATAGGTCGAAATATGAAAAAAAAATTTGGCCGTCCCATAGTAAATCAATCAGCTGGTAGTCCGTTTTGTAAGGGAGGGCCAAATTTTTTTTTCATATTTCGACCTATGTTCTTTGGGGAAAGTTGTTGAGTTTCATGAGCACATTCACGTCCTTCAGGGTTGATACCCCCCTTCCGTTACACGCTGTATATACCAGCACTGAGCCCGCGTATTGGATTGCGGCCCACTCCGTCTCGCCGAGAGGAGGTTTGTATTTCAACAGTGAGAACATTATAGGCTGATTATGTGTTTATACGATCACAAATTCGTTTAATAATATCACCTTAAGTTCCACACGTAAGCGAGCCTTCCAGACTGGCTCGATTCCGTAGCGCTATCCCCTAATTTGGCAGTATACACATAGGATACGTTAGTGTAGATATGTATAAGGACTATTACGAAGCGCGCCAACCCGGAAAACCGAAATTACGTAAACGCTACATTGAATTTTCCTATAATCGGCAGAGAGGCTTCCCCCAGATAGACGTTTGATGGCACACGTCATTTGCAACCTATATACGGTATAACGCCTCTTTAACTTAATGAAGGTGCTACTGTAGATCGAGAAATATATTGAAATTGGTAGTTGAGAATGGGACTGGTATTGAAATTGTAATAAACTTTGATCATTAGGCGATTGAGGCTCCTTATTGAAAATTATATAATACAAAACTTGTTGTGTTACTAACGGAACATGTAGGCAACTTACAACAGGCAAATATGTATGAGAATAATTGTACACCTACAAGTACATAGGTATCCATTTTATATTCTCATCACTACATACTCGTAGTATAAAGCAAAGTCGCTTACCGCTGTCTGTCCCTATGTATGCTTAAATCTTTAAAACTACGCAACGGATTTTGATGCGATTTTTTTTAATAGATAGAGTGATTCAAGAGGAAGGTTTATATGTATAATACATGCATAATATAGTAGAGAAACACTGATCATTTTAGGGGTTTCTAATGTGATGTCGTAAATAAACACATTTTTTTGCGCTTACATTGCAAACGCTGGCTTAACCCTACGAGATAGATCAAAATAATGTACTACAGTATTGTACACCTTAAAAAGGTCTACAGAAAAATCCGCTATGGCATATGTCTATCTCTTAGGGATAACCCACAATAACCATTTTTTATCCTATACTTTTTAAGAGAAATAATGGCTCTAAAATTATCGGTGTTTCTCTACTATATTATGCATGTATTATATGCATATAAACCTTCCTCTTGAATCACTCTATCTATTAAAAAAAAACCGCATCAAAATCCGTTGCTTATTTTTAAAGTTCTAAGCATACATAGAGACAGACAGACAGCGGGAAGCGACTTTGTTTTATACTATGTAGTGACAGTGATCAGCATTGCACCCGTGCGAAGCCGGGGCGGGTCGCTAGTCTAAATATAATTTCACACAAAGCCTTTATCCTGAGCGCTTTGTTCTGTCAAGTTATTCTTTAATCTATTATTTCTGTGTAACTTCTGCTTTTCAGCAGTTATTGTTTTTCTATACATCTATTATAATACGGTACTTATAACATGAGAACATTTTTTTTTTTTTAATTGTCTGTTTACCTGTTTTTTTGGCTAATCTCCGAAACGGCTGGATCGATTTTGACAGGACTCAGCAGATTGCTGATGTTATAAGGAGTAACTTTTATTTTAGAAAAATAATTGATCATCATCTGCTTAGCCTTTTCCCAACTATGTTGGGGTCGGCTTCCAGTCTAACCGGATGCAGCTGAATACCAGTATTTTAAATGGAGCGACTGCCTATCTGACCTCCACAACCCAGTTACTGGGTAATACGATACCCCTTGGTAACACTGGTTGTCAGACTTTCGGGCTACTGACGACCCGTAACGACTGTCAAAGATCCACGAATGACAGCCGGGACCAACGGCTTAACGTGCTTTCCGAGGCACGGAGTATGTGAAGATAGTCTAACACTTGGTATGTGAAGAGAGTAGTAAGATAGTCTAACACTTGGTATCTGAAGATGGTCACCCATCCACGGACCAACCGCGGCAAGCGTAGCTTAACCTGATCGATCGACCCGTGCGGCTGTTATTACTCAGCCACAAGAACCTCTAGAAAAAAAAAATAGAAAAATAATTGATTGATTTAATATTCCGCGCAAAAAAATAAAACTCAAAAAGAGAAAAAGCAATGGAGGAGTGGTACCTTCACCCTCTCTAAGCGACTCATTATTTTTAATTCCCAAACTTAACCCGTCGCGCGCCAATTAGCAGACACAATAGAAATTTTATTGTTATCTGTACACATGGTATACATTACATTCGACGTTTGAAAGGTTTAGAAACATCTAAACTGCTGAAATGTAATGTAACTAATTAAAAACGACCAATCCAAGAGTGAATTCACTTCGCTATAACAGACTGAAATAATATTCTTCTAAAAAATAAGGGATAAATGTATGACCTTAGTACATTTCCTCCATATCACTAAAAACATACTCGTAGATATACTCGTAGATCGGTACAGCAAGGCAGGGTCTGCCTAATTGCCGTCAGTCGGGTCACTTTATATCATTAATGGTGCCATGCCGGGGACACGAATTACACCCGCCGTCTGTGAAATTTCCATGTAATTGCGAGATCCTTCGATATTTTGGTAAGCCGAGAGTTTACTTAAATAAATACACGACTGACATTGTGAAACCGTGAACTGATACAATATCAATTATATCAGTCAATATTTAGTTTTTCGTAATACTAAATTCCAAGGTCAGTAAGGCAGTATCATCACATCACAGACGCAGTTCTCGTAATTTTAAGAACGTTCACAGGCTGATATGTCTCAATCTCTCAAGAATACCTTTAATTTCCCTATACAGCATGTTTTTTTTGTTACCGTCTCCAAATTTTTACAGAATGTTCTACCCATGAATATGAACAACTTTCACTATGAAACCAACTCTGAGATCACGAAAAAAAAATCAGCTGTTTCATACGTTTTGGTCAAGTAGGTATTGAACTTTTGTACTAAACAGCTGATTTTATTTTAGTGATTTCATAGTTAGTCCCATAGTGAAAGTTGTTCATAGTCATGAGTAGAACACCCTGAAGAAATTTGGAGCCAGTAAAAAAAAAAAACATCCAATATTTTTGACATGTTTTTGACACTTTTTGTCGCTGAGATGAAATTGCGACTACATTTTGAACGTTTATAATTACGGGGGCCTTATAAGACGACATTTGCAATAATAGCCATCAAGCCTCATACGTTTAAAATGCGAGACGAAAGTGTAGGAAAATAATAAAAAAGTTATAAATACCACCCAAAACAAAAACAAAGGAAATGTCCCGGCCACAATTAAACCAATCCGTTGCAGTCTTATATCTATACAAATAAACAAAATGGAATCCGTAAGGTTTTTTATGCGTCCGTCATGGCAAGCGTGTAAAATATATTGCTGTAACTGGAACAACAATGGCTTGTTTTCGTAAAATATGTGACGATTTATACGCCATGGACAGTACAAATATTTACCGAGGGATTACAAAACACCGTAACGAGCAAATGTACATAAATCATGATTCAAAGTTCTGCGGAATATTTGTCATGGTGAGCAGAAAATATTTGAGAAGTGGTTAAAAGTTTTGTCACATTAAAATAAATTTATTTATATTGTATTTTTTTTATTTTTTTTAATAAAAACGTAATTGGTCTTTTATTAACAGACAGCTGTGCTGCTGGGGAGTTTACTGCGCCACTTCTTCTCCCTAGCGAAAGCACTAAAAAGTCGTGAAGGGCGGGCGTTTTGGGGGACTGTCTTTTGTAATTTTGACGCTCGAAAAGTGCTGATTCTCAGCCTATTTTGAAAAAATGACTTTTGATTTTGATTGATTTTAGACTTATTTTCGTATTAACTGTTCTAGCTTGAGGCGTGTCTAAACTTTCTGTAATAAGAAACATGGAAACAAGAATACGATAAAAGGCAGAGCTAACCATTAGCTCTGCCTTTTATCGTATTCTTGTTTCCAGTAGCATGGCAGTACCGTTTCAGGCAATGGAAATATATATCTTGAACGATGAACTTTTATGTAGGTACCTTGGAAAGTCTTTGAAACGTCTTTCAAATTGAATTCCATTCATAATTATATTTGGTATGATTAATATATGATTATGATGTCAAATTAAATCGATTACCTACATATAATTGAATAATATTAGTATGTATTATTATAAATAATCCAATTGCTCTGGTTATAATCAGAGCAATCTAATTTCCTTATACATGGAACACTAATATCTTCATAAAGCACTTTAGTAGGTTGAAAGCAGAAAATAGCGTTGTATCCAACAATAAGAATCCTAGCTTTTGGGATGGGCGGATTTGATGGCCCTTTTACGTTGTTATACAATGAAAGCCTCGTTTTAGAAGTATCGGGTAGAAACGCGATGAATGATGGATGATGAACTATCTGCGTGAAATATGTTTGTACATTGAGTGCTAAGGATAATATGTGGATAGCTACTAATCCGATAAAAAAATGCCAAGGTCTGCATATAGGATACTAGCCTGTGATATCGTTAGTGGTAACAATTACGATATGAACCCGTATCTTATCCAAAGAGTTGCGCGAATACTCGATTCGTGCTCATAATGTCACTCATTTGTTCGGATAACCGTTTGTTTGTGTGTGTTCGCGCGACGATCGCTTTTGGTAGGACTGAGAAACGCGTTACGAAGAGTTTATGGACGATTCAGTATGTCTTTAGAAGTAGGTTGCTTGGGGATATGATCTTTGAGATTGCTTCAAAGTGAAACAAAAATCTGTTGCGACAAACCCAGTGACTGCCAGGTTTTTTTAAAGCTGAATAAGGGAGGATTAACCCTTTTTTGCCACTTTTAGCTATGAAATTGGCATACAAAAATAAATTGTCGTCCTATTTATTTCGTACTTCCACTGTTGCGTGTACAAATGGTAATCCATTTGCGCATACATCACGCGCTGTTTTATGTCGTACGGTTCTATTTTGTGGTCATTTGTCACACGACATGTTTCATCATTCTTGTACACTGTAATGTACGTTATAGGTACCGGATTACGTAGGTACAACATTTGGCAACTTAAATCGTTTATAAGTAGAAATTACTTTATTGCATGTAACGATGTGTAGAAGAATCGGTTATGTTTTTGTATAGTTCTGTGCGGAAGAATTTTTTTATAAGAATATTTTCAGCAGCTGATGATATTGGACCTTGGAATAGATACCATTATGACACAAAATCAGATTAAAAAACCCCAGAAACTGAAATAGTATCGGTAAATCTTTCCTAAATTCACCACGGCGGTTTCACGTTCTCAGCCACAAAACAAAGGAACTTAAACTAAATGTACAAAAATAAATAAATATCTGGAAAATAGATACAAAAAGTAACATTTCCTTACCTTACCACGGTTTCGAATAAAGGCGACATGAGATGTGTACAGAAAAAGTTCCCACTCTAAGCCTAGAATAATGCTGTGAAAGCAGAAACATTCCCTCGGGAAGGGAATCCAACCCTGTTTATATACAAAAAACGAACTCACATTTGTTGCGAATGTATCTCCTTTCAAACGTAACGAAAATATATCCGAGATGGGAGCACACTACTAAGCACCCATTGATTTTTTTTGGGTGGTAAGTACCTAGTTTATTTCTTAATTTGAATGATGCAGATCCATGCGTCATGTTTGTGAACGGCGTCGTCAATTGGGACTGGCGGTCGATTCTGGAAAAATCTCACCGTGATAATTAAGGTGAAGTGAGCTTAGAGTGTGCTGTGAGTCTTGCTGATGCTAGGGATTGACACTATTGAGGACTCACTTCACGCTTACTTCACTTTTGTTTTCACGGTGAGATATTTACAGAATAGATAGGCTGGTCATCACTTAGCTGCCTCGGTTTATTTTTAGTTATTTTATTTTCAGATTGTTTATTTTGTTACTATTTGCTGTACTCTGGACCCATTTAACGTACGTCTTTTTTTTTAAATCGTTCTCACGTACAATTATAAAGATGTAACTTATTTGATTGTAACTTTTTTTTATTTAACTTAAATTTAATTTAAAAGAGTACCCACGGAGTTTCTTGCCCGGTCTTCTCCATAGGCACCTACTACGCTTTGGAATGGGCAACTAGTTTCATATTTTCTGATTGACCGACTCCTTGACAATTCAAAAGTGCCTCTAAATGTTTATTACTGAAATAAATGCTTTGAGTTTGAGGAAAACCACTACTAAGGTACAGTCTCCAAAGAGGGCCAAGGAAGTACTAGTCATACCTTCTTATTTCTGCACCCAAATAGCATAGCTGTGTTCCATCTTGAGAGTTATGAGAAATCTTATTTTTTACGTTTTCTTTAAAGTCTTCATATAATCGATGTGGCGTTAACGTTTTAGTATATCTTTTGATCGAATGTGTTATAGTTGTGAATAGAGGTCAAACAAAGTTAATTTATAAGTATCGCCTACAACAGGGGAAGAGCGCTGATGTCTGAAATACAGATATTTTATATCTAGTTCAGACACAGATGTTTCAATATCTGAACATGGAATAAAAGTGTATTATAGTGTATCACCATATTATTTAAATGTCTGTATACTATTGAACAAATAAATTATTATTATTATTATTATAACGTTATTTGCCAGCGAACCAGCAAAAAATATCCTGTCAAAAATAAACTTAAAATGGCCATTACAAAGAACTAGCAAAATTCTGAATTGTGTGGTAAAGGGAGAGGGTGGCCTTTGTCCTGCAACGGGACAATACGGGCTAGTTAGATTAGATACGCCATTGCACAAAGATTCCTAACAAAACAATTTCACAAATTCAGGAAAGATACCGAGTTTGCAAAAATCATTTAATTTAATTTAAAAGTTTTTTTCACATTATAGACATTTAACTATAGGCGCTGCCATATTGGCCTCGGCTCCTCTGACGAGCGCCTTTCACTTTATCCCTACTCCGCGGCCGACCGTCACGCGACATGCAACACACAGACGAAAAAGTTTGAGACGATGTAATAAAAGTTTCACTTTAAAAATGTTGAATGGATCAATTAAAATGTTTATCCACCATGTCAGCAGCTGTCAGGTCAAGCTGCTCATAATAACTCCTTTTTTTATTACATACGTTAATTAACTCGGGCACCTTTTTTAATACGAGTAGATGGTACGTGATTGATATATCCGGCAACGTGTTGTCAGTAAACTCCTTATCTCCCACGTACCAACAATGCCAACCCATATCAAAATTAAAAAAAACAGGCCAAGCGCGTGTCAGACCACGCACAACGAAGGGTTCCGAAGTTGGAATGAATTTTCCCCAAGAACAAACTTAACATTGTAGTTGAAAATCATGTTCTCCGATACATTGCAACTGCCAATGTAAGTTGGTCGACTATTACTCGTAAACTTGTACAGCCTACTTAGCTGTAACAGTTTTTATTTTAACTTCGTTATATACAACGTGTAACGTTAAATGCGCAAAACCTGAAAATAGTTTGATCAGAATAACGAGCAGAATTAATTGAACCACTTTTTAATATAGGTCACATTTTTCAAAAAATCTTCATTAAAAACGTTGCCGTGTCTATTTATTAATAGGTCAAGCAAGCCAATGTCAGCGCGGCGCAGCGGCCCGATGACGATTCCTCCCTCGGTAAAGCGTCGCCGCAGACGCAAGAAACGATCAGAATGGCCAGTAAAACTAAAACAGCACATAAAACCTTGACAATTTTTTTAATGACTTATTTTCTCCCTGAAATAGGTCAATTGAATTAAAAATCAGTTGGGGTGTCTGAGGTTTTGCGCATTTAACGTTACACGTTGTATACTATTGCCGTGAATTTTTCCACATAGCGAAAAATAGCCAATTAACTGGCAGGGGGTTAGAGTCAAGTGTCCCACTTGACTCTAACAAAAGCTAGCAGTTTAAAGCTTAATATTTCTCAAAAGGATCCCTGAATCGAAAAATTGTTTTCAAAAACTCACAATATTTTTGAAAGACCTATCCAACGATACCCCACACCATGTCGTAGAGGAGAAAAACATCCGCACTTAACGTGTAGAGGAGATACCGTAAAAAAATATTTTTTGATTTTATTTTACCACTTTGTCGGTGTGACTAATATGTATATCCATGCCAAATTGCAGCTTTCTAGTAGTCTCTAAGGTAAGCTGTGGACGGATGGGCGGACGGACGGACCTTGTTGACTACGGAACCCTAAAACCGACTGGTTTAATTACCCCGCATGTTTTAAAGCCCTTCAAAAACATTAAGTCTAATGAGCCTTTGTTTGTAGGTATGGTCCTTCCAAACCTCTGAAATTAAGTAATTTTTGTATATATTTATTTATTTATTAATGCACAATGTACAATGTACACAAACATAAGTAACAAGCTTGGCTTAAAACTAGTGCGTACATTATCCTGTTAGGGCGCAGCAAATAACTTAAAACTAATAACAAAAAAAACGAATAACGAGAATGACTCTTTAAGTTTCAGGATTACTCTTAAAATAATAACAACATGATTTGATTTAAAACGTGTCAAATCCAGCGTTTTGAATAATACACAGGTATGTACCTAAATTCCCATAAAAAAAAAAAAAAAAAACTACATACCTAGCAACCATTGGCTGTTGATGGTTCACGTTGATAAATTAAATAATTGCATCGTAATTGCTCAACATTATTTTATGAAAATTGAATAATATCTATTAATAATACTTATTTCAAATATTTGTAATATGGGAACAATTTTACTACTAATTGGTACAGCAACAACATACAACGGATATAAAATTAAGTGTAATCATTTGGCGGCATTGACGGTCTCCATGACCCACGCACAATGGTCCACTTGAAGGACTAAGTGCGGAAACCAAACCAATAACATAGAACATAGAAGGGTAATCATTTTTACGGCTGTTATTAAAACATTAGGGAGGTAATCATAGACAGCTGAAAAAAAATTAATACAGACAGTAATTTAATTTTCTGGCGGTACTTACCGACTATATTCGATTTGTTAACTCGCCACACGTTCATTCAGTCATTTTACTGCTTAATTATTTATTTAATTATCCATTTAAATATTTGTTATGGCTCATTATTATTTAGTTTACTGCTCAGTTTTTACTGCCGAACTTTTTAATGAACATGCATTTTTAATTTATCAAAACGGCCGCTTTAAATCAAAAATCTTTTCACCACCCTTGGTTGACTGGTAGAGAATGCCTTAGGCATTAAGTCCGCCTTTGTACCTTTTGTGCGAAAAGTATAAATAAATAAATAAATATTAACTTTAGACCAAATTGATATCGGTTACCGAACAATTATTAATGTCAGAATTATTGGCAGCATTTTAATGATACCCGGGAAATCACCAAACTATGATTTACCTACAAATTAAGGTGGTTATACGAAGAGAATAAATAAATGAAATTGAAAACTGATTGAAAATTAAAAAAAAAAGTGTAATTTGATCTTAAAAAGGTTTTTTTATGTTTACAAATAAATTCGATAACACATTGGCAACGTTTTGTACCGACCATTTCATTCGACCACTCAAAATACCTAGTTTTCGAGAAAAATACTACTTAGAAACTATTCTCGAAATATAGGTAGGTATGCCAACATCCATACTTACTAATCACACTAATATTATAAAGGCGAAAGTTTGTGAGTGTGTGTGTGTGTATGTGTATGTTTGTTACTTCTTCACGCTCAAACGGCTGGACCAATTTTGATGAAATTTTCCACAGACATAGCTTATAACCAGAATGAATACATAGAAACCTTTCATCCCGATATTCTTACGGGATCGAGACTTATGCAGGTGAAACCGCGGGGCGCAGCTAGTTATTATTATAAATGCGAAATTTTAATCTATCTATCGCCTTTTCATGGCAAAAGCGCAGGCCGAAGCTGGGCACGAAGCTAAGTTCATTTAGGTAGCTATAGCTATCTCGTGTTTGCATACTTCGGTTCACACCGCGAACTATGACCCGAAGTTTGAAAAGACGCGGTAGCTACAGCCCGATTCAAATTATGGCGAGTCTGAAGTGCGTTTACGCTGCGCAGTACCTCACCCCTCACCCCCGCTGACAGGTGAATTTGTTACTGCGCAGCGACTCGCCTCATGTTCGGAGACACCATAAAGTTTGGATCGGTTTGTACAGACACCAGCACATCAAGCTACCCGAACCTGTCAGATTTTCCCAATCAACTTTGAACCTTATACTTTAGCGCTAAGGTTGAAAATCTATTAAAGAAATCTGACAGATTGTAGTAGCTTGATGTGCTGGCGTCTGTACATGAGCGAAGCTAAACGAACTACTTAGCTTCGTTTCCAGTGTTGCCTGCGCTTTACCATTGAACCGATCGTTATGAGATTTGACAGACAGTTAGCCTAGGACTTGCAGAAGGACATAAGATACTTCTTATCCCCTATTAAAAATGATATAATATAAAAAAAAAACGGAGACAACGTCGCTGGGAACAGCTATGTAAAATGAAAAAGCATGAACTAATAAGGTAAGTACTATTCGCTATTTCTGTATTAGCTTCATCCACTAGACAAAAGTCTACTAGACATCAAATTCGAAGAAGAAAACGTAATAAGTAAAAGTGGAAGAAACTAAAGTGATTGATTTGTAAAAGTTGTGTGAGCGGTCGCGGTAACCAGCTGTCGGGAAACAGTGAAACACTGAAGCTTTATTGGATCGCTGGCTAGCAGGAAAATAATCTCGACTAAGTTAGAAACACACTTATTCAGTTAATACAAAATGGCCGAAGTTTTTATGAGGCACTTATGTGTAAGTTTCTGTCAAATGATTGGGTATTTTACTCTGTATTATTATTATTATTTTATTACTATTTTTCGGGCTTTGCCATACAACTTGGCTATGATGTCGATTATGCTCTTTGGTCACTTTTCCCATTGACAGCAATGCGGACGAATTTATTGATGGCCATGAGTTCTTCCCCTTTTTTTAATCATCATCATCATCTGCCTAGCCTTTTCCCAACTATGTTGGGGTCGGCTTTCAGTCTAACCGGATGCAGCTGAATAGCACTATTTTCCATTGAGCGACTACCTAGCTGACCTCCACAACTCAGTTACTCTGTAATACGATACCCCTTGGTAACACTGGTTGTCAGTCTTTCGGGCATCTGACGACCCGTAACGACATAACGCCCGGTATTTTAATATACTCGTGTATAATATATATATTTTAGTGTTAGCTTGTACCTTATGTAGTATACATATATCTTACATTGTATGTAATATGTTAAAGCTTTTATTCTATAGTTTTAAAGGTGATTTGTTTGATTTTTAACTCACATATCTACCTAATTACTAAGGTACATGATCGCTCAAACTCCTTTTGCTCTACGTTCAAACATCTTATCATAAAAGACCAGCAATGATTACTCGTACTACTCACTTACCTGACGGTTGACCTTTTCTAAAGCGGCGTTTCCCTCCCGACGTTTCCACTGACATCCACGTTATGAATTCCTTTTGTAGTTAGTTACCTTTCATTTACTGCCTCCATGACCAAACGATGATTTCATTCCTTTAAAACAATTTGCCCTAAATCATGTCCATTAAACGAACTAAGCGCAAGATAAACTGAAAGTTACTAGAGTCTGCAAACCCTGCTCGGAGTTCATAAAGAGCATAAGTACTTGTCGGAAATTAGATTGGCTAAAACTCCCGTAAAACAAAGAGAAGTTGCTTAAGTGGCGCCAAGATCTACGCTTCCAGTGTAGCAATAATGCTAACAATGCAAAATGCAATGTTTCCCGCGCACAGAGTTTAGCGGCCAGTCGTTTTGCCGCCAGGCGCCATGACAATAACTTGTGTACTGCCGGTCGATTCTGTAAAAATCTCACCGTGAAATCATAAGTGAAGTGACCACTTAATAGTGTTAATCCCTAGCGAATGACAGCTCACTCCACGCTCACTTCACCCAAGCTTTCACGGTGAGATGGTTACAGAATCGCACGTCTGTTTAGCTTATTAAGTGTCAGTCTGCTTAATAATCATGGTCATCTGAATAGACATTTATTCTGTACACTGGAATTTTATTTACAAACTTCTCCGACCACGATACTCATAAGGTCTCAACATCTAGTAATATTAGATATGTTTACAGAATGCTCCTGTTGAAGCCAGTTGGATTTTTAAACGTGACCATATTTTGTTTAATGAAAAAGTTTTCTAAGAAAATAAGTACCTACCTACTACTGAGTGGGATGTTTTAATTTTGTACGTTTTTTAAATCCACGCGGATGACTTGCGGGCAAAAATGTAATGAAAATAATTCTCATTTATGACGAAGTATTCGCTCGTAAATTATGAATATGACTATTTGATATTGTTTTAATCATAACCTCGCTAACTAAACGTAAATTTATTACCAACTGCAGCGTTACCTCTGCTGTTAAACCTCACCTCTTAGGTTAAAACCTTTTTTTTCCAATGTCTTTTTTTTAATGTTTTATTCAAACGAGTTCGATTTTTTGACATGTGACAACCATATTTGATGTATTAGGAAAATTTTCTTTGATTTAGTTACTTGATAATTGTTGAACCGGTTTGACGTGATATTTTTTGAAGATTCCTGGTAATCTGTTCCCAAATTGCTGATATTATTCAACCATGCACTGATTACTGCCAGCGTGTAATGTTGTAAGTCTTGATGTCGAGCTCCGCATCAAAAGCTGACCACAATATGGTGTAAGGTTTTCTCCAAACCTGGTATGTGTTTTTTTCTGCTCCGAGTACTCTCCGGCCGTCTTCTCTCTCAGCGAACCTTTCTTCTTTTTCTCGGGTCTGAAATCTTATTTTGTTTGTCCCAGGTGTCAAACCAGTGAGTAAGGACGATTTTCCCTTTTTCCCGGATACCGGATCGTCTACTGCATTGCGAGTCACAAGTTATTGCATATTCCAACCTAGCAGCAGAGTATTCCTGCGCTTCCAGTCCTGCGCAGCGTTGGCTGCTGAACTTTGTGATCGCCTGTGTCCAGGAAACTACGATCGAATACCTTTTTTTGTTGTTAACACTTAAGCTCGTGAACTTTTTATCTCAGGACAATTTAGCTAATGTATTTTATAATGAATTCTTTTTAGAGTCTGTTCTAACGAACCTAAAATCCGATTGCAATTAGGTTAAAATTCGTGATATTCGTGTTTAAGTTTTTATTTTAAAAAAATATACTGAATTTGATAAACTCTCCTAATTCCTCTTTTTTTTTTTTCTTATATTTTTTACCAACAACTGTCAAGTAGCGAACCTCCTTTTTTATATTTAGATTTCTTTTATACATTTTATATTTAAATTGATGGACAAACATAATAAGTTTTATATTCAATGTGGTGATTCTATTCGGTTTCCCTACACTACCCACACAAATATTTTTCCTAATATTTCCACGCTCTCGAAGCGTGTTCATTTTTAAACTAAATTGGAAATTTGTCTTTACCATGAAAAAAGTTGAGAAAATAATAATTAGGTTGAAGAATTTTTTAGTTTAGAGTTTGTAAATGGCTGCTTGAAGTTCTGCCCGCGACTTTATCCGTGTCAAATTTCAGCCCCGAGCCACCGCGTCGCACCGCATCACCCGCCCGCGCTAATACTTTGTTTTCACTTAGCGTTCTTTTTGATTTTTTCTTTTTGCTCCGCTACTAAGAGCCCTAGTGTGATGAAGACTATATAGCCTTCCTCAGGAATTGGGCTATCGAATGCAAAAAGATTTTTTCAAAGCCGATTGGTAGTGCCAGGGATTTAACGCCCTCTGTTCGCAAGAGTCCAACTTTTATAACATACGCGTTCATACAAACAAACTTATCAGTTTTATTATTAGTATAGATAAGCATTTAAGTAACACTTCATAGACCTTTTCTGGTAACGCTACAAGGGACCAATAAATTACTCTCATCCAGACTCAGTCGCGATTGGACTGCCAAAACCTTGTATTTATTTAGTGACAATCTCTCTTCGTTCTCGCTCAATTCATTTTAGTGGCAATTTCAATGTTCCGGATTAAACCGCCGGATATGACAGGGTTGGCACGTTCCAAAGAATTGGTAGTTATTTTTCACCCCTCCCCCCCCCCCCTTGTCCCCCTTTCACCCCTTTTATTTTTCTTTTTTTTTTTACTGAATAGTCTCCACAAAGTTGGACTTAGCGTTGCGTAGAATTTAAGTAAACAGCAATCAGCGATAAGTGAACTAGAAAGTAATAAAAGTTTAAAGTGACGATTATTCACAGTCACCAACTCTCTTCGTCAAAAATTCTTGAAACCTTTACATTGTTAGAAATCAAAGTGGAACAAAAGACGACTTCTATGTAGATTAAACGAAATTCGATTCTCACTAGTGCAATGTAAAAAAACACAAACTTACTAAAGTTTAAAGGCGCTCCCTCACCAGGAGCATTCGCCTGTAATGTAACGTTACAGATTCGAGCATTACATCAGTGAGGTAGGAAAATCGAGCATTACAGCGCGCACCTTGTAATGTTACAATGTGTAATACCTTGATACAACTTGTAACATTGTGGCCGGAGGCACACAAAGGCTAGGTAGGGTCGTGGGTTCGGGCCCCACGTTGGGCGCCAGTGTAGCCTCCACCCGTTCGATTCCCACCTGATTATTGGGGATTGAATTAAAAAAACGGGTGTGTACCTTAAAAGTATATATATTACTTCGAACCAAGCTGGTACAGCCGGAGGCACACAAAGATTTGTAAGGTCGTGGGTTACGGATGTCCGTTGTCACTCCTGCAGGGATAGGTACTCCCCTGTAGTTGCAGGTGAAACCCGCCGATGGCCGGAGATGGTAGTTGGCCGATGCTCAGTGATGTGCTGTACGGTGACGTCACTGCCAGGTGTCAAGGCGCGGCTGTCCGACTTGCTCAGCACCCCAGTTGCGCAGCGTAAAAGTGAAACCTGGAGATCACCGTTCCAGCTGATTAGTACTCGGCCTAATAACTTCCGTGCTGGGGGTACCACCAACGACAACGAGAAAGAGATACCTATTTAATTGTAGTAGCATTGACGTGGTGGCACAGACCAGAACGGAGTTTACATATAAAGCAAGCTCGAGCAAAAAGAAAACTAAAAAATCGATGATTATGAAACGGTTAAAACGTTTAGAATTTAAATTTTTAAAATCAATATTGCACTTGAAGGTAGAAGCAAATTAAGTAGCATGATACAGCATTATTAGCAATTTCTGAGGCTATTCCTAAATAGTGCTCACTTAATGTGATGAATAAAATTAAGCAACAGAAAATGAGAAAAGAAACAAGAAATTTATATAGAAGCACTCAGAATAATGATTGGCAAAAACGACATGATTATGATATGTGTAATTTGTGTGCTATTCAAAACTTACCCTAAATCGGGATTTTCACTACACTTAAATTGGCACTTATTAGCTCGTTATAAGTTTGAAAAAGATTATAATTTTAATGACGGTCGTGTCTGCTAGGGCGCTCGACACGACGCAAAGCGGTACGTGCAGTCTTACATCAGCCTAGAAGCGACTGACGTAGACTCACGTCTGCGCGGGCGCAATCCCGCTCACATCATTCGTTCGATGCGAACACTCGCCCCGCACCGCACACATACCTACCCGCGCGTTCCAAGTCGTACACAAACAAAGAACAAAGCATTAATTTATAATCTACGAGTACTCGTCCTTTAGCGTTAGTTAAACAAAACATGATAATTCATGTAACGTTCCGTTACATTACCCGCGGTTCCCTCATAAGGATTTTATTTTAAGAATAAAATCCGCATCATAAACTCGTTACAATAACCTTTTACTCATTCTTTCATTTCAGTCATACCTCATCACTCAAATACCTATCATATAATACATCACACAATATTAAAAATCATGCGACGTGTCCTAACATACTGAAAATCAAGTGACTAATAACCGTCACTGACTTTTGTAACAGGTCTTAAAATCGTTTGATAGTGTAAGGGGAAATGTAACAAGGACAGAATTTATTTGTAGGTAGATATTTTCAGGTCCTTAATATGCCAAGACCCTAAGTTTTTCCCTGACATATCCTCTAAGATATACACAAGTGGTGACAGCTTTTGAATGACCCGGCATTTGATGTATTTGGGAGCTAATTTCTTGCTAAAGTGCTTATCCTTATCGCTCAGGACGTAAGCACGTTTGTATACGATATCACCGGTATTAAACTCAAAGGCTTTACGTCTTAAATTATAATATGACGTGTTCTTTACATGGGCATGATATAATGATTTTTGGACTTGATCAAAGATAGAACTTAGGCAACCAAGGTTCTCTGCATACACATCGCGAGGAAGAAACAAAACCTCATCACCCAAGTCTGTATCTGTATAATGTGAACCACATAATACTATTTCCCGTCCAAAAACTATAAAAGAAGGCGTAAATCCGGTAGCTTCATTGACTGAATTATTTATTGCAAATTGTATTTTTGGAATAAATAAGTCCCATGATCGATGATCACCATCCACGAAAGTTGAAATGCACGTAATGATAGTTTTATTGTACCGCTCCACAGTATTAACCTGAGGGGTATACTTTGGTGAAAAGAAAACGTTCGGTATTTTATATTTCTTGAAGAAATCCTGAGTATGGCCGCTAATAAATTGAGTACCATTATCCAGGAATATACTTTGAGGAACACCGTGAACCAAGAAAATGTGTTCTTCCAAAATTTTAACAATAATCTGAGAAGTTGCTTTTTTAATTGGGAAAATATGGCAAAATTTGGAAAAGCAACAGGTTACTACCAGTATGTAACTATTTTGTTTCCGTGTGACAGGAAGAGGTCCCATTAAGTCAATAGATATCATTTGGTAAGGGCGAGAACATTGCTTTGGGCGTCCCATTTCACCAAGAGTGGCATGGTTCTGAGTTTTGTACTGAAGACAAGTACTACAAGCCCCAACGTATTTTGCTACATCTCTATGCATGCCCGGCCAGTAATAACTAAGTGCGATGCGCCTATAAGTCTTAAATATGCCCAAATGACCTGCAGTTGGTTCATTATGGTTCTCCGCAATAACCTTATCCCTAATCTCAGATGGAACGACTTCCTTCCATGAAAACTCATTGGTAAGCAAGCACTTATTCTTACTAAGGCGGAAAAGAGTGCCATCTTTAATTTGATAATTGGGAAAATTTTCAGGTTTTGCGACACAGTTATTATAAATATTCCTATACCAATCATCACTAGAAGTCTCGAATGAATTAGAAGTGACCATAGCAGAAATAGGAACAGCTCTAGACAACGCATCAGGGATAACGTTGTCGACACCTCGACGGTGCTTAATATCAAAATTGAACGAAGACAAGCGTACACCCCAACGTGCGAGTCTTCCCGTAGGGTTATTTAATGAAAGAAACCATTTCAACGCACTATGGTCTGTGTAAACTGTGAAAGTTTTCCCAATTTCCAAATAGCATCGCCAATGCTCCAATGCCACGAGAACTGCCAGCGTCTCCCGCTCCGTTATGCTGTAGTTCTTTTCTGCCGCCGTTAATGATTTGCTCATGTAAGCTATGGGGTGCTCCTTTCCGTTTATAGATTGAGTGAGCATACCGCCTATCCCATAGTTACTCGCATCCGTATGCACCTCGAAAGGTAGCTCGTAATCGGGGCAAGAAAGAACAGGCGCGGAAACTAAACATTCCTTTAGTTTTTTAAAAGCGTCTTCTGCCTCATCAGTCCACTTGAAAGGTGGAGTGTTCTTTTTATTCGAAGTCAACTTGTTGAGTGGCCCTGCAATTGTGCTAAAATTGGGAACGAACCTACGATACCAGGTAGCTGTGCCTAGAAACCGCTTTAACTCCTTGCGATTAGTAGGAGTTGCGTAGTTAAGAATGGCTTCAACCTTTTCCGGATCTGTTCGCAACCCATTCGCATCAACCACATAACCTAAGTACTTAAGTTGACTTCGGAAAAACTCACATTTTTCCAAGTTGACGGTTAGGCCTGCTTTACGCAATTTGTCCAAAACGCGAAGTAGGAGGGACACGTGCTCATCAAAACTTTTGCTAACAATAATAATATCATCTAGATAAGCGAATATACGGTGATCTACGTTACCTAGTAACTTATCTACAAGTCGCTGTTGCGTAGCGGGAGCATTTGTCAAGCCAAAGGCTGTAGTCTTAAATCTAAGAGTTCCTCGACCTGGGACGTAGAAAGCCGTCTTATCTCTGTCCTCCTCTGCAATTGGAATTTGCCAGAAGGCTTTGGATAAATCAAGACTAGTTAGAAAACGGGCGTCGCGCAGATTATCCAAGATTTCGGCAATGTATGGCAAGTTGTAGGCATCTCGTTTTGTGACCGAATTTAACTTCCTGCTATCAAGACAAAAACGAGGCTGGCCATTCTTCTTAGTAACGAGGAGTACCGGAGACTGCCAGGCACTTTCGCAGTGCTCCACCACATCTAGATTTAGCATCTCATCCACCTGTTCGACAAGGATTCTCTGTTTCTCAGGAGACAGTCTATAATATCTTTGTCGAATAGGAGGAGAATCGCCAGTATCGATGCGATGGGTTAAAACGTGCGTACGGCTTAAGCCTTTACGCTCAAATGAAATGTCCCTAAATTGCTCAACAACGTTATCAGCAATAGCGCGTTGAGACTCATCTAAACTATCATAGGAATGAATAAAAGTTTGACAATTATTACTATTTAAATCTATTAATGGATTAGCTGACAAATTAACAGACCCTAAATATTTCGGACACAAATGAAAGGCGCGCCAGAAGTCAATACCTAGAATAAGCGATGATTGAACTCCTGGAACTACATAACACTTAATTATGCGAAATAGATCCTCTAACTGCACTGGAACATTAATATAGCCAATACTCTTAAGTGTCTGACCACCAGCAGCTACTATCGAAGGTGTATCATCAGTACAGAGCTTAAGGCCACGACTGAGTAACGTGTTATGTGCATAATTACCCAATATTGTAACAGCAGACCCGGAATCTAGGAGGCCAGATGCTGTAATATCATTAATCTTAATATTTAAATATGGTCGCGAATCGCCTAAAGGCTTAATTTGCAGAATTGATGACATTTTATAACTGTTGAAAAATAATTTAATTGTTTTCAACCAATTATCCCAATCTTCTTTATTAAAGCGACCTTCTATCGAAGATGAGTTGAGACAATTCTGCGAACCTAGTTTTTTGGTCTCTGCCCTTTAGTACAATTCGGACAATCTGGTTTCTTGACCCCTTTGTGACCACACTTAAAACACAAAATTTCTTTATTTTGACAATCCCTGAGGCTATGCGAATTATTACGACATCTAGGACAATATGGCAGTTTCGCATCAGGAACTGAATCAGATGTATTCATGGCATGTAAATATTTTTCATTAACATTATTATTATTGGAATTCTGTTTGCTATTATCAAAATTGGTTTTATTATTTACATTCCTAGTGTTACTGTATTGATTTTGTTTGTTGGCTGTATCTGTTCTTTGTTTGTATGCAAACTCAGGTGCTAACGTATCAGAAGTAGCAGCGGTAGGTTCTCGAAACTGTACCATGCGTGACTGAACGTTTTCGAAATTTCTACAAAGACATCTCAACTGCTCAATCGATGTGATCTGAGATGCAGAGGCCAGAGTACTCGCATAACACGGTCTGATGTTGTGTAAAATTATTTCTAGTTTGTCCTCCCCCAACAAAGGCCTCGACAAGCGTGAAAACATACCCGACATGATGGATAAGTAAATTGTAATATTCTCCGTTGCCCCCTGAGTCCTAGACCGAATCTCAGATAAAAGTCGGTAATCGTAATCCGCTTTGTCGAAATCCTGTTGCAGAAGAACGACAAGTTCATCCCAAGACGACACCTGTTGTCTTACGCTTCTAAACCAATGGAGTGCATCGTCTACAAAAATTTCGGTTGCAAATGATAAAAACTTTGCGTTCGTAATATTACGAGCTACACTATATTCGTTAGCTCTCTGAATAAAAGCGCGCACGCAAGACTTGCCATCATATCTCAGTTTGGCTAACTCGGAATTCTTAGTATTTCCCTCACAAGTAACTGAAATATTGAATCTCTCAGACGTGAGTTGCGGGTCAGGAATATGAGTGGCAGCTATGAGTGGGTCTATACTCTTTGCTTTTAGAGATACGAAAATTTCATAATATTCCCTAAACAGTTTCGTACATTCCGTATGCACATCCCTATATTTCTCATCCATATTGATTCTATTGAGACGATGATAAAGGTGATGGAAAAGATTTTCAGTTCGCCCCAAAACATTCTTATCCTTGGTATCCACATCAAGGCTAGATTTTATTTTGTTTAAAATTTCTAAGGAATTATTCAAATCATCAAGGGGGTCGAGATGGGAATACAAAATATCCTCAGATAAAAGAACTGGACTGAGCTTACAAATCTGCCGCCTAAGATCCGCCACAGTACTAGCTGGGGTTTCGCTTCGAACGGCTACCTCGTATTCTAATTCCGATTTTTGCAAAGATAAATACTTTATAGGGTATGCCATTATAAAAGATATCAATTCAAAATAAAATAAATAATGACCAATATGACAAAGTTGTAAATAGCACACAAAATATTATTAATCAATGTTGAAAATACTCCGTTCCGTTACAAACTACTCTAACAGAACGCTGTGTTATGTATTCTATGAAAGGAAGAATTAACCAGAGGAAAAAACTAAGCAAAAAAAAAAAAAATTGCGAACAAAAAAAAAAGCGTTAAAAAAAAATTGCAACTGGTGTGAAGGTAGTTTTACAATAAATTTGAAAAAAATATAACAAAACGATTCGAATTTACAACGGACATCAGAATAATAAACCAAGAGAATAAAAATATTGCTCAACCGTTATAACGTTCGTCCGTTTAACGTAACGATACAAAAAACATTACAACCTGTATACAAAAATAAAATAAAAAAAAAACTAATATGACAACATTAATATAACATAACAAAATTATCTGAACAATATGAATATTTAACTTCACGCCAGTTACTGCACACAAAAAAAATAAAATTAAAAAACAAAGCGTTTTACAAAAGAAAAAAAAAATTTTATATAAAAAAAAACAACCGACTTCCAAAAAAACACTACAAAGTGAAAAATAATTTTAATTTTGGAAGTCGGTGTCGTTGGTTCTACATTTTGGTTTTTTGACACAGACTTCCGAAATTAAAATTATTTTTCACTTTGTAGTGTTTTTTTGGAAGTCGGTTGTTTTTTTTTATATAAAATTTTTTATTTTTCACTTTTTAGTTATATCTACCCCAATCAAATTCATATAAACACTACTTGCTATGTAAATATCAGTGACAGGAAGCTGCATCTGCGTTTATAGGGTACAGACGTGATGTTATGTTGTGCGATTGCGTAAACAATGCATACATATGCGATAGCAGCAATCGCGGTTGTTTTACTGGTATTAATTATTATTATAATAAAAAAAAATTATATCCTTTGTAGTGAGTACAGGCGTGATATTATGTTGTGTGATGGTGTAAACAATGCTTAGATATGCTATAGCAACAGTCGCGGTTAATCTGCTGTTATTTATTGAAGAGTTCCCCCGATTTCTACAAGATCCCATCATCAGATATTGAAATGGTGACAATGGGACCACACGGGAAGCACCAGCTTTCAAATAAAAAAAGAATCATGAAAATCGGTTCACCCAGTCGGTTATTATGAGGTAACAAACATAAAAAAAAAAAAAAAAAAAAAAAAAAAAAAAAATACAGTCGAATTGATAACCTCCTCCTTTTTTTGAAGTCGGTTAAAAAAACAAAATACCCACTCACCGTACAATAACTAACTACTAACTACAGAAGCGAAAACAGACAAACCACGTAATTGGGCGCCAGTGCGGCCGGAGGCACGCAAATATTTGTAAGGTCGTGGGTTACGGATGTCCGTTGTCACTCCTGCAGGGATAGGTACTCCCCTGTAGTTGCAGGTGAAACCCGCCGATGGCCGGAGATGGTAGTTGGCCGATGCTCAGTGATGTGCTGTACGGTGACGTCACTGCCAGGTGTCAAGGCGCGGCTGTCCGACTTGCTCAGCACCCCAGTTGCGCAGCGTAAAAGTGAAACCTGGAGATCACCGTTCCAGCTGATTAGTACTCGGCCTAATAACTTCCGTGCTGGGGGTACCACCAACGACAACGAGAAAGAGATACCTATTTAATTGTAGTAGCATTGACGTGGTGGCACAGACCAGAACGGAGTTTACATATAAAGCAAGCTCGAGCAAAAAGAAAACTAAAAATCGATGATTATGAAACGGTTAAAACGTTTAGAATTTAAATTTTTAAAATCAATATTGCACTTGAAGGTAGAAGCAAATTAAGTAGCATGATACAGCATTATTAGCAATTTCTGAGGCTATTCCTAAATAGTGCTCACTTAATGTGATGAATAAAATTAAGCAACAGAAAATGAGAAAAGAAACAAGAAATTTATATAGAAGCACTCAGAATAATGATTGGCAAAAACGACATGATTATGATATGTGTAATTTGTGTGCTATTCAAAACTTACCCTAAATCGGGATTTTCACTACACTTAAATTGGCACTTATTAGCTCGTTATAAGTTTGAAAAAGATTATAATTTTAATGACGGTCGTGTCTGCTAGGGCGCTCGACACGACGCAAAGCGGTACGTGCAGTCTTACATCAGCCTAGAAGCGACTGACGTAGACTCACGTCTGCGCGGGCGCAATCCCGCTCACATCATTCGTTCGATGCGAACACTCGCCCCGCACCGCACACATACCTACCCGCGCGTTCCAAGTCGTACACAAACAAAGAACAAAGCATTAATTTATAATCTACGAGTACTCGTCCTTTAGCGTTAGTTAAACAAAACATGATAATTCATGTAACGTTCCGTTACAACATCAATAAGCTCCACTTGTAATTAAATGTGTCCGGCGGGTGTTGAATGTTACATTACACGCGAATGCTCGTCAGTCAGCGAGGTAGTATTGTAATGTAATGCTCAAAATCGAATTTGAAATGTTACATTACAAGCGAATGCTCCTGGTGAGGAGCACCTTAAGAGAGTAATTTAATCTAATCTGTAGAACCTTGCTACTTCTGTTAAATCCGAATCCGGCTGCAAGTTCACTTACACTACCTACTTATGGGTTGAGTCGTCCTTGAGTACCCAAACCGATTTTTTCACCCCGATTCCATTTAAAACAAATTGACAGAAAAGTCGATCACATTAAAAACATTGGTAATGAGCCAGCTTATCTGGAGTCTTGGAGCTATAAAAATTGATGAAGCCTCCACAAGCGCCCCTCTAACTTCCTTTAATGGGAACGATAATTGAAAACTTCAGTTTAATCTGAGTCTTGCGTAAATTGAAACTTGGTGACGCAGAAGACAGATAATTATATGGAATTAAGAAAAACCACTGATTTGCTAACTTCTTTCGGGTGAAACGAATCGTTTACACTGAAGCAAAAGGATCAGGAGAGGGGAGGAGAGGGGGGGGGGGAGTAGGATTCAACTCTGGGTGGTATAAAAAACTGTTACCGTTAGGTACTAATGTTGGTCTGTCCATCTATAGGTTTAGACACGTAGACATCCTCACATGCTAAACTACAGTGAAAACGGCGGAGTAATCGCATAACACACTATCAGTAGCAATGGTTTTCATTTTGACAACTCAACAACATTAAATGCGTTATTTACGTTGTTGAGAACACTATTTTTTCGAACATAATATGAAGCAATGGAATAGCAATATCCTTCAAAATAATCCAGATTGTAATTGAAAGTGTGTTACGCAATTGGGGGTGCTGGACACACCTACATTATCTTAGGAGCGATTCTGAAAAGTGATCTAAGTAAATTGTTCAGATTAGTATGCTAAACTGCAGTGTAGTGTAGCAGATTAGACTGCTTCTCCTTAACACAGGTTTCCATAACCTAGCTAGGAGAGCAGTGCTTACACCCACACGTTTGTAGAAATAGTACTGATTTTGTAAAAACTGTATTTTTAACGTGTACCACTATCCTTTGTTTTGAGTAAATAAATAAATAAATAAATAAACAATATGATTTCATTCCTTTTATTAGGGTTCCGTACCCAAAGGGTAAATAGGAGCCCTATTACTCCCGCTCCGCTGCCCGTCCGTCCGTCTGTCACCAGGCTGTATCTCATGAACCGTAATAGTTATACAGTTGAAATTTTGAGAGATGATGTATTTCTGTTGCCGCTATAACAACAAATACTAAAAAACGGAATAAAATAAATATTTAAGGCCTCAAAATAAGCTCCCATACAACAGACATGATTTTTTTGCCGCATTTATAGATAGTACGGAGCCCTTCGTGCGCAAACCCGACTCGCGCTTGGCCGGTTTGTATATTAGAAGTTCTCATCAAATCTCATCATCAGCGTTGCTAAACATTTTATATTTAGAATTTATCTTCAATTTTCAGTTACCTTTAAGAATGGTTGACTAAAAATGTTAAATGCGATATTATTTTCAAGAAAACGTAATAAAGTATCTCATTATGATGATACGCTTAAATGAAACAAATAACCATAAATAATATCTCGCTGGTATTTAGTAACTGAAAGCTATAAAATCAGAAGTATCCCTTAAAATTTATTAAGTCGAAAATCCTTCCTTGAATTTTGTTGATGTTCCTGAGATAGCTATTACTGAGAAACTTTTTCCATTATTAGAACAGAAAACGATGTTAAACGGAACGATTGTGGTCATTTGGACAAAACTCCCCCTTTAATTTAAGATCGTGAATAATTTGATTAAGGTTCCAAGGCTTGGAAACCAGAATATCTTATGAGTTCGTTCGTCAATCCGTCAGTTTTACGACCGGGATTCTCGAAAATAAAACACCTTTGGTAGATTGCAAGGATTTCCGTCACAGGTTTGATGTAATATTATTATAATAAGTTTCTCTGTCCCCACGAAGTTATTTTAAATTAAAATCTCTTCCTTTGTTAAAATAGCGCCTTTGAAATAGTTAACAAAATGAAAACCTTCAAGTGAGTGACTTTATACAGCTGTGGTTGAACATTGACTATGTTTTTCTATAAAAATATGACATAATGGACCATAAATTTTCTTTACAGGTACATGGCAGCAGCTCTAAAAATGTCCTTGATTAATGTTCTGAAAGAGTAATGAATTGTTCAAGGAACGGATACTCGTGCTCGGAATAAAAAGAATTTGCAATCTATTGAATATAGTATTCTAGGAACTAGCTTCTTACTTGAAATGCGCTGCTTGGTCATAATAATATTCTTTTTATAATCTTATCATAGTGCTTATAAGCAATCAAGCTTTTCCGTGTAAGGGTTGTGATCTAATTTTTTTTTATTTTTATTTAAGTTTGTCTATTTGTTCCGGCTAATCTGCAAAACGACTGGACTAATTTTGACGGGACCACTGGTAGATAGCTGATGTTCTAAGGAATAACTTAGGCTACTTTTATTTAAAAAAAGAACGAGTGTTCCGCGCAAACAAAAAACCCATGAAATCTTTTTTTTTTCGATATGCACACAAATGAAGTCGACGAAGTCACAGGCACAGCTAGTCTCTATTTCAATCACTCGAAGAGCTATCGAAAATACTTGGAACCTAAAGTAAAATTGTCCATGAGACTACGAAACCGTGGTTACTATTCCACTGTAAAATAATGCAAGAGAAACAAAGGAAAACACTCCAGTAATCTAATAAAATTATGCTCATTAACCCAAACTCGTTGTCCACTGAGAATTTATAAGTATTTTAATTAAGCTTCAACCCAGGACCAATATTTTGTTTGACCACACCATCAATATTAAATCTTGTTGGGATAGTTCAAAGCTTTGTACTGCGAAAGTGGCTGAGGGCGTCGATTATTTAATACTGTTTATTTTTCGCCTCAAACGATTCACAAATGGTTTTTTTTAGATAACAGCCCGAAGTATGACTTTTTGTGCACGGTTGGTGGCAACAGTCTCGCCCCATTATTTTTATTTTTTTTATTTATTTATTTATTTAGTGGTAGCCAAGTGGTAACGGCGGCGACTTACGAGTCGTAGGTTGGAACCCAGACAGGCGCTTTACTTTGTGTTAATTATTTCATAACCACTGGTTTCAAAACGGTGAGGGAAAACATCGTGAGGAAACCGACATGTTCTAGAAACAAACATTCTAAGACATCTGAGTAGCATCTATCAGCCCGCCCTGGGCCCGCGTGATGTATTACGGCCCACGCCCACTCCCACTCACCGAGAGGCCTTCGCCCTAGCAGTAGAAACATTATAGGCGGAGTATGTAAATATTAAAGACAAAATATTGTCAGGCAAACATTTTTTTTATACACAATTTGTCGTGAAGGAAATTGTCCATTCTCGGGTTGGCGTAGACACGATGCTTGAAAAGAAACAAATTAATCAAAAATCATATTTTGTTTTTAGACGCTTATTTAACTTTTGTATCAAATTGCGCCCACGAATAGTGTATTTAAAAAGCACTGAAATTGTTTTATTCTTCGACATATTGACAGTACTCGACCTTCACAGTGTTGCCATTTGCCAACAGTTAATCGTATATTTTAAAATAACTAATTCTAAATCGATTGTAATTGTTATTTTTTAAATTCAACTAAGTCCTCTTCATTCTTATAAGAGTCTAGAGTTTACAGTCAATTAAAGCTGTTATTTGTAATCACGTACATCCATTCAAACATGTTTTATCCATATAATTGTAAAACAAAAGTATCGAAATTGGTAGTAAATTTCAATCTTTAATCTAATATAAATCGATTATTAAAAAAAAAATTATGTCTATGACAGTTGTCACTTCAAGTCACTTGTCATGTCATTCACTTTATTTCTTGGCATCGCGAATGTTGTTTTCCTCGTTTTACTCTTATTATTTTGCGAGTATTGTTTTAGCTTTGAAAATGGACACTGATTCAGCATGCGTGTATATATTACTCGAAAATAATAGTCAGGGACGAAATTCAATCAAGCAGTATTGCTGCAATTTTATAGGTAGTGGTCCGAAGAAGAAGTGAGTAGAATAACATAATATTATGGGTTGCTGCGCGCATGTGATGACTACTTGGTTTTAAGCTGGGCTAGGTACCAAGATAATATATATCCACCTACCCAGTTCCTAGACAACATATGAGTCAGAATAATAATAAAATGTATGAATAATAAAATATCTTATTTAAAAAAAAAAACAAGTATTACAAGAATCATGATACAATCTTATTACAATATTCTCTTCCCTACTGGAATTAGCTATTAGACCTGTATTATATTTATACTTAAAGTGCCTGTTCACGTCGAGCCAAATTCCAATACTAAGTGGACCTCCTTTGGTTTTAATTGACACTGCAGCATTGCAGCACTCGGTTTCAATGTCAAAACATGTAAGTGTTAGCTATTACAATGAAGATCGGACGGAGTCTTCCAGATCGATCAATTAAAATATAATTGTGTTACGACAACTACCATTTCAATATTTCGCGTACCCTGGCATATTCGCTTATATATGAGGATAGCCTGAAACACCGGTTTTTATTAACATAGCTCAGGCAGGTTGCCACAAGTTATAATGTCAGTAGGTACCAACGCACGTTTCATAGATAATTGAAAACGTGTAAATTCAACTAGTTTTTATATAAGTATTTAAGCCAATCTGTTAAGAACCTGGTAGGTACTACTAAGTATTTATAAGTTTGTAAAAGGACCTAAATATTTTTTTATTTCTTTATTTAAAAAAAAGGTTGTCTTTAAAAGATCGCTCTTAGCGATAAGACCGTCCATTGTGTCACCCTTTATAAAATTTCTATATTTATGTCTGTAATCTATATGGTGTACAGACGCCAGCACATCAAGCTACTACAATCTGTCAAATTTCTTTAATAGATTTTCAACTTTATTGCTATAGTATACGTGACAGTTTCGGATAGCTTGATGTGCTGGCGTCTGTACATAATAAAGAGTATTATATTCTATTCTATTCTATTCTATATTATTATTTTATTTATTCACTAATCATTAGTAATGTAACATAACTTGACATTTATGTATTTAATCGACCGCATGTAATGAATTTCAGGAAATTTTATGAACGTGCTTTAAAATTACAGAGGAGTGTTTGAACGTTCAAACGTTAGGTTTCGTTAAAATTAATAGTCTGGTACCTAAAAAGCTGTATCAGAAAATAAATGCTGCTGGGCGGTATTTGAAGCTATATTTGCTTGTAATTTGTCTAAATAAACCATTCGGTTACGTAGGAATCAATGAAAATTAGGTAGGTAGAGATATTTTGTCTTATAAAGGACGTTAACCCGAAAGATGTATACGGTTTGTAAAATCCTAGTTCCCATTTTCGCAGATTGTTAATATAACCTGATATTTTACGGCTATATATTACACCTGCGAATTTTAGGTAGGATCAAGCGAAGGGCATTGTTAAGGAGAACGCAGACATGACATTTAATATAACGACGTAAAAATATTCTTATACGATCACGGATTACCGAAGGTTGCCATCGTGAATACTTTGCTAAAGAATGATTTATGTCTAAAATTAGTCTTACCTAATTCTAGATATAAATCATTCTTTGGCTAATACAAATGATCAGATAATACTCATGTATCAATAAACCACGGTCCAGAAATTATACAAGTAAGTAGGTTAAGGAAAACTGGAAAACACTCATACACTAGTACTATTTATAGGGGAAGCCGAGGTAATGCAGGCCCCGGAGGAAGATGGACACGTCTGCTTCGCAGAATAATGAAGTGAGACGTTCACTACAAGGCTGTGTGCTCTTTCCGATCACTGTCTATCTGCGTGTTGCTGCTAAGCCTGCGTTAGAAAATTCATTTTGATATCATTATGTATATTAGAATATTGTTTGATGCATCATCTGTCACATTTACGCACTGTGGGACCAACGTCGAAGTACCTAACTGCCGGTCGATTCTGTTAAAATCTCACCGTGAAAACTTGCTTGGAGTGAGCTGTCATCTCACTGATACTATGGATTGACTAAGCAAACATTAACAATCATAATCGAGATTTTAACAATATTTTTTATGCTAATTCTATTAATCGTTTTATATCATTTCAAAACTAGTATTTTAGTTGTCAAAACATGACTATTTTGTGGGGTTTTAAAATAAAATAGCAAAACAGAAACTTATTAGAATATCAATTTTGATGTTTTTTTTCTGTTTAGATTAAAACCCCACAAAATAGTAATGTTTTGACAGTTAAAATACTAGCTTTGAAATTATATAAAATTATCAATAGAATTAGCATAAAAATTATTATTAAAATCTCGATTATGATTGTAAATTGGTCAATCCCTAGTATCAGGTGGCATGACACTGACAGCTCTCTCCACGCTCACTTCACCTAAGTTTTCACGGTGAGATGGTTACAGAATCGCACTGCTGAACTAGATATTGTGTTTAAAAAAAACAAGTCTTAACTTTTCAAATTCACTTAAATGTTATTATTGTAAATTATTAAGTAACTAGCTGCGCCCCGCGGTTTCACCCGCATAAACCAAAACAAAATTAGCTGTTTAATACAAATGTTCAATACCTACTTGACCAAAATGTATGAAACAGCTGATTTTTTTTCGGGATCTCAGATTTGGTGCCATAGTAAAAGTTGTTCATATTCATGAGTAGAACACCCTGTAAAAATTTGGAGCCTGTAAAAAAAAAGCATCCAGCCGGTCGATTCTGTAAAAATCTCACAGTGAAAGCATAAGTGAAGTGAGCACTTAATAGTGTTAATCCCTAGCGAATGACAGCTCACTCCACGATCACTTCACCCAACTTCCACGCTTAGATGGTTACAAAATCGCACGGCTGTACTCGTATAATGGAATATTCCTAGCTATTGTTATAATGTTGCTATTATTGAGGGTTCTCTTGGACCACTGTCCAAGAGGTAGAATTGTTTTTAAGATAACGATAATTTATGGTAATGTAAGAAAATTGATATAATACTTTAATACTGTTTCTATGGAGTTTCGTATCCTTCTTCTCCATGATGACCTAGTTTTACGAACGGACGACTAGTTTTATGATTAATTAATGACAAGCCTAAATTGAAATATCTAAGCCTCGTGTTTCTGTGCTTTACTTCATAAAATCCTTTCGAGGGGTACTGGCTAAATAATAAAAGTTGTACAGGTCGATCGAACAGGTCAAGCTACGCTTACCGCGGTTGATCTGTGGATGGGTGACCATCTTTACATACTGAGAACCCTCCGTGCCTCGGAAAGCACGTTAAGCCGTTTGTTTCCGGCTGTTATTCGTGGATTTTTGACAGTCGTTACGGGTAGTCAGAAGCCCGAAAGTCTGACAACCAGTCTTACCAAGGGGTATCGTAACTGGGTTGTGGAGGTCAGATATGCAGTCGCTCCATGTAAAATACTGGTACTCAGCTGCATCCGGTTAGACTGGAAGCCAACCCTACCATAGTTAGGAAAAGGTTAGGCAGATGATGACTTCATAAAATCCTTTCCCTACAAACCATATTCATACGAAAATTCTAACACCTGCATGGACCTTTACGGAACGCGTGTATTCGAAGTTTCGTAGAAGATACCTACAAACGTAGTCAATTACGTTTTTTTTCTCTGCCTTTTTATGGCTTCGCCGTCGTAAACTCTGTTCTTTTGCAGCCCAATTAAAAAAGTTTGTTTTTCGTTTCCAAAAGGATTGGATGCCATTCTTTATGGAACTCTTTTCAGTGCATTTTAATGATCACAAAATTCGGTTTTGTTTGATTTCCTTGAGGAACTTAACATATTTTTTAAATCAAATCAAATAATTTATTTTTTGCAGACAACACTGTTATAATATGTAGAGTGTTATTAAAATAGATGTTTCAAGTGATTCTACCGTAAGGCATGCAAAATATATAGATATAATTGTGGTATAACAAAATAAAATAAATATAAAATTAGGTAGTCATATTTTAAGATATTAAATTAGATTGATGGAATGTCATTCTTAAAATTATATTAATACATGTTGATTATTTATTTAGTAATCATAATAATATTATGTCAATGTCATTCCTAGAATTATTATAATACATTAAGAGATTAATTCTTTAAAGATACAAATGCATAATTTATTGTTGTATTACTTGATGTCACTGTGCGGTCTTGAGTTTGAAAATGTATCCTTTAACCCTTAACTGCATCGTGATGGAAATTTCCATCAACCAATCCAATGCCATATTTTCGTTCCCACAGAGCACGGGGATTCCCAAATTGTTAGAGATATTCAATTCATTTTGTTCCCAGTAGATTACTTCTGATTAGGTACATAAAGATGTAAAGGAGGATGGCGAGTTTGGACCCACATTATTTATAAATTAACCATGTGACATTCACTTGCAAGTTCATCTATAATTAAGAGTTTGTAAGAGGATTATATAAAAAATATTGAGTCACTAGATGATGGGAATTCAAAGTTAGAAAAGATTTTTATTTGCATAAAAATAAGTCATCATGATTGCAGTAATTAAACGCACCGTGTTTCGTATTAGGACTAGAAGTCGGTGATTAGAGTTTCATCCTATATCAATCTAGTCTATGCTTACAGTATTAATTTCATTTTCATATCTCGTTTTGACCATGTCACTATTTTCTAGTTCCTAGCTTCCAGACGTATTTTTTATTTTGAGTAGGTATGTAAGTACCTATATTTTGCCAGAGAGACTGATACAGAAACACGATGGTAGTGTTGGTAAATATTTCTATTCTGTTTGATCACCTTTTTGAAACTACATAATACATAAACAAGATATTGTATTATATTATTAATTAAGCACTATTAGATTCGTTTTAGGTTATAATATTAGGTCATCCCACTTCCAGTGTCATGTTTTTTATTTCCAATATTTATGTATTGCGCAATGGTATGCAATAGTTAATACATGTGTTGTCTTGTACAATCATGTTAGTTTAATTTGGTGTGTTGTATTGTCAAGACGTGCATTGATTTAAAATGGAAGATTTAAAAAAATCTATTAATGTAGTGGAGCAACGTATATTTCTAAAGTTTTGTGCTTTACTCAACTACTCTGGAGGAGTTGCGCACGACTTACTGGTAAAGTGTGTTGGTTGTAACGCCTTAAATAAAAGAACCGTACAGCGATGGCTTGAAATGTACAAACAAGGAAGAACCACAGCTGAAGATGAGCCGCGAGCACCTCGATCATTATCATCGACTAGATTAGAAGCAAGGGACAAAATCAAGGAAGCACTTCGTCAGTCACGTAGGGTCAGTGTCAGTGATCTCTCCACTCAACTTAACATTCCTCATTCCACTATACATAGAGTACTCACGGAAGATTTATGTCTGGTCAATAAAAGTGCAGTGTGGGTGTCCCACACTCTGAACATGGATCAGAAGGAGTTTCGTTATGAAACTGCGCGTAGCCATTTACCGTGGTATCGCCGTAAGAAAAATATACTTAATAGATTCATATGCCTTGATGAAACTTGGGTCGAATTTTATACTCCTCGTCAAAGACATTAGTCACGATGTTGGGTGGAACCGGGCACTTCAACTGAACATTTACCACGTGCAGAGCTACATGAACGAAAAATACTACTAATAGTAGCTATGGATGTCAGAGGCATTGCTTTTTGGAGAACTTATGATGAAAACACAACTATGACTGGAGAGCGATATAAGTGATTTTTAGAAGAAAATATTCCTATTTGGGCAGACGAACATCATATAACGAGTCCTATAATTTTACATGATAACGCCAGACCGCACAAATCAAAAATAGTTCAGAATTTAATTGAAGATAAAGGATGGATTGAAATTATTCAGCCGCCATATTCCGCGGATATGAATCCTTGTGATTTCAATTGTTTTGGCCATGTGAAGAGGAAATTGTCGGGTACTCGATACAATAGCAAAAAGGAGTTAGATATTAAACTAAAGAGCATTATTGATGAATTAAATGAAAGTGGTACTTTAAATGGTGTTCAAGATTTGCCAGCAGTCTGGGAGCGAGTGATTAATAGTGGTGGAGATTATTGATTAGTGTCACAAGGTTATATAGTATAGTAGTCAGTTTTTGTAAAATAACACATAGAATTAAAGTGTATTATAGTGTATCACCATATTATTTAAATGTCTGTATATTTTTGTGCTTTAAAAATTAAATCAATATCAGTCGAATTTCCCCAAAAAATTTAATCCATTTTTTTTTATTCTATGACTAAAGTAAATGAACAATGTAGAGATACGTCCGTACTAATGCAAAAGGTATTTTTGTACAATCGCACTCAAAACTCCCGAACACGTGATTAGATTAATAAAATAATAATTTTCAACAAAGTGAGTGAAATCCTACCCTGTTCCGGCAAACAGGGAATACAATGCCTTGTCCACAACAATAAAAAATACTTAGACGGAGCTTCTAAAGTGGAGCAGACAAAAGGTACTGCGAGACGGGTCAAGCGCGGGGCAAGACTTTTATCGGGTGTCGGGTCAATTATTGTCGATCAGCATATTTTCCTCCTTACATAGTTTTTAGGGTTCAGTAGTCAATAAGGAACCCTTATACTTTCGCCATTTCCGTCTGTTCGGACGTCCGTCCGTCCGTCCGCAGCTTAACTTAGAGACTCTTAGTACTAGAATGCTATAATTTGGCATGGATATACATGTTAATCACGCCGACAAAGTGGTAAAATTAAATAATGAAAAAAAATAATTCTACCCCATAATGTGGGGTATTGTTGGATAGGTGATAGGTCTTTCAAAGTATTGCGGGCTTGTGAAAACAACTTTTCGATTCAGGGATCCGTTCGTGAAATATTCAGCTTTAAAGTTCTAATTTTATTAAAATGTCCAAAAATCCAAAAACCAATCACAAAAGCACCATTTAGCTGGCAGCGCCCCACCCTTCCCCCCCCCCCCCCCCTCCAGGTAAATGGTGGTTTTTATTTATAAGAAAAAATTCACGGTAGTAGTATAATATATAACGAAGTTAAAAGGAAAACTATACCAGCTAAGTAGACTTTACAAGTTTACGAGTAATAGTCGACCAACTTACATTTGCAGATGTTTTGTCCTTGTGATAAATTCATTCCAACCACGGAACCCTTCATTGTGCGTGGTCCAACATGCACTTGGCCAGTTTCTTATCATGCTGAGGGTTGTATTTTTAAATATATTTTTGCTCTTGTCTTTTCCCTTCCATATTTGAATGCGTCTTTTGCAGAACGACTATGATTGGGCTGACGTATGAGACCACCCCCGATTTGGCCTTTTTCATTATTTATTATTGTTTCAAGTAGCATTGGTTGTGGAGAGAAAAATAATATTATGTCATATGTCAGTCAATAATACCAGCCTATTATTGTTCCACTGCAGGACAAAGATCTCAACGCTTGGTCAATCCCTAGTATCAGGTGGGATGACACTGACAGCTCACTTCACCTAAGTTTTCACGATGGAGATGGTTACAAAATACGCACACTGTATATGATTCGAACCCCCCCCCCCCCCCCCCGCGTTGAAGTTTAGTTTAGTCGGTAATTTTAAAACTAATTGCTGTTCCATACATTTTGAACGCGTAGGTATTGCACTTTTCTATGAAAAACTGTTTTTTTTTTTTTTTTTGATATCCGAAGAAAAATTTCTACACTAGGGGTGTTACAATCATGTGCTGGATTCATAGTTAGTTTCCGCGTCGACGTTCCTGCCGAACTGTATATTCTGAGGTTGAAACGATGCAACGTATCCTCACTTAATCAATGAGATAAGGCGGTGACAATTCCAGTTAGTAGAAGGTTCGCGAAACAAAGGGGTTGGTTGTGGATTGAAACACTGTAATTTGGGGTTTATAATTACATTTTCGTGCGACTTGAATGTGGCTCTGCCTTGCAGGTAAATCTGTTGTTATTTGAGGCAATGGTAGTATGATTTTTGGTTGGTATTATACTTATGTTCTCAGGAGCTGAAGTCGTTTAGCTAATCTACAGCGTGTAACGGAAGGGGGGTATCAACCCTGAAGGAGGTGAATGTGCTCATGAAACTCAACAACTTTCCCCAAAGAACATAGGTCGAAATATGAAAAAAAAATTTGGCCCTCCCTTACAAAACTGACTACCAGCTGATTGATTTACTATGGGAACGCCAAATTTTTTTTTCATATTTCGACGTATGTTCTTTGGGGAAAGTTGTTGAGTTTCATGAGCACATTCACCTCCTTCAGGGTTGATACCCCCCTTCCGTTACACGCTGTATACATACAAATAAATAAAATTGAAGTGTAAGTTTGTGATGTCAAAATAACAGCTTTCTACTAAATGCATATGAAAGTATATATGATTTAGTCCACCCCCAGGACCCCAACCCCAACCCCTAAATGTTTCCAATTTCAACATGGTCAGCGGTAAAGATTGTGGTGGTTGAACATGGACTAAATCGTATATATATACTTATAACAAAAAAACGATTTTTTTTTCTGTCTTTTTGTTTGTTACGGCTAATCTCCAAAAAACGGCTGCACCAATTTTGACGAGACTTTCATTGACAGATAGTTGATGTTATAAAGAGTAATTTAAGCTACTTTTATTTTAGAAATTAAGGCTCAGCGCGAAAAAATAAAACCCATGAAATCCAATATGTTTTCCGACATGCACGCGAACAAAGTCGCGGGCACAGCTAGTAAGTAATAAGATGATGGTAATGCACTCATTACAATCACTCGTTTCAGGTTTTAACTCCCTTAGTTATTATACAACGTGTAACGTTAAATGCGCAAAACCTGAAAATAGTTTGATCAGAATAACGAGCAGAATTCATTGAATCACTTTTTAATATAGGTCACATTTTTCAAAAAAAAATCATTCATCATATATTAATAAATAGACACGGCAACGTTTTTAACATTGCCGTGTCTATTTATTAATAGGTCAAGCAACCCACCCAATGTCAGCGCGGCGCAGCGGCCCGGTGACGACTCCCGTCGCTCGATAAAGCGTCGTCGCAGACGCAAGAAACGATCAGAAAGGCCAGTAAAACTAAAACAGCACATAAAACCTTTACAATTTTTTTAACAAACTTATTTTCTCTCTGAAATAGGTCAATTGAATTAAAAATCAGTTGGGTGTCTGAGATTTTGCGCATTTAACGTTACATGTTGTATACAACGTGTAACGTTAAATGCGCAAAACCTGAAAATAGTTTGATCAGAATAACGAGCAGAATTAATTGAACCACTTTTTAAAATAGGTCACATTTTTCAAAAAAAATTCATTAAAAACGTTTCCGTGTCTATTTATTAATAGGTCAAGCAAGCCAATGACAGCGCGGCGCAGGGGCCCGGTGACGACTTCTCCCCCGATAAAGCGTCGTCGCAGACGCAAGAAACGATCAGAATGGCCAGTAAAACTAAAATAGCACATAAAACCTTTACAATTTTTTTAATGACTTATTTTCTCTATGAAATAGGTCAATTGAATTAAAAATCAGTTGGGGTGTCTGAGGTTTTGCGCATTTAACGTTACACGTTGTATATCCCTGAATTGAGGTAATAAAAGAACTATACCAGTAATAATATCTAATTTGGTAGGTTATAAGCCCCAACGCGAACAACGCACAAGAATCCTGCAATGCTGTTACATCATCCAGCCAACCGCCAAAAATCTCTGCACGCTATCAAGAATTCCGCGTCCGTGCAAACAATAAACACAAGACAGTTTTTAGGGTTCGATCTGCTTTGAGATAACCTCAACAATTCGAGCCGTACCTTCGTCAAACTAAGGACACCGCAATAACGCTGACATTGGAATTTATGTCGGCCTCAGGCCCCCCTTATCCTGCTGAAATGGTCACTTTGACTAAAGTATCTGTCATTCGGAATAATACTACGGACTTGAGACATGACTAAGGCATACTAATTTCGTAGATAGGTACATCACGTCATATACATAATCCGTTTAGTGTACTGGAACTGACAGGGGTTTATTAAATCTATTCAGAAGACGCGCTTGAGTCGTAATCTTAATTAGGAGTACTAACAGATGTGTTTAAAGCACAATAGGCATTTTGCCACCATCGCGTGGAACGTGATCTTAACGTCAGAATCCATCAATGTGTATGTTTGGTTGAATGGCTTTTAGTTATAACCTCTCAACTAAGTATGATACGAGACAAAGGTTATAAGTAATTTCAATGATCTGCTACTGAAGTTGTGTACCACGACCACGGAATATAAAAAGTGTAAATGAAAAAATATGAAAAAAACGAATTTATTAATATTTCTGTAGGTTTCAAAATGATTTAAATTAAATAAAATTTTAACATCAAAATCGCGTCTTGACTATTATATTTGTTTCATGACGCAAAGCGAGTGAGAAAAGCCGTAGACTTACCCCAATTTTTCTTCACCTTGGAACACTGCACGAGGGGTCCGTCAGGCAGGCTTAAAAGGCTTTTCCGGGAATTTCGCCTGTAATCACTTATTCGTCTCATCTGTCTATTAATACGGCCTTGATCCTGAAAGAAGGTTCACATAGAAACAGGAAAAATTTTATTAAATAAATTACTAATGGCTGATTTTTCCATTGCCATATAATTTTTATTCGAGGAATAAAATTGACGTTTGACAGTTTTTGTAAAAATTTGAAAATTATTCCTCGAATAAAGTTATCGGATGATTGAAAAATCAACCCTAAGAAAACTAGATTACATAGATGTTTATTATCTAAGTACAATAAGCTCCTTACTTAGGTAAGAGATGAAAGTAGATAAAATGGTTTGGCTTTTACTTTCAAAGAAGGCAGACAAAACATTACTATATTTCCGTTTCCTAAATATATTTAGTAAGACAATTCGATTATTGTTTCTGGACTAACACACAGGAGAGTAGTTAAGCGCACAGGAAATTGTCTTCAATTTCGCAGTGTCATTTGGCATTAGACCAAATTGAGACTTACAAGTCTGTTCGTTTCGTAAAGACCGTAACGGCCCTCAAACTTACTGAGGATACCAATATAACATTGTTAGGTGTTTAAGAGAATTTAATTTACCTACACCAAATATTAGCTTCTGACCACATTTAAAAGTAAAATAAATATTCATGTTATAAAATATTGAGAAATCAATCATTCAAACTAGCAATGTGAATATCAATAACACCACTGCATGAAACACTCCCCGATAGAATGCAAACTGATTCAACCCAATATTATTACCACACTCACTCCTCATACTACACACTACCCATAAGGTGAAATAATTAATGAAAGAGATGAATGAATGAATGAATTGAAAATGAATGAATTGAATGAAATGAATGAATTCAATGATGAATTCAATGAATTCCCACCCACGCATGACAAGCATTTTGCATTTTCTGCAAATACTCTGAGAGAAATGGCATTATTATGACGTCAACTAACCGTCCTGAAAACATTCACACCTAAACATATTCCACACACAGGAGACTATTCCAGTGTCGAGTCTGATTCAAAAACGAGTCTCACATTAACCGTGGCACTGTGTGGTTTGCCAATTGCGTCCAACTGCCTGTTCAGTAAACTAGGGCTAAGTTAGCCGCCGACCTACGAGTTTTGTTTCATAAAAGCCTGCATTGTTTGCCCGGTCGAGTGTGACTGTGAATCTATTTTACACTGTGTTCACGCCTGGCCAATCAGTCGAGTTGGTCACTTTCGATGTAATCTTTGGCTTTTAACTTTGTTATTTATACATAGGTATTATACATTAAAGTCGCTTTTCGTTTCTGTCTGTGGTCATCAAAATCCGTTGTATAGTTAAAAAAAAAAACAACGCAGTCACGCTGTTTTTTTTTTAACTACACAACGTATTTTGATGTGTTTTCACAATCATTTAGTGAGGACCCCCGCACAAAATATAAGGAAAAAGCCGCCAACTCGGCTGAATTTTTGGTAAAATACCTATAGCCTGTAATATGTTGTGGTCGGCTTCCAGTCTAACCGGATGCAGCTGAATACCAGTATTTTACATGGAGCGACTGCGTATCTGACCTCCACAACCCAGTTACTGGGTAATACGATACTCCTAGGTAAGACTGGTTGTCAGACTTTCGGGCTTCTGACTACCCGTAACGACTGTCAAAGATCTACGAATGACAGCCGGGACCAACGGCTTAACGTGCTTTCCGAGGCACGGAGGGGTCTCGGTATGTAAAGATGGTCACCCATCCACAGACCAACCGCGGCAAGCGTAGCTTAACCTGATCGATCAACCTGTGCGGCTGTTATTATTTAGCCACGGGCCCCTCACCTTGTGCATTGAGACTCTTAAATATTATTTCGTAAGTTTCAGCAAAATCGGCCGGATGACGTATTTACTATGTAAAATGTGTGTTATAGTTGCTAGTTCAGCAAGCAATCACAACAAGTTCTAATTCATATAGTTAATATGAATTGGAACTTGTTGTGATTGCCTTTTGTTTATATTTTAGCAGTAACTGTAACATAAAATCGTCTTCCTGACTTCAACATAAAAATTGCTCTATATCTCTACAACTAGCCATTATTATTTTTTTCGTCATCATATTACAGGCATTCAGTCAGCATATTACAGGATAATATTGTGCCAAAATTTCAGCCAAATTAACCGAACGGCTGTTTCCTAACATTTTCTGCGAGTTTCTTTTATACCGGAAGATGTACATACGTTTACAATAAATTAATACAAAAATTACATATAATAAAGAAATCTCCATGTTTTGACAAGTCGTATAAACCGTGCGACGCAGGGGCGGTAGCTTTATCATGCTCAACATCTTAATAAATATAATATAGATTCTTTCATTCAGGTTTGCAGTCTACTTTTGAAACCGCACGGTAAGTACGCTCAACCATTAGTGATCTTGCATTCTTAATGAAACGCTTAGCGCTATTAAGCAATAGCCGTTTAATTATTAGGAGTCTAAACATCTGACGTGTAGTAATTAATCCATGTGTCAAACTGTAACTTCTCATTATTTATGTATCATACTTACATTAGTTCTGTATCATACTTACGTTAGTTCTTCTCAGAGTAGTCAGATAGGAAACGTCGATCTCATCTAGTTAAAAAAAAATATGATTAAAGAAAATAAATCATTTATCATTTATTTATTTATCATTTATCATTTAAGAAAACTTTATCTTGCGAGAGATAATCGTTGGTAAAATTCAAATAAAAATTATTTGATATTCATTTAGGATAAAAACCCCGATCACGTCATCAACCGGATACTATAAAGAAATATAAACGTTATTTATATTTCTCATATCAACAAAATGATGGTATTGAAATTCTCTTACCGTCCAAAAGTAAGCACTTCGTATTGACACGCTGTAATAAACCAGATCTTTTTGCGATAACATTCGAATAATACATTGAAAAGCATCATAACGTCGACGCGATTTAGTCACGAACTTTTCGCCGGAATTTGAAATATATCGCCAGAGGCGAACCGCGGTGTCAACACGACGACGGAAATAGAACAAACTCCCGAAATGGAGAGAGAAACAATTGTATTGTGTAAACGTACATCTGCGCCCGAACCTTTTTCAAGTGATATTCTTACAAGGCGCACGCTATTCGGAACAGTTTCGGTATTAGTAGAAACACATTACGGAGATACAGCGGGCCCGGCAGCCAACTGCGTCGCGTCACTAACCTTCAATATAAACTAGCAGACTTGCTCATACATACGAGTCTGCGAGATAAAACGTCTAGAATAGCTGAGTGGATAACTTCTTAGTTGTTTCAAGATACTTTATCATACTCGTATTATCATTGGCACTAACATGCTTTTGTATTTGTTTTGTATTCATATTTTGTTTACTCATACATATTCACTCCTTAATGTTACTCTCATGGGTAATGCTCAATGAATGTTCTCCCTGTACTGTATGAGATGATTCAATTTCTTTTCTGGATTATCTTGTTTTCATTATTCGTCTATTTACGTAATAAATGTGTACTCTTTCACTTTCTGTGAGAGGCAAAGGGCAGTCTACAGGGAGTAAACCAAAGTGTTTACATATTAGGTATATGCTGATTTTCACGAACGTGTTGTCTTAAGGTTTTCTAAGGTCGTACGTCTAATGTACTAGTAGATAGAGGAATGTATGACGTAAAAGATAGAAATATTAATTACAGATTTGGTACTAAAGCTACATTTTATGCTCTTGATATTTTGTTACAAACCTAAAATTACCTATTGAAAATTTTGATTTTTGATTTGCAATTTTGTATAAAGCTATGGTAAAATTATTAAACTTTTTGAAATTCACAATCCAGCTTACAAGTACAAAACCACAAAACCAGTTCCGCGTCATAGACGTACGTACACGCCACAATATGTGGTTTCTTTTTACGGGATGGGCTTTGTAAAACACACACATACCTACCCATATAAAAATACCGTACAAAATCCGTATAATGGTATCAACATAATAATAATCTGTATGAATATACCGTAAATTAAAAATTACGGTGAAGGAAAACAGAATGAACTGAATGCTCTGAAATTGTGAAATTCAATGAGTAAACGTGAACACCAATAATTGGCAATCGTTTCCCATTCCACGAGGAGAGGCTTTTTGCTTTTCAGGGACTTCCTACAAAAATCATTACTTATTATTTTATTGTTTTTGCTTCAAAGGACCAAAAAGTTCAGTAAGATTTGTTTTCGCCCCAATTCTTTGTTTGCCCTACAAAATTTTCCCACATTTCAGGAAGACTTACAACCTTACTAATAAACGTATTATATCAGATGAATAGTTACACACCAATTTCTCTCTTTCAGTCGTCAGTAATTTGACTTTCGAAAGAAGAAGACAAAGCGTTGCGTAACTATACAGAAGCTTTACAACGTTTATTGGTAAGGGGGTTGATGAAGAACTAATTTAGGGCCATTTAATATTGAGCACACCATTACATCTTGGGTGATTAATGTGTACGTGTAACCTTCGCCTTATATTTATTTGACATAGCTAGTTAGTTTAGTTCCTCAGGGAAGAGTTCTGGCCGAAGGGTGTTGTGTATCGCCGGTTTCGTGGCCAGCTACATGACACCAGTCAGCGAAACATGACGCCGACCACAAATATTATTAAAATCTCGATTATGATTGTAAATGTTTGCTTGGTCAATCCTGATGCTAGCAGTGGGATGACACTTACAGCTCACTTCACGCAAGTTTTCACGGTGAGATTTTTACAGAATTGACATGCTGTATATACATTTGCCGAACAGTCAAAACTTTGCAGGATTTAAATAACTGGTGGGTAGGGAAAAGGAAAGACAGCTGTATAACTTTTAGTGAGAGTAGGGTGCTCTTGTGTCGTGTAACAGTATGTTTCCACATCCGCCTCTTGATTTTCCTCTACATGTAATATTTTTCGCCTCCAATGAGCTAACTTAAGTACGTCAATCTCATAAGTGAAACGTTATATCGGGATGTTCGAAAGCTCTGTTGTTGATATTACCCCTTTTCCTTATTTTGAACTTGGGGGAGCTAACGCACGTTTGTATAAAGGGATCGCTCTATACACAAACCTTACGACATTTGTTTGTTTCTCCATCGGTGTGTTTGACTGTCAGCTCATGTTGACTGTTTTTTGGGTCGTTGAACCTATTTACACGTGGTTTCCCCTATATCCTACTGGGTGATTTCCACAAATAATTGACACGGTTCACGAGTGGCTGGCATAAAATTGATTATACCAAGACAGAGATACTGCGTTCACCCATGCTGATTGATTGACACAAGACGATTAAGGAATAAATCATTTTGTTAATGTATATCATGTCCAGTCAGAAGAAGAAGAACTTTATTCATAATCATTAGCATAATTAGCCTAACGTTCCCACAGCTGGTTTCTGCAGCTGGGGCCGCCTTTTGGGGAGACGGAGTGGGCCGTGGTCCACCAAGCGAGCCCAATGCGAGTTGGTAGAGGTCACAAGTCTTACAATTGGTGCTAGGACATGCCCGTTTCCTCACGATGTTTTCCTTGGTGGTGAGTGGTGATATAGTAATTTACACAAAATAAAGCGCCTGTCTGGATTCGAACCTAAGACTTACAACTCGTAAATCGCGGCCGTTTCCACTAGACCACCACTGCTCACTTGAACTTTATGAGCTGTTATTTAAATCACCAGCTTCTCTGACTAGCAGTGTTGTAATTCCACATTTTTTTCACGAGGCAACTGAACTAGACAGACAAACACAATTTCAAAATAACCACTGACCTATTCTTTCAATAAAAGTCAGTTCCAATAAAGTTCCGAACTTCGAGCTAACCTATTTGCACCGATAAACTACTGGCACCTAACACTCGAGTTTAAATAAAGAATGTAACAGACTCATATGGCGCTCCCAGTTCCTGTACACCAATAACAATTGGCATCGGGCCTCTATATTGTTTCCGGAGGGAGGTTGGGCCAACCATGAATATGGAACTCGACACGGTTCTCGCATAAACTACTATTTCGCAACCCCCGCCTTCTATGTAAAATGTAGGCTGCGCTTAGGCGGATTTCGGAGTTCCATTTTGTTGAAAGAATATTGAAAGGGGAGAGGTAAGCGTTTAGCAAATCGTTTGGAATTCTGGTCTCATTTGGGCATCAAGTAGGTTAAAATATGGCTGTTATCTTATCTTACCGTCGTTATTACAATAGGCAGAGTTCGAATCTTATCCCTTAATTAATTAGGCACATTTCCAATACTAAGCTATTAACATAATAAGCTTGTTGACATACGTTGCTGAGTATTGAACATAGGCGGTAGGCCCTTACATAAAATAATATAGCTGATTTCATAGATATGTTTGCCAGTGGAAAAAAATGCAAATCAGTATGTATTATATGTTTACCGATCTATAGTCAGTGTCCTACAGCAAATCCTTAAGACCCTGAAATAATAGTGATGGAAATATAGGGAAATCATGATTGTACCTTATTGGGTTCCACTTTTACGTACGTATAATATGTAAAACATAGAGATGTACTTATTGTTAACAGTAGGTTCTCTTGTCTTTCTTTCCATGTAGGTATTTCATTTTATCAAAAACATTTTTTTTTAGCCTATACTGTCCCACTGCTGGGCAAACGCTTCCGCCAAGTCCTTCCAGGAACTCTTTTCCTGCGCCACCTCGAACCAGTCCTCAAAAACTTTGTGAAAGGGAAAATAATAAATGAAGTATCTAATTCTCGTTTCTCAGTTAAGCTTATAGGTATAACTCAAAATTCAAAGCTTTCCGGCCCAAAACGGAAAGTCATTGCTTAGGCCTTTATGGTTCAAACGGATTGACTTCCAGCTAAAAATATTGTGTCGGAGTCGTAGCCCGTCTTGTACAATGTCAGTTTTCTGGACAGAATATTCCCTGTACCAACAAATTTATTTGTTCTGTCTCTTTCTTGTGTCCAGAATTACTTAAAATTTTAAACCAAAATTTTGCAAATGTGTTTTTTTTTAATTCATTCTTGAACTAATGCACAATACTAACTAATGAACATGGTCCATAGATAAGTAATAAATAAGGAACAAAACATGTGAATTTGGTAATAGTTCTCGAGTTAGAAGCGCACTAACGGGCAGGACATATAGACGTTACGTTTTACGATAGGTAGGGATTATATCGAGCTATTAAATCTTGAACGTCTGGTAGTGGATACGTCACATAGTTGGGTAGTCGGCGTCACGTCGTCTATCGACTATTTATAGTAAAGGCTGCACCAGTATCGGTTACCTACGTATTATAGTACAGACTAAGCTGCCTCTACTACATTTGTGCATGCTGCAGGCCTGTGCGAGAGATTATACGTGGCACGAGACTATTTTACTATGATTGTTATGCTATAAATCTATTTGGCTTATGTTACTGCTTGTAGGTAGAAGCTGCAGTGCAGAAGCTCATTGGAAGCCGCTTTGCCAGTCGGCCACAATTGCCGTTTGTGTATTTCATCACACATATTTTAGCAGAATTATTAATAGCTAGCTAATAGTCTGACTTGGAAATCTAACACAGAGTAACCAGTGTAACCACTATTCATTGCAGTTTCTACCATTTTAATCCCGACACACCATGACATCATAAAGAGCTTCAATTCAAACAAACTTATCACTCGTAATATCATTATCAAAACCCAGAAATCTGAGACCATTTATAACATAAAATACGAAAATTTTATCGTTCACTTAACAGGAACTAACCTCAGGTGGACTATTAGGCGAATTGAAAGGGACTAGACATGTAATGCCTTAGGGCTCCGAATGAAATATAGGCCACACGTTACCGAGGGAAGTAAAGGTAGGTAATAATGGCAATTTCAAGAAGCCAAACGCTCAGACTTGAGCCTAGGATGAAATAAAAGCTTTTAACATGACGTAGAAAACGTATTAGTTCTGAATAACGGGCCTTTGAATGTGTTATTGTGTTTCAAAACTTAATAATACGGTCGATGATTTGTGTTTTTGAAGATTCTCCTTTACGTCCAATCTTCAACAAATTGTTTATTGTTTATTCATATATAAAATTCATGTATTCTGGGCGAAATCTTAGATACATAAAGAATACATTCTATATATTTCTGTGACTTTATTGCTCGTCAAGGTGTCAGTGTAAAATAAATGATTCTAATTTCTAAACCCATTTTCAGTATTTCTCACTGGAATAGTGCAATAATATTTTTTAACAATAATTTACAAGAATTATTGGCTTTATTCTGTATGTTTTATTGAATTTCTGTAACGATATTCTGGAGACTCGTCTAATATAAATTCAGAAGGCACATTCGTCGTATCGTTTGAGCAATATGTTTCCCTTTCTCCGACTTGGAGCGGCAAAATCAAGAGTATGTATATATTGTATATCGTATCAGGAACGATCCAAATAAAACATTTGGACCCCAAACTGTTTGCCACCAACGTTAAATAAATCAAAGTTGTTTTCCTAACTCGATTCTTGTAAAATGTTCTTAAAGATTTTAATACTTTATTATCCACTTATTTGAATCACAAACCTTAAGATAATTGGGTACGGAGTAATGCTCATGAATTGTTTATTTCATAGTAATGTTCATGGCATGTTTATAGTGCCCTTTCTCTGACCCCCTCTGCATTATGTTTATTTGACGAAGCCTTTTTCTTTTGGTTTCATAATCAAATATACTCGTATATTGGATTCAGGCAATTTACATAACTCGTCCAGTTTTCTAAACCAATAAAAGAAAACTTTGAATTCTGATTAAAAAAACTTTTAATGGGCAAAAGAAAGTTTCTAATTTTGTTACGATGTAGGCAGTTAGAATGTCCAATGAATTAAAGAAGTTGTGAAAAAGTCTGAAAAACATCTAAGCGTATTAATTAAACTAACAAGTTTTCGTGATGAAATAGCTTGTTAGAAGGAAGCGCATATAGATAGGTATAAAGATGACGCCCAATAATCAGCATAGCAAACGCACCGGTGTCACATACGATACCTTGTTAAAATTATGGTAGACGAGACGTCAACCCGGAACCACAAAGCAACCTTTAAATTTTCACAACTTACTGCCTCTCCCATAATGTAACCACGTTAAAACATTTGTAGCACCTACCACGTGGATAGGTACACATAGTTACAACGTTTTTTTCACGTTCAAATCTTTATGAAACCTAATACTGAACAACGACACCACATGTTCGAACTCATGAAGGTTATATAATCAAATACTAGTTTAGAACAATAGAATATTCACTGGCCGCATTTCACTCATAAATCTTGGTGGCTAGATACCTACACCTGGCGGGTTACCAGTGGGGCAGTTGCGTAACATTTTATCAATTGGAATCGCTTTCATTTTGACAGTCCAACAATATTCATTGCGTTATTTACGTGTTGAGCAGACAAATTTTTCAAACTTATGAACCAATGGATTAGCAATTTGCTTCGAAATTATTCAGCATTCTACAGTTTACCTTCACTGGGTTTCGATAATTAAGTTTTGAGATTGAGTTGAACAAGATTATACTTCAGCCGGCTCACCCCCGCAGCATAATCACGTTACAGTCACAATAATAATTTAATAATAATTTATTTATTTAATACTTCAAGCACATAAATGTACAGAGGCGGACTTAATGCCATAGACATTTTCCACAAGTCAACCTTTGGGTGATGCAGAGACAAACAGTAGTAGGTGCAATCATGAAAATTGAGGAATAAATATTTTAAATATAATATTATATATACATAATCACATATCAATATAAGCACAAATAAATGCCGATTGTCGCTGAGATAAAATTGCGGCTAGATTTAAAAAGTTTTTAACTACGGAAATTAGCTTTGAGTTTTTGTAAGACTGATAATATTCTTAAATCAACCGTCAAATCTTATGTTAGCTATCGTAATTAGTTGATCAAAATATCAAAAGCCAATCAAATCACTTAACAAAAGATGTGACGGGCTTTCAGAAACCGTATGTTAATCTACGATTAACCTTTACGGGGTGACATTACGTATCAACATTGACTTGAACAAGATTAACGTGAAGCTAGCTTAGACTTCGCCGTTGTATAGAAGGCTGAACTCAGCAGATAATACATGTAAACACCGTTATCTGGGCTTGTTATAAGCTCTTGATTAGTCTATCTCAAACATACGAGACAGTTTGGCTGCCGCAGGCTATGCACCTATTTTATTCGTATTACTTCTAAAATTCTATTTGAAAGGGGATTAAACAAAGTAACGCATGTTTTAACATACACACCATATAATCACTACATAGTATAAAACAAAGTCGCTTCCCTGTCTGTCTGTCCCTATACAGGGTTACTGGTAACTCGACGTATTCCTTGCAGGACATCATAGTAGGGTTAAAATGCAACAAATTAAGCCACCAAATGTTCTACCGAAGTTCAGTAGTTTTTGAGTTAGTAAGGGTTTTAGATTTTTTGTGAAAAATCCCAGATTAAATTATTTGAAGCCAATTTGAAAATTATTCACGGGGCGGCTGTACTGAAATTGGAGTTATTATCATAGTTGACGCCGTAGCGGATCGTTTTTAATAATTAAAAGTTCAAAATGACTAAAACTTTGGTGAAGATCACTAATCAAACATTTTTTTTTTGTAATTTTTGCTATTACTTCATACAAAATGTTGTCTTAGCACAAAAAAAAATACTACACCAGGTTCACAAATTATTAGTAAAATATCCTTGTCTTATCAGCTATCCAAAAAGGTATGAAAGTTAATACAAAGTCTTGGACTGCATTATGAAAATCGTTTTTGATTTAGTACAAGAAGGTGTTTATTCGGAAAATCAAATTAAACAATTTCGTGAAAATTATTATTATTTTTAATCAATATCAATTTGTGGTCTTTAATAACATGTATTTCACACGTCTTGTTCGAAGTGCTGCCCTCGGTTTCGAATACATGCTCTTATTCGCTTCCTCACTTCGGTTTTTGTGATTCTTGATGTGATTGTGGTCCTCATCTGGTCCACCGCATCTGTTATTCTGTCCCTTAGTTCTTCAATTGAATTTACGGGGGTCACATAAACTAGGTCTTTCATATGACCCCAGACGTAAAAGTCTAGCAGCGTCAGATCAGGGCTTCGTGCAGGCCACGGAATCGGCCCACCGCGCCCAATCCATCGGTTTGGATAGTTTTTATCCAGCAATTGTCGAATTGTGATGCGGAAGTGGGCTGGACATCCGTCATGTTGGTATATCATGTTTGCCCTTCTTTCTTCGGGTACATCCGTGAGCAGTGCTGCTAAATGATTTCTTAGGAAATCTTCATAAAGTTCCCCATTTAATGTTCGGGGTAAAATATGTGGGCCTATTAACTTATCGTCGATAATACCCATCCAAACATTAAGCGAGAACTTACGCTGCGATGCGGTTGGTTTCAGTTTCTTAGGGTTTCCTTCTCCCTTCGGTGCCCAGTAATGTAAATTGGGGTAATTTGTGATACCATCACGGTCAAAACATGACTCATCGGTCCACAGAATGTTTTTTCAAAAAGTTTTCACTTTCGGCATCGGCATTTAGCATGAAACGACAAAATTCAAGCCGTCTCTGCGGATTTCCCTCTTCTAATGACTGCACGGGTTGGTAGTGGTATGGATGTCAGCCTGACAAGTGAACTACAGACCAGACTTTCCACTGTGACATACCAAGCTCACGCGCTACGATGTTTGTAGATATGTTGGGCTCGTCAATAAAACGTTGAAGAATCAGCTCCCCGTCCTCAGCTGTGTATCTCCGAGAACGACCAGTGTCAATTTGCCTGCTTCTTTGAACACTGCCAGTTTCAGATAATCGCCGATAAGTCGATCCGAAGACACTAACGTGGGGGAGTCGGCGGTTAGGAAAGCGCAGTTGATATGATCTTCGCGCCTCAGCAGCGTTACCGTCACAAAGTCCGTAACAGTACAATATGTCAGCGTATTCTTGATTACAATATGCAGCCATAGTCAGCACTTATGAACGCACAGCACAACACAAGAGCAAGATATGGGGCAACAGTCAGGGATATAGCCAGATAACAAAACACGAACTTGCGCAACGTAGAGTTGTAACTAACTAACGCTGACGACCAGATTTTGTGAAGTCGCACCCTGTCTCGTACCGAGGGAACAATAGTGACCAATCATAAAGCTTGCCGAGTGTTTGGAATTCAAACGCAGGTAAAAACTACGAATAATACGACGGTCGACCTATTGTTCTAGAACAATAGGTCGACCGTCTCGCAATTTTACCTGCTCCCCATAAAACTTCTATCTTTCCCTGTTACACACGCAAAAGTATTGACAATCATACCTTTTTGGATAGCTGATAAGACAAGGATATTTTACTAATAATTTGTACACCTGGTGTAGTATTTTTTTTTGTGCTAAGACAACATTTTGTATGAAGTAATAGCAAAAATTACAAAAAAAAAAATGTTTGATTAGTGATCTTCACCAAAGTTTTAGTCATTTTGAACTTTTAATTATTAAAAACGATCCGCTACGAAGTCAACTATGATAATAACTCCAATTTCAGTACAGCCGCCCCGTGAATAATTTTCAAATTGGCTTCAAATAATTTAATCTGGGATTTTTCACAAAAAATCTAAAACCCTCACTAACTCAAAAAATTTTATATAAAAAAAAAACAACCGACTTCCAAAAAAACACTACAAAGTGAAAAATAATTTTAATTTTGGAAGTCGGTGTCGTTGGTTCCGCATTTTGGTTTTTTGACACCGACTTCCGAAATTAAAATTATTTTTCACTTTGTAGTGTTTTTTTGGAAGTCGGTTGTTTTTTTTTTATATAAAATTTTTATTTTTCACTTTTTAGTTATATCTACCCCAATCAAATTCATATAAACACTACTTGCTATGTAAATATCAGTGACAGGAAGCTGCATCTGCGTTTATAGGGTACAGACGTGATGTTATGTTGTGCGATTTCGTAAACAATGCATACATATGCGATAGCAGCAATTGCGGTTGTTTTACTGGTATTAATTATTATTATAATAAAAAAAAATTATAACCTTTGTAGTGAGTACAGGCGTGATATTATGTTGAGTGATGGTGTATACAATGCTTAGATATGCTATAGCAACAATCGCGGTTAATCTGCTGTTATTTATTGAAGAGTTCCCCCGATTTCTACAAGATCCCATCATCAGATATTGAAATAGTGACAATGGGACCACACGGGAAGCACCAGCTTTCAAATAAAAAAAGAATCATGAAAATCGGTTCACCCAGTCGGTTATTATGAGGTAACAAACATAAAAAAAAAAAATAAAAAAAAAAAAAAAATACAGTCGAATTGATAACCTCCTCCTTTTTTTGAAGTCGGTTAAAAACTACTGAACTTCGGTAGAACATTTGGTGGCTTAATTTGTTGCATTTTAACCCTACTATGATGTCCTGCATATGCTTAGATCTTTGAAATTCCGCAACGGATTTTGATGCGGTTTTTTTTAATAGATAGAGTAATTCAAGAGAAAGGTTAAGTAAAGAAACAATGATAATTTTAGAGGTTTCTAATGTGATGTCGTAAATAAACACATTTTTTTGCGCTTACATTGTAAACGCTGGCTGAACCATTCGAGATAGATCAAAATAATGTACTACAGTATTGTACACCTTAAAAAGTTCTACAAAAAAGTCCGCGATGGTATATGTCTATCTCTTAGGGATAACCCACAATAATCATTTTTTTATCCTATACTTTTTACGAGAAAGAATGGCTTATTTAAGAAGCAATTTTAGGCAATAGAGCATTAATCCTTATCCAATTAAGTACCTTAAAAACATTGTGCATTTCATATATATCATTATGGCCCTTTACAGCATGTAATTTAAATGAATATTTTCGAAGATATTACAAATTTAAAATGCGGGCGTTACCGGCCGGGGATCACTTGAAACTACCCAACGGATTTTGATGGTTTTTTTTTTAATAGATAGTGATTCAAGAGGAAGGTTTATAACCCACACTATACTTTTTACGAGAAATAATGGCTCTAAAATTATCAGTGTTTCTCTACTATATTATGCATGTATTATACATATAAACCTTCCTCTTGAATCATTCTATCTATAAAAAAAAACCGCATCAAAATCCGTAGCGTAGTTTTCAAGATCTAAGCATACATAGAGACAGACAGACAGCGGGAAGCGACTTTGTTTTATACTATGTAGTGATCAGCATTGCACCCGTGCGAAGCCGGGGCGGGTCGCTAGTTATGTATAAAACAATAGGGTTTGGGGTGAAGAAAAGGCTCGTAAAAATATACACTTTCGGTGCGCAGCACAGTTGACGGACGTCGCACGACTTGTCAAAAAAGGGGCACGCGTCGAATGTCTTTGTAAAGGAAGCTTCTAGAATGTTCTAGAAGCTTCGACTCACTCTCATTGGCCGGACGGGAAGCGCCTGGATTGTGGCGGGAGTGGTTAGAAATAGCTTCCCGTTATATTGTACAATGAAATATTATTAAACACATAAAAAGCGCGACAGCATAAAAAGGTGCTATTTTTTGCTGACAACTTCGAAATAGCTGGAGATTTATACCGTCCCGTATACATATTTGTAGAAACATGTGCCTATTTGACTCATCATTTAAACGCAAAAGTCACAAAGAAATACTCTACACGCAATTTCAAATAAACAAAAAAAAAAAAAAATACATCGCAAAGGCTCGACTGATGTCAACACAAAGAATATGTTATTCAAATACCATTTACCATGTATTTTCTAAAAGTAAAGCAGCTGTTCTCATCTAAACAACCATTTTACGAATACACGCTCTTTAGTTGTGTTCTGTAAATTATTTGTCTCAAATAAAACAAAATGGAAGCTATTGGCCTTTCAGACCTACTTACGTTTAGAGGTCGTGTGTTCTCGATAAATGTATGTTTATTCATCTTTAAATTGAGTTTTATACAATCGGAGACCAGATCCCGGAAGCATGTTAACGTCCATTGGTGGACAAAGTGTTATTGGGTTTTCCGTTAGGGATTTCTTGGTGGTTTAATACCCCCCCCCCCCCCCCCCCCTCGGAAAGCACTTAAAGCCGTTGGTCCTACGCCTGATCTCTCCCCGGTCTTGTCCGATTGTTTGTTGTTAAGTGTGATTGGACTATGAGGGTAAGGGAACAGAGAATGCACCTGGGTTTGTGCGCACACTTGTGCACTATACTGGCTTATGCACCATGACCGAAATCGGTCGGGAGGCTATTTTTTTATTACTATATTTGATTTCTATTATGTACAGACGCCAGCACGTCAAGCTACTACAATCTGTCAGATTTCTTTAATAGATTTTCAAATTTAGCGCTAAAGTATAAGGTTCAAAGTTGATTGGGAAAATCTGACAGTTTCGGGTAGCTTGATGTGCTGGCGTATGTACATAATATAAATTATTACAGACAATTCAAACTAGGTACTAAATAAAAAAAAAAAAACTAACTAACTATATACATAAATACAAAAACAAAAGGATTTAGGCGTCGAAGTACTCGTCCGCATCGCTGTCATCCGGAAACGTGCCCAGAAGACTGGCAGCATTGCCACGTTGAATGGCAATTCTAATTCTTTGGCCAAAGAACGACCCAGCCCTCTGGTCACGTGATGTGACGATCAGCCGGCGAGAAATTTCATTAAAAAGGAGACGTGCACTCGGGCCCCATGACCCGAGCGTTTCGACCCCAAAAGGAGTTATTAGTTGTATTGTATTGAAGTGTGCAATTCACTATTTGGGAGTTAAGACCCGTATTTAATTTGTTTATCAAGTTGACCGTTTTTTTTAACTGATGCATTTCAAGGGTTTTTGGAGGGTATTAAATCATAATTAAGATATTAAATACTATCTGCACCCCGCGGCTTCCCCTGCATAAGTCTCGATCCCGTTGGAATATTGGGACAAAAAGTATTTCAGGTTATGGTCTACCCATGTGCCAAATTTCATTCAAATCCATTCAGCCGTTTTAGCGTGAAAGGGTAACAAACAAACATACAAAAAATCAAATGTTTTTCTTTATAATATTGTATTATAGTTTAAAAAAAAGCAGGACATTGTCATCTGTAGCGTATAATATAACTATAGGACGAATAATATCTAGAGAGAATACTAGAGTAAACGTGTAGGTACGAAGAAAAGCCGTCAATATTTTCATTGGAAACTAGCAAAACTCAACAACGTTCACAAATCTATACGATATAATTTAATGTGTTTAAAGGCTTGTGTACCAATACAATAAAGTGCAATGGAACCAACGTAATACCGATAAAAGAATTCGCGCGGTGAGCTAAATGTGTTTCTCTTTCGCAGAACATTTTCCGTGTTCCACTAGTGTTTCGAAACAAATGTTCTACTTCGGAAACAGGCTGCGACGTTGTACTGATTCATTATTGAATTTAGTGGAAATAATACAATAGCGGCGCCGTAGGTACAGTGTTATGCTGAGAAACGTTCTCTAATTTCAATGGTACCTACTATGAATCCTAAATACCTTCCTAAATAGATGTGTGTGTTTACATTATAATAAGTGCCATAAATTGTTAAATTGATGAGAACAGGGGTGGCCCAGTGGTAATAGGCGCGACTTACAAGTTGTAGGTCGTAGGTTTGAACCCTGACAAGCGCTTTATTTTGTGTAAATTATTTCATCACAACTGCTCTCAAAAACGGTGAAGGAAGACGTCGTGAGGAGACGGCATGTCCTAGAACCAAAAATTCGTAGACGTGCGACATCTAACAACCCGCCCTGAACCCACTTGGTGAATTACGGCCCACTCCCGGTCGCCGAGAGGGGGCCTGTGTCCCAGCAGTGGGAACAGTATGGACTTATTATGCATATTTTTTTGTACAACTTCTTTATACATGCGGAGTTTGCCTGTAAATGATTGTTGCACTGTTGCATACACATATGCGAATATTACCTTTAGCATAGAACCTGCGTAAACAGTCGTTGTTGAACGAAAAATATAAATCCTATTTTTGTTTTTACTGCGAAATCTCATTTTAGTTGCGTTGGACTTAATTGGCTTTTTGGTGCTTATAGTTCTGAAATTCTGAGTACTTTTAATCAAATCATGCCGTAGGCAGTCTGGTATGTATATTTATTAGTAAGCCATTATTTTTTAATTTAGGCATTGTTTAGTTATTTTAAAAATTGTATATTATTACATAATATTTAAATATCAGCATTTCGTAGATAAAATTTAATCTAGCTATTGCTAAGAAGTGTGCAGAGTAAGCAAACTGAAATGACAGTGGGCTGGCCATGTTTGTGGAGGGACTGATGGCCGGTGGCGCATTCGAATGCTAGAGTGAATCCGCGTATCGGTAAGCGTAGTGTGGGACGCCCCCCAGTTAGATGGACTGACGGCCTTAAGAGATTGACTGGGACAGGCTGGATGCGTATGGCGGAGGACAGGGTGTTGTGGCGCAGCCTGGGAAAGGCCTATGTCCAGCAGTAGACTGCGATAGACTGAGTTGATTAATTGATTGCTAATAACAGCTACCTATTTTTGATTGTCTTACTTGGTCCAGGCTTAGGCATAAATAGGTAATACATAATGTACGTACGTAAATGCATATTGCTTACGGTCTGCCTATTGTCATGAAAAATAATAATCCAACTCTATCATTTATGCCAGACGTCTGTTTTAGGACCAAAAACAACAAACAGTTATTTTAATATGAACCTGCTGTTATCAAACTTGCTTTGTTTAGAGCCACCCGTACCAATATACATAAAACCATTTATTTTTTATTCACATCTGGTTTTGTCTGGCCGCCGCACAATGTTGTGTATTTTACATTGAATTGTTTTGATGTGCTATACATAAAACCTGTAATCCCTAAAGGGGTAGGCAGAGGTGTACAGACGCCAGCACATCAAGCTACCTTTGAACCTTATGTTTTAGCGATGAAGTTGAAAATCTATTAACCCTTTACCGCATAGGAAACCATATATGGTTTGACATGTTTACAGTTTATTTACTCTAAAACAATAAAAAAACTAGCGTATAAATCCTAATGGGGTTTGTTTTTCATATCATTAGCAATAATAAAACACAACTATTTTGTCTATCATCACATACCACTTGGACATAAAAAAAATAAAAAATAATAATAAATAAAAAAAACACTATAATTAATTCTGAAGCTTTAATAATGACATTAACTTAAAAAAAAAAAATTGTTTGTTTTGTGTTAAAGAAATTTGACAGATGATTGTAGCTTGATGTGCTGGCGTCTGTACCTGTAGTACACCCACATTTCACAAAATTATGTTTGAGTCCCATGTAATAAGGGGGGAGCGTAATGCAAATCCAGGCTTCGGGCTGCTACTGAGAAATTCCTGATGGAAAAACCCACTTTGCCCGACCTTGGATTTGAACTCAGGGTATTAACACCAACATTATCCACTGCGAAAACGGAATCGTGCTATGGGACTCCCATAGTTGCGTCTCGTTCTCACAATGGAAAAATGGTGGCATTAGTACATCATAATACGGCCTAACGTTACAGTAGGACCTATTATTTATGTAACTGGAATCTGTAGTGACATTTTACCTACGCATAGGAAAAATAACTCTTTAAGGTCCCGATCACACGTACCGCAACCACACCACAACCAAAACACGTAAACGGGTGTTAATTTAAATGAAAATTAATAGTTGTGTCGTGTCTGGATTATTGTATTTATAATACGCATCCTATGTCATGCAAACCTACTATACAATGATCACGTTATAAATTAGCAATCTGTATTAAGGAAGGGTTATGTATAGACTATGTAATAGAATGTGTAGCCCACCGCTGACGTGCGGTTGGCTACAGATTCTATTCAAGGTTAGGTATAGATACCTACCTCAGTATACGTAACACTTTCAGTATCTCGATACGAGATACGCTATAACGTACTGTAACTTTCGCCGTTGGTTCCTTAAATAAAGATAATAAAATATAAATAAACGACCAATGGCCGATTTTCATATTTTACGGACCGTTATTGATTAAAATTCCGGCTCTTGTATCTTGACGAATAATGCAGCAAAAACCTCATAACTTTGCAAAGTAGACCCTCCCATATTGGAAGTAGTAACACAGGTAAAATTAGCTTACGAATCTATTTAAAATATGCCCGGTTTGGCAACAAAAAATGCTAAGATTTTTACGCCAAACAATTCGTTTTTGTTTATAGGAACAGAACATAAAATATTTTTAAACAAGCATTCTTTATCAATACAAAACGTGTTCAACAAACAAAATGGAAGCTTGTGCAACAATGTCAGTTTTAAATGCATGAAATTCAGCGGGTTGACCTTTACTTCAGGCGCTTGTCCCACAAAGCGGTAGTGGTCCGGGACTCTTTTCATTACATTTTCTATCGGATTGGATTCACAGAGATTTCCACAGAATATTACCTTATTGGACATTTGTGTCCTAAGTGTTCAATAGAATATTGAACGAAGGATCCTTCTGACTGCCTGTTATCTTCAATAAAATCTAAAGTGTTATTATAAAAAACCCAGCAATTGAAAGCTATAAAGTAATATTCTATTATTATTATTATTTTAATAATATTCTAGTAAGCTAATTGATAGTGCCGTACTTTTCTATAATTTAGATACATGCAAGATCTATATTATGACAAAGACTTTGGGTCAATGCTGTATATGTGTTTAGTTGGTAAGCCTTTACATAAATAAATAAAAGTTTTAAACTTCCTGGATAAGAAGTAAACTGCTCCAGTTAGGCACCAAGGTACTCCAACGCAACGTCTCTCTGTCTGTCTATTTGTTAGTGCATTTATAACTTGAGAATAATTTTTTCTTCACACACTTTATCTATTCACACATTGATTTAAGTGTGTACGACCGAAGCCATACATATCAATTGTATTGATATTATGCTGACATTGACGTTTGCTCGCATACACTTAAATCTGATAAGTGGTTCTCAAGTTATACATACACTAGGCCGCAAAGAAAGCGGGTCGGTAACGTAAACCTGAATAACTTCCAAAATATTGAAGCTAGCTTTATGAAATAAAGACTGTAGAGAGTTATGATGCCTTAATCAAAGTCATAAACGTTCAAGACTATGAAGTTTATATTGAATTAAAGAAAGTTAAGTAAAAATAAACATTTTCAACAGATTTCGAAAAATGTGCTACAGTATTAAATATGCAATTTTTATACATTTTTGTATTTTGTATAGCCCACCAGGAGCTATTAATACAGCTGTTATACGGTTTGGCATGCTTTCTACCAGATTACTGAACCGATGCTGAAGAATATTCTGCTATTCCTCTACCAGTGCTTCTTTCAGTTCACGAAGCGTGACTGGAGGGGAATTTCGCTGGCCTACACGTCGTCCCAGTTGGTCCCAGGCTTGCTCGGTGGGGTTCAAGTCTGGGCTGCGTGATGGCGTGACAACGACATCTTTAAGGTAGTCTACTATTCGTGCTGGATGGGAACTCTCTCTCTAGTTCTCGCCCCTGTTTACAAAAAATGTGCCAACATACTCATTCAAGATTTCATTCACGTATCTTTCTGCAGTTAAAGTGTCATTTTCTATCACCAATAGCTCGGTGCGGCTTTCGGAAGCCATTCCAGCCCACCCGTGTATGGAGCCTCCGTCGTAAGGCACTCTCTCTTCAATGCAAGCTTGGTTATAGCGCTCTCCTGGTCTTCTGTAGAGTCTTTGCTGCCCATCCTGCGTGTATAGCCTAAACCACAACTCATCCGAATACATTACTCTTGACCAGTCATCCAGAGTCCAATTCATATGTTCTCTAGTGTAACTCAGCCTTGAATTTCGATGCTGCCTTTCAAATTTTGGACCATTTGCAAGTCTAAATCACATTTGCTTTAGCAAGAAGCCACCCACTGTACACGTGCTTGCTCCCTCCAGCACGCAGAAGGTGATTTTTTACTTCAACAGCCTTTTGAAATCGATTTTTCAACATTGTTGACACCATATATCGATCCTCCAGCGCTGTCTTGCACCTTGTTCGGCCTGTTCTTGATCTGCGAATATTGGATCTAGTCTATTTAAATTGCTGGAGCACTCTTAGAACGGTTGATAGCGACACACCAACAGTTCTCTCTGTATAACGCTGACTGTGCCCGTCTTCAAGCATTGTCAGAATTCTAGTACACTCTTCAAGGGCTATTGGGATTGAATTTGATCAGAATAATGTATTTCTGTCATATTTATGTACAGCACCAATTGTTAATATAAAGGTTTTACTTCTTCCTATATTTGTAATTAAATGAACTTTAATTTAGTATTTAAAAGTATTTTAAAGGTTATCGCATTTTTTATAACCGACCCGCTTTCTTTGCGGCCCAGTGTATTTGAGTTAGCGATCAGTAGTTGCATAGCATTCCCCGCGTGTCGATAGCTTATTAGTTTTGGATGTGGTGTTTTCTTCCTAACTATCAATACACAAGTTGAACTCAAATCAGTCGATCATTTAAATCTAGCTTATCCCGTAAAAAAATGTGTTTTTTTCTGATTTAATTAATGTTTGCCGACGGCATTTTGATATAATTTTTGTCTCATTAGGAGACATGTGGAATAGTACAGATAATACAATTACTAAAATTCGATAAGGGTGTACTTCAGGCACAGCCTGGTAGCCTGTTATTATAATTTAACTAGCTGCACCCCGACGTTTCATCCGCATAAGTGTCGATCCTGTAGGAATATCGGGATAAAAAGTATCCTATGTGTTAATCCCGGTTTTAAACTATCTGTGTACCAAATTTCATCCAATTCCGTTCAGCCGTTTGAGCGTGAAGAAGTAACAAACATACAAACACACACTCACAAACGTTCGCCTTTATAATATTAGTGTGATTAAGCTGGGTACTTTAGTCACCCACCAACCATCAAGGAGACTCACTTTCATCTTTGTAACATTACGTGCACATGAACGATAGCCGGACATTTGCCACCGTAGACGTTGCTTAAACAAACACAATACCGTGTACCTATACCGTCATGTTACTGGTTTACGATCCCTCAAGTTATATCAACAAGCATCGTCATAATCAGCCTATATTGTTCCACTACTGGGCAAAATCTTCTTCAAAACAGAGTAGACGCACGGCGAATAAACCGTTTTTCTTTTTTCGCGACAAGGAAAACGTTTGTGTACAAAGGGCCTAACGCACGTCATGTTCACGTTCCTTCACACAATTTATTAAGTACCTAGGTATGTAAGCAAACAATTGAGTTTAATTACTGTCTAAGGCCTAACGACCTAGCTAATTATAATGAGGTAGAAAATTACATTCATTTACTATATACTCAGTACATACCCAGGATTTCAACAAGCGGTATTATTTCAGAGAATTCAATGTAAAATTTATTTCATACGTTTACATTATTTTTTTATGAAAAGTAAAAAAAGGGGCTTGTGGCTAAGTAATAACAGCCGCACGGGTCGATCGATCAGGTTGAGCTACGCTTGCCGCGGTTGGTCCGTGGATGGGTGACCATCTTCACATACCAAGACCCCTCCGTGCCTCGGAAAGCACGTTAAGCCGTTGGTCCCGGCTGTCATTCGTGGATCTTTGACAGTCGTTACGGATCGTCAGTAGCCCGAAAGTCTGACAACCAGTCTTACCTAGGGGTACTGTATTACCCAGTAACTGGGTTGTGGAGGTCAGATAGGCAGTCGCTCCACGTAAAATACTGGTATTCAGCTGCATCCGGTTAGACTGGAAGCCGACCCCAACATAGTTTGGAAAAGGCTAGGCAGATGATGACATTATTTTTTTATGAAGCAAAAGGCATCATAACAATAAATTAACCGTCATCATGAACCTACTGAACTTTAACGTTTAACGCTGATGGCCCAGGGCTGTATCATAAAAATTTCCTCGTACAGGCGCCGGCTCGACGGGCTATTAACTATAATGTGGTAAAGCCCATACACGCCCTCTATAATATCTGCTCTGTTACCGTGTCTGCTAGATACAGCAAATAAAAAATACTTAGTAAGTGATAAATTAAGAAAAGACAATTTATTTGGTACAGACGCCAGCACATCAAGCTACCCGAAACTGTCAAATTTTCCCAATCAACACTGAACCTTACGGTTAAGCGATAAAGCTAAATAAATAAATAAATAAATCTATTAAAGAAAGACAGATTGGAGTAGCTTAAGCTGGCTTCTGTATATACATTTATGACTAAACATTGAGAAGGATTTAAACACGGCACGTTGTCTTTACGGTACGCCAAATAAACCGCGCTGTAGAAAAAACGCGTCCGTCGACAAGTTTCCATAGTGATCAATGCAACACTGACGACCATACACAGGGCGAGACAACAAAAATGCACTCAATAGGCAAAAAGATAAAGCACATTAACAAAGCAGTAGAAATATACCAGAACCTACAAAAATATATTAAATTCAACCCACTATTTACGCGACCAAGGATTTGTCTAGTTGCTAATGCGCTTGAGTGTATGAAATATTCATGCAGGACCGGAAAAACACTGAATTCGGAAAGTGAATACGTTTGGTTGACATTACGAGTGGCTTCAGACGACATACATTATATATACTATGCTATTGGTAAGATAAGTATAAGGTTATTGTAATGAAAATAAGTAAACTGTGTTTTCGAAAAAAAATGACTTCTGGTTTGGTTATCTCTAAACACTGTTCACAAATCCAAAACTAGAATTTGGTATCAGTTTAAATCAAATAGACGACAGTTATTTTCTATCTGGGGACATGATAGCTTTTCGAATGACTGTGAAAAGGCCTACGGTGGCATCGTGCAATTGTGTAAATAATCACACTAACAATGGGTATGGCTATCATTTTTACAGTTCAACAACATTCATTGCGTTATTTCAAGAAAGAAAAAATATTTTATTTGGGACACACAGGGAAAACAAATAGTAAAAATGAAGCATTTAAAACTAACAAATTTACATTAAAAACAACCAAAAAAAAAAGTAAATAAACCAAAAAAAAAGACATGTGCGAGGCCAAAAAGGCTCCTATCTCAGCATAACGTAACGATACTTAAAAAAAAAATTAAAAAATAAATACCGCAGCGCTGGTATTCTGATAGGGCCCGCTGGGCGCTGGTATTTACATTGTTGAGGAAACAAATTTTTCGAACCTGCAATGGATTAGCAATATTTTTCAAAATTATTCAGATTGTGATTAATAATAATAATAATAATTATTATTATTAATGATTAATAGTGTTTTGTGCAATTAAGGTGCTGCCGGTCGATTCTGTAAATTCTGTCCCTTAAATCATAAGTGAAGTGAGCAATAGTGTTAATCCTAAATCCCTAATGACAGCTCACTTCCCGCTCACTTCACCTAAGTTCTCACGGTGAGATTTTTACAGAATAGCACCGCAGGTATAGCTTGGCGGAGTGTGAGATCAGATGAATAAACCTTAAAAATCACGATTCTCCTCATTTTTCCGGTTGATAATTAACAATTTTTCATAAAAATCGTCAGCAATGACACGATGCAATGAATGTTTTTGAGACACGCTGCCCTAAAAAAGGGGTTAACTGGCCCTTAGATTTTAGTACACAAACCTTTTTGCTAACACCTGTTTAGGTGTTATTTTCGATCGTATGCGAGTTGAAAGGCTTCCTTTTTACGGTTCACTAAGACCCCACAAGCTTTCACTGGAAGCACATAATAAACATTATTCAGTACGTTATCTTGATATTCACATTCATGTAATATTTACCAAGCCTGAGTTTCAACGTACACTGGAATTATAATCTTCGTAACACATCCGCTATCCATTAATTCCCCTTTCGTAGTGTAAGCAGAATACTGCGTTGTATCTGAATTAAAATTTGCTCATTATTGTCATCTAGAACAATGCTATCGTATGTATAATAAACTTGGCAGGAATACTGTCTTGCCTCCAGATAAGTGCTTGTTTCAAGGATGTGAATAACACTTGGTTACCAAGTGAACTTTGTTGCTTTAATTTATATAAAAACTTTTTACGGTTTATTTGCTTGATTCTATGTCGCGAAATTCAATTTTAAATACAGGTTTTCACTTTACTGTAAGTTTTTTTTTCTTCTTTGGCAACTGAACCGTTGTCGACTATTCTAAAAAGTAGCAAGATGAGCCGTCGAACTTTGTACTTTGTGGTAGTTATCTAGTTACATATATGTTAGTAGCTTACTGTTAGTTAATACTTACTCAAGAACTTTTACTTTTATGGATCAGTTGACAGCTCTACTGAGTTGATTGAATCATAAACCCTACTGAGTCTTAAAAGATCTTACCTTAAGAAAAGTTAAATAAAAATACTTGGTTAACGTAATATCTGTCTTCCAAAACACGTTAACAAACAAAAAAACAAGGAATTGCTCATTTAAAAAGTTCTAAAACGTAATTTTGTTTTATCTTTCAAAAGTTAAATGGCTTTTACCGGTCTTAGTGGAATGATTCGAATTCGCGCGAACTCACGCTCGAACGCCCCTAGTTAAGAACTTTGATATTTGTTTAAACACATTTCCTGTGTGTGTTTGAGTTTATCCAAATTAAATGACGCTCGCATAAATTACCAGGTGTGAACTTTTTACGGCATCCTAAGCAACTTTTATAATATACGTCTATCGATACCTACACGGAGAGAAAATTCTTAGAAAAATTACTGTGCTTGTCACTGTAAAGTGAGTGCAAGTGACATCTACAGAAAATTTTCTGAGTGAGATTGGGAAAAATTCACTATTTATCCAATAAATTTTACTGTACAGCATAAGAATTTTGACTGTGCTAACATGGTAATTTTTCCATTACCACTCAAATGCAATCAGATTATGAGACAGCACAGTAATTTTTCTCTCCGTGTACTTAAATAGATTCATTTTTATTATCATTTATGTTTATCCTATATTGTCCCACTGCAATGGATCGCAGCATTCGTAAGGAACACAGACGTCACCCAAAACGCATCCAAGCTTAAATAGGACTTGGGCCAGACACGTTTGCCGCATGTCAAAAGATTCATGGACCAATTCAACCACCGCTTGGTTTCCAGAAAACGTACGGCGACATCGAGGGAAACCCGGGAGAAGGTGGCGAGACGAGCGTGACGACTACAGATAGGTTGGACCAAACAAGTTCAAGACTGAGAGGAGTGGAAAGGAGAATGGGATTTGCCCTGCAGTGGAACAACATAGGCTAAGTAGGTAGACTTTGGGTCAAAATGTTCGTGTAATGAGGATTATTTTGTGAATTCATTTCGTGCTCTATCGGGCGACGTCATAACTGACATATCTTGCCACGTATTACAAATTCCAATAAATTGTTACAGTGAGGTTGTTTTTCTTGAGGAAATATATACAAAAAAATGTTCCATAGATTTTATTTTATTTTGATGTCACACTGTGACAAGAAAAAGTTGCGCCGACCCCAAATAAATTGGAATAAGGACAGGACAATGATGACTGCCAGCTAAATTCTGAGAAAAACCTAAATGCCAATCTTAGGTAACATGCTTAAGTACAGTCCCAATAAAAAATTACCACTTGAAACGTACCCAAAACTAGGTCCCACATCAATTTCACCCTTTTCAATAGTAAACCAGAATTACATCTTGTTTCATGTCACAACGATAAATGGTTTCAATACGTTCCAAATATGTGGGTAACAGATGACGTCATTTCAACAGTGTCCACAAACGACCATTTACAGCTAACATTATGGGCCAATATCATCGGAGTGTTAACGCCGATGGTTGTACGTCACGCTTACACGATCACTGATAGCCCGTTGTCCGATGTAAAGGCTACATAACGGCTATATAACGTTTTGTTGAAAAACATGTTTGTTGAAGGCTTATAGGTATAAACTTCATTAGTTTTCCGCGTTCTCTTTTGTTTTCAATTTGTGTCAAATAAAGCCCCGATGCAAGTTTAGGTGTAAATCAGGCTTAAGGATAGCAATAACAGCTTTGCGGGGTGAAACTAGTTGCAATCGGTACAGTATATGTCGTTTCTTAGATTAAACCCTGGTTCGCACGAGCGCCGAGAGTTGATAAATTTATCAGTGTTTTTTGATGCGCTGGGATGCGCTCTGTTGAATTCTCAATCCTCAGCTCAGTACCGAGAGTTGAAAATCCAGTGCATGATAAAATCCCGCTGCGATATTTTTACATCCATGTGCATGGGCTAAGGCTTTGAAAATTATAATCGACAGGGTGTAAATTATAATTTTGACAGCGGTTTAAAAATTATGTATCAATAACAAAAATGCAATATAATGCAACTTGAAAAGGTGTCAACTTCCACAATGGATTCAAATGTAGAGCTATCTTAATAGATGTTTATTCCCTGGATGTGATGTATGCTTCTTTATGAAATTCCAAACCTTTATCGTAGTTCGATATGACGAATTATTCGGAGTAAACGAGATTCAGACTTAAAGCGAATCGATTAAAGTACAGAAGAAAACCACAATTTTATTGTTTGTCAACATTTTACCAAGTCCCATAATTACTTATGTGTTGTCAATGACAGGTTAGTTATTTAGTCAGTAACTTTCCTAAAGAAAAAGGAAAACGCCTTTAGTTCTAAAATGACAGAATAAGATTAAACGGAAGGTGGGTCTCACACAAATCGATTTGTTTGACTAAACAAATGCCAAACGTTTACCGCCGGGGGCCAGGGACAGCAGTGCGATTCTGTAACCATCTTACCGTGAAAACTTAGGTGAAGTGAGCGTGGAGTGAGCTGTCAGTGTCATCCCACCTGATACTAGGGATTGACCAAGCATACATTTACAATCATAATCGAGATTTTAATACCAAATATTTTTATGCTAATTTATTGATAATTTTATATAATTTCAAAGCTAGTATTTTAGCTGTCAAAGCTTTACTATTTTATGGGTGCCTGGCTGACGAACCATAGGATTTAATCCCACGTAGTTTGTGAAGCGTGATCACTTCACCCGATTCACGAAATGCCGTGAATCGGGTCTATTGTCTAGAAAAATATACAACGTGTAACGTTAAATGCGCAAAACCTGAAAATATTTTGATCAGAATAACGAGCACAATAAATTGAACCACTTTTTAATAGAGGTCACATTTTTCAAAAGACCCTCATTAAAAACGTTGCCGGGTCTATTTATTAATAGGTCAAGCAACCCAATGTCAGCGCGGCGCAGCGGCACGGTGACGACTCCTCCCTCGATAAAGCGTCGTCGCAGACGCAAGAAACGATCAGAATGGCCAGTAAAAGTAAAACAGCACATAAAACCTTTACAATTTTTTGAATGACTTATTTTCTCTCTGAAATAGGTCAATTGAATTAAAAATCAGTTGGGGTGTCTGAGGTTTTGCGCATTTAACGTTACACGTTGTATGTATTTTTTTTTTCTGGACAAGTCTATAGTAGCAGGCGGGGCCCATTTGCGAATCATAAACCGAATAAAAAAAAGTTAATCGCCAAGGTTTTCAAAATCCATTTGGAAAATTATAAACCAAAGGAAAATTAATGGGTTCTGCCTGCTACTAAACCTAATGCGGGTATTTAACTCAGACTTTCAGTTCATAATATATTGTATTTAACCAAAGCAGAGTTTACTTTGTTTTTAGTTTATTCGAATTTTGTTCTCTATTTTCAATCTTGTTCCGGTCTTTTTAGTGCATTGCTTAAATGTTGACTATTTTGCAGTCGGGTTTTTTTTTATGTTTTGAATTATTTCTATTTTATTTTAAAACCACATAAAATAGTTTTGTTTTGACAACTAAAATACTAGAATGCTTGGTCAATCCCTAGCATCAGTGGGATCACTGACAGCTCACTTCAAGCAAGGTTTCACGGTGAGATTTTTACAGAATCGACCGGCTGTCACTCGATTAAGTTTTTGTTTGTTTACCTTACTTTGGCTGCTTATCCAGGAAAATGTACTGCATCGAATCTTCAAGAAACACATAGAAGAAAAGTAAGACAAATATTGTTGTTGAAAACAGAACTCACGCCTAAAGCTAGTGGAGGTTGAAAACTGCTTTATTGCTATTCTATTCATCTATAAGTTTTTATTTACATAATATAGGCTAGCGTTTAAAATAATAATATATACATGTATATGAAAAAAATAAGCAAAAGAATCATAGGGCATCAAAAAATTCGTCCGTATCGCTGTCAACAAGAACAGTGCCCAAAAGGCTGGCAGCATTGCCACGTTGTATGGCGATGCTAATTCTTTGGCCAAGAAATAGGCCAACCCTCTGGTCACGTGAAGTGTCTACTACGTGAAGTGTGTGACTAGCCGCTTGGCGATATATCGAAAAACCAAGTGGGCACTCGGACCCCATGGCCCAAGTGTTTGAACCCGAAACGGCTCGAGCATATATCAAGAATTAAGGATAGGCAGTATGTATGTATAGAAGTTCCTTATTAGGTTAATTTAATATTGTAAGTATATAAATACCACATCATCGCATTAGGTTAATCCTGTTATGATAGTTGTAAATGTAATTATAATTAACTAGCGACCCGCCCCGGCTTCGCACGGGTGCAATGGAGAAACACTGATAATTTTAGAGCCATTATTTCTCGTAAAAAGTATAGGATAAAAAATGGTTACTGTGGGTTATCCCTAAGAGATAGACATATACCATCGGGGACTTTTTTGTAGAACTTTTTAAGGTGTACAATACTGTAGTAGGTACATTATTTTGATCTATCTCGACGGGTTCAGCCAGCGTTTACAATGTAAACACAAAAAAATGTGTTTATTTGCGACATCACATTAGAAACCTCTAAAATTATCAGTGTTTCTCTACTATATTATGCATGTATTATAAATATAAACCTTCCTCTTGAATCACTCTATCTACTAAAAAAAACCGCATCAAAATCCGTTGAGTAGTTTTCAAGATCTAAGCATATATAGGGACAGACAGACAGGGAAGCGACTTTGTTTTATACTATGTAGTGATAAATAAATAATAAATAAACTCCTAATCAGGTCACAATATTTTCGCTGTTTGAAGTTTTCTGCACCCGCAGCAGCCGTCCCAGCACAGCCCACCGTGATAGGAAGATGGGATGGCGTAAGGGTGTTGAAACATGTTTCATCCCACACCAAAGGTCTGTCTAACTTCCAGGGCATTATGGTCATTCCATCTGGTATCTTCCCATCTCTTTCTTTTTATTGCTTCGCTCATTATACAGAGTCGCAGGAACATCGACGCGAACATCAAACTATTGCCATGGATGCAGTACATGATTGTGAATCCCACAGCGTTGACATTTTTCGTAGGTTATAAAAAAAAAATGGTGTTCTGCCTTGCGATTCTGTAACCATCTCACCGTGAAAGCTTGGGTGAAGTGAGCGTGGAGTGAGCTGTCATTCACTAGGGATTAATACTATTAAGTGCTCACTTCACTTATGATTTCACGGTGAGATTTTTAGAGAATCGACCGGCTGTTCTGTGTTATTGCACTTTTCTATGAAAGAGTAGATTTTATTTTTGATAACCGACTAAAAATTTCTACGCTAATCTAGAATCATGCGCTGAATTCATGGTTTCAATTTGCGCGTCGGTGTCATTGCCTCCCTATGTGCATGCTTCATATACGAGTATTAGTAATACTCGTACATGAAGCATACACATAGGAATCCTACTTAAAAGGATTCAGAAAGTTACGCGGGTGATTTTCAAAATGGCGCGACATTAGGTATGCCACGGTTCTTCAAAGCCCTTTCACGCGAACGAAATCGCGGACAGAAGCTAGTTATTTAATATATTGGTTAATAAAATGTTTATTTTGTTTTCAAAATGAGTTGCAATAGCTCCTACAGTTTAAACTTCTTATTAAACTTTCGTTTGCCCGTACAACACCAACCCAATTGAATAATAACTTACTTTACAAAGTCAATTTCAAACGCAATTGCATTTGCAGCTCATCCTTTTTATGATAAGTAATAAAACATTAACGTATTCAGCACCAGATCTATGTCCATTTCATTTATATAATGTTTTGTTTTGCCAAAAGCGGACTATGTGCGAATGGCATAACGAAAACTGTTTTGTTTATGCCCAACAGATTGCAGCCGCTGCATCGCTTGAATCAGCGAGCGCGTTAGCTGACATCGCTGACAACTGCTGAATAATGTCATTTTAATGACAATGCATCATGTTTTGTTAACGCAAATTAGTTTGTGGATGCACTGATTAAGCGAATGTGCTTTTAGCGGAATGGAAATATGGTTTGGTTGTGACGCAACATGGGAATTGTAGGAGTGTTTGTTGTTTAGTGAAAATTAGCATCACCAACTTCGCTGAGTGTGTGGTTTCGATACTGAAGTTGAGTACGTACTTGGGTTTACCGAAAGCTTGAAATTGTGCCTGATAATTGGCAAACAGATTGCTTCTATATGACACTTAATAAAACTAGGTAACTAACTTATTTAGAACTAGCTGCACCTCGCGGTTTCACCCGCGTAAGTTTCGATTCCGTGGAAATATCGGGATAAAAAGTAAGAGCTTTAAGTTTCATCGCAATCGGTTCATTAGTTTTTGCGTGAAGAAGTAGCAAACATATTATAATAATTATATTGCCCGCTGCGCTGCGTGGGGGCCACGCCGCCCACTTTTGTTTAGATTGACATTTTTAAATTCGTAATATCTTTTGAATAGAATGACCGATTTGAATAATTCAAAAAGTAATCTACAGTTATTGAAACAGTCTCGAATACGAAACGATTTATTTGGGTAAGGATTAATACAAATATATGGATAGCATGGTCTGATTTTGGTCGGCATTTCTATCAACTTTTAAAATGTAAAACAGTAGTTATAGTGACATAACTACAATAGTTGGAAAAACTTCGCGATACTAAATATCGCGAAGTTTTTGTAGATATTGATATGTTCTTTAGTGTAGAACATTTTTTTTGTTCTATTATCAATAATAGTTTCTGCAGCGCATGCGATGAGAAATTTTATGGCAATTTTTTTACACCTTGGGTTAAATTATTGAAGTTTTAGTAACTTCAATAATTAGGGATCCCTATTTTTTCTAGTAATAAATATGACCTATGTTCCTCAGGGATAGTGTACAATTCTAATTGTGAAACAATGTTTTAAGTCGGTCCGGTAGTTTTTGAGTTTATTCGTTACAAACATACCTACATACATACATACAAAAATACAAATATTTCCTCTTTATAATATTATTTAGATTTAGAATAAGGTATTTTAGGTATTGTCTAAACAGACAATATCTATGCTATTTATATCTCATCGTATACTTACTGCACCGATTGACGTCAACACGTCAACGCCGGCTGCCGCTGAAAACTAGCGCTAGAGCTCTGTCTCAAATAGGGTCGTAGCATTATACTACCTACAATATTTGTCTCTCCTTCCCTTTTCAATCCATCCAAAGGTTGTCTTTAAAAGATCGCTCTTAGCGATAAGACCGCCCATTGTGTCACCCTTTGTAAAATTTCTATATTTATGTCTGTAATCTATATGGTGTACATAATAAAGAGTATTCTATTCTATTCTATTATATTCTATTATGCTGAGCGATGACCGTTTTGCGTGGATGTGACATGTTGTTCTTTTTGTGTTCTTTCTCTGCGACATGTTTGCCGCAAATAGATGTATTTTCTTTCTAAATATTGTTTTATTTATCTGTGTCTAATTGTTTCTAACACTTAAGATTTAAATACTTTGGCAGCAAGTCCAAGAGAAAGAAAAATACGCAGCCGCTTCTCAACAAAGCACGCGAGAGATGACCACTGTAACGATAAGTCTCTGAGTGAGATCAAACTATAGGTACCTAATAAACTTGTGATTGCAGATATTTGGTTAGCAAAAAATAATAGTCGGCTACGCGTCCATTCAAGACAAACACACCCCCTGACGTAGATTGAGCCAAAGAGAAATCGTAAACCGTTAAACTGCTGCCATAAAGTGTATTACACAGATAAATAAAGTTATAAAACTTTTTCACAAAACAAATCTGTAAAAGTAAATGTACCCTACTTTCTTTAGATTCATTTATGAAATGCTGAAGGCTTCAAAATTTACGGTTGGTAACCAGACTTTCCAATTTGGTTGGCTAAGTGAAAAAAATTGCACACGTTTTTGCTTACCTATAGCCTACACACTTTTTGGGAAAGTTTAAAGTTTTCTGCTCAGAACTTTCCCAAATTACCTTAGCCTCTCAAACGTCGAATGTACACCATGTGTACAGATAACAATAAAATTTCTATTGTGTCGGCTAATTGGCGCGCGAGGGGTTAATATATTTTTTTTAATTATTATTTTAGTTATGCCTTAAGGTCAAGTGCGTAGTACTTAAAAAGTCGCAACCGGCGTGTGTGTATTACCAGCGGGGTAATTGCGTAACACACTAACAGTATGGCTTTCATTTTGGCAGTTCAACAACATTCATTGCGTTATTTACGTTGTTGAGCAGACAATTTTTTCGAAAATATGAAGAAATGGATTAGCAATATCTTTCAAAATGATTTAGATTGTAATTGATAGTGTCTTACGCAATTAGGGTGCTCGAAGGAGTAATTATACTGAGATAATTAACCATGTATGAACGTAAACGAAGCAAAAGGATATGTCAGGATCTTAGCAGCCGGTCGATTCTGTTAGAATCTCACCGTGAGAAGTTAGGTGAAGTGAGCTGTCATTCCATCTGATGTTAGGGCTGACTACTCACTTTAAGCTCACTTCACCCGAGTTATCACGGTGAGATTTTTACAGAATAGCACTAAAGGTGGCATTCTCTAGTTTCTGCCTACCCCCATGGGAAGAAGGAGTGAGTTTGTGTATGTATGTTATACCTCTATACAACTAGGTATATAAAATGCTAATTACAGTATTGCTATAATATTATCATTAATAAAAAGGCACCAGAAGGTATCACTATACTTTTCAAGTAGTAAAGTTAAATTTTCAATTTGTTTAAAGGTCTCTGGTTGAAGAACTGTTACAATTTGTCTGGCCGACTTCAGACATTTCAAATGGTCGGATTAAGTAAAATGAAACGTAAAACTTATATTTGAATCGAGTAGGTTTTGTTTTGTATTTTAGTACCTACCTATTAAGTAGCGACTGCTCCTGCTTCGCATGGTTTTTACGGCTTAACAAAACATAGAGATTTATTTATTATTAATATTCATCTATAATACACCTTCCGGAATAAATTCTCTAAAAGATGGTGAAAATTGCAATAAAATCGATTGCAAAGTTTGGAAAAACATCGCGGCCACACGGACAGACACGAAAAACGACTTCAATTTCTAATATGTATAGATACTCGTATATTAGATTTATAAGCACCAAGCAGGTACAGCCAGCAGCAGTAGCAGTAAGTTGAAATGGTGCTGTTTCATTTTGAAAATTTTCCCATAAATAATAATGTTCGTACATATCCTCCATTCTCGTTGTGAATCAGTCCGAGTAATGCCAGGTTTGTACAAGTAATCAGTGTTGGTACGGCAAAATGACACAAAAACGTAATGTGATGCCCAATGACGCAATAACCATTTAGGGGGCCATTTGCATTGGCCAGGTGTAGCTATTTGCTCGTCTCTCTGTTGTAATGAAATCGTTTTATTATAATTGGCGAAAATAATTAAATTAATAATTATTAATTCATTTATTGTTCATTTAGTGGCACTCATTACCATTTTTGTTTGTAATATGCGGATAATGTAGTGGGCCACAATATTGTTAACACTCCTCATAATATTCTTATAAATAAAATACTTTTCGGACAAAAATATTTACCACATGACCGCAACTTTTGGGAAAGGATTTTTTTTCGGCGAAACGCTTTTGAGGATCAGAGTTTAATTCCAAAATTTGTACGTACCTACCTACGGTAATTTTAAAACAAACAAACACCTGTTAATTTTGAGCATACTCGTATCTTAATTAATTATTTATTTAGCAAGGTCCTTCTTATTAATTAATTTCTACCTAGAAGTACCTAATTATTTCATATTTTAAAGTCAAGAAAAATATGTTTTATGAACCTAATAAAACGAATTGTCGAACATTCTAATAACAAAGTTTTTTCCCCTTTCAAATCCAAGATAAATACGATCAAGAATCCAGATTAAGGAGCGAACTTTCTTATCCAAGGATCATCTATCTTGAATAAAACGGCCTTTTAAATAAGATCTAAGTATTGGGATTGATTACATTTTTCAAAATGTGCTTAATATACTTATATATTATAATCTCTTTAGAGAGTTTTATAAGCTATTATTAATATTTAGACAAAACTGAAATGCCCAATGAGTCTAAATAAATAGTCGCCAAAGGTACAGACGCCAGGGGTGCGTCTCATAACGTATAAACTCATTTGGTCTAATTTCATTTTATTACCGTTCATGAGATATAATCAACGTGAGATATACCAACTGTTGATATAATTTCTTTACATATAACATTTATTTATTCTAAAACTTAATTAGTATAACGTTGTTTGATTTAACGTAGGATTTCGGATATGTACTTAGTGTCGCTCGGTGTCCAACTTGTTACCTTTTTTAAATATTTTTGTGACAATACAGCGTGTAACGGAAGGGGGGTATCAACCCTGAAGGAGGTGAATGTGCTCATGAAACTCAACGACTTTCCCCAAAGAACATAGGTCGAAATATGAAAAAAAAATTTGGCCCTCCCTTACAAAACTGACTACCAGCTGATTGATTTACTATGGGAGGGCCAAATTTTTTTTTCATATTTCGACCTATGTTCTTTGGGGAAAGTTGTTGAGTTTCATGAGCACATTCACCTCCTTCAGGGTTGATACCCCCCTTCCGTTACACGCTGTATATAACATAGTGTTAAAATATTGGAATCGATTCAGTTACTTATTCTGAACAACTATGTATATTCAGGTTTGCAATATACTAAAAATAATGTTGTGTATTTTATTGAACTTTCCTTACGGTCAAGCTTTGCCAGCTAAGCTAATGCTTTTATAATACGTAGGTAGGTATCTGTTTAGAAATATCATTGGATATCACTTTGTAATGTAGTAAAAGTACCTTACATATAAACGAATAAGTAATTGGTCTGAAAGAACCATCTGTTTACTAAGCTTTAACAAAAAAAAAAGATTAAAATAAAAAAGGGCGTAGGCTTACAGATAAAATCGTCTTAGAACTTTACAGCCATTTCATGCTTCGAGCCACTTACTTCGCAAATACTTCGAGTCCCTTAAATCAGAACTCCAACATTTCCATCGTCTTCGAAAACATCAACACAATCTTATTCAACTTTTCATGCTTACTCGTATTCCCAAACGAATATATTGACAAAAAAAGTTATACCGAATTCAATTTTTTCTCGTATCATTTCGCTTCATTGTTTATAATGCCCCACAGTTCTGAAAAAAGCAATAAACGAACAACGTGATAAATGTTTGGCAGGGGGTATTCCGTACGGTCCTGCTATGCGTACACCTAGGTGCCAAAGTAATACGGACGGTTCACCTGATCACGCAGAAAAATACCTCACTCACTACCTCTCGCTTATAAATGGGTGGAACAGGGATTCGCCAACTGTGCCACGCAGCATTGGCGGAATGCCATAATCAATTCTGCTCGAGGAACATTTATTTTGCATGTGGATAGCGCACTAAAACTCAAATAATTCTGAGGGAAAGCTAAACTATCAAACCACAAATTTCAACGCAGGTGGGTCTTTGAAAAATGAACTCGTATTTTCAGGTTCTAATAAAGTTCTATCTAAAGGAACTTTCTCGCAATATTCAAATATTGGACAGTCTATGTTTATAATGTATTTTGAAAGCACGTACCTACGTATCGTACTCCAGGACGAGCTATTAACCCACCGACACGATTTAGTAAATTTTGAACAAAATCCAGGCGCGCGAGATTAAAAGAATTGGAACGGAATTAATGCGAAATAAATTTTGTTTCTCAACAAATTTTGAGGAGAGGATTTTCGTCGGAAAATTGAGTACCGATAAGGAAAACTTTGGATAGTGTTATTCGGTTTAATCGTGCTTACCAATATTGTGGTTGCGCCAGTCGTGGTCGGTCGAAATTGCTCGCGGAATTAATTCTCGCGCTAAGATGGTTGTGATACTCCTCGTGCGCTTAGCTTGTGAATACCTAACCCTAGTAAATAACGAATTTATTTACATAATTTAAAAGCTGACAGTCTTAAAATAATACAAGCCGTGATGGGTGCTACTGCTGCAAAGTTACGCTAATCGTAAAGGGTGCGACTTTGCAATGTCGCAAAAAAATTATAGGTGCTAGCCCTATTATATCAACTTCCCGATTAAGACATCCACTAAAAAACTGTCTAGGATTACTCAGGACATCTCAAAACGTAAAGATATCGAAAAAAAATCGATTTCGAAAATCGGGGTGATTACCAAAACTTCCTTAATCAGGAAGTTAATAATCATTTATGTACATATAAAAAAGGAAAGAATCATAGCAAATCAAAAAATTCGTCCGCATCATCTATTCTAAACAGGAAAAGTGCCCAAAAGGCTGGTAGCATTGCCACGGTGTATGGCAATGATTCCACAAATTCAAAATTCTTGCGAGCTTGTTGAGATTCTTTTATTTAAATACCAACAGTTTGCTGGCTTATGTTAAATCTGAGGAATAAGACTTTACTTTTTAAGAGGCCTCTTACAAAAATGCGCGTAGATGCATGATTTCCTACACTGATTTTGATTGAATACTATTCGTTGGTTGGTATAAATAACAATTGATTAGTAAAGATAGTTCGTTTTCTATTCTACAATAATAATAAAGCGATTTATTTAGCAATAATCGTTCTCCTGATGCTTGTTTAGGCAAAACTCATGGAGAGCTGATGTGAGAGCTCTAATTTGCAGATTCTGTTGAATCCATCAAAACAATTTTTCTCATATAACAAATACACACACACATACTTCAACAAAACACATACCATACTTTAACAAAAAGAAAAAACAACTGGACCTAATTCTATTTTCTACTGGAAACAAGTCTGAATATCTCCGAACTTCTACATCATTTTCACGTGGTATTTATACCAAAATAGTCTCCAATAATTGGTTAACAATATAAAAAAAAAAAAATACTTTGATTTCTTAACAAATAAAATAAAAGTACCTACTATACATTTCACTGCGCCGGCGATACGCGGTCGCCCTGCAGGGTGATTACGTAACACACTATCAGTAGCAATGGGTTTCATTTTGACAGTTCAACAACATTCATTGCGTTATTTACGTTGTTGAGCAAACACATTTTCCGAACATATGGAGCAATGGATTAGCAATATGCTTCAAAATTATTCAAATTGAGAGTGATAGTGTGTTACGCAATTAGGGTGCTGGCTGGAGGTCTTAATTTATTGAGGCATCCACAGACAAGCCCGCGGTTAAGCAGACGACAACCTTATAGATTGAACTGCGTGAAGCCATTTATAAATAAACAAAAAAAAAGATGCGCGCTCAGTATCGATATGAAAGAGGGCTCTTAAGTGCAACGGACAAGCTTGTATGTAGACGGAATCAGGTACAATCAAAAGAACGTTAATGCAAAAGCCCAAAAAAGTACTGTAGAAGCATTTTAGACACGATTAAGCAATCAGTTCTGTCGTTTAATTAAAACTCTTTGTTTACGCCGCCGGCCTTACGCCGACTTTGATAAATTGCCGAGAATTAAAAGAGATTCTACTTTCCTATCGCCTCTTCTTCATCTAAAATGTCTGCCATTTGATTATTATCTGATTTTGTTTCACAGTTTCAGCTTCAGGATATTGATGGCAGTCTTAGAAACAGAATATCTACACAATTCCTGAAATCGATTTGAAATTGCTTTTGATGGAAATTTAGAATGATTACACTATTTTCAAACTTAGTCTCTTAACCTCAAATAGGTACTTTTTAGATGTAGGTATAGATGGGTACCTAGTTCCTCGAAATAATATCTTTCGATGTCCAAAACACTAGTTCAAATAAATATCCTTATCATCTGCAATAAAAACATCTATTACTATAATAAATAATGCACATATATTATCAGAACCTCTATCATACAAAGTTTATGACTCGTGAAAATACTTTTCGCACTCCAAGCGAAGATAATGATCAAATATCACACACAAGGGAGTCGTTCCTATTTCCCTATTAACAGTTCTAATATTTACGAGAATAGAATATATGAAACAGTGTGGAACCAAAGCTGGGAATGAAACAACAATAAAAAACACACAGTACTAAATTTGAATAGCTCAATAAACTGAATAACCCAATAAATGCTCAAATATTTGTTGTTTACGGACAGAGGGTTTTCTGACCAAGTCGTGTTTCAACGAAAAATCACACAATATTATTCTGTAACGAGATTATACGAAAATTTCTGCTGAACAAAGGACAAATAGGGAACCGCACATTTTTACACTGCTGTTTCTTTACACCGTCAATAGTCTTGCTTTTGGTTATATGGCCATTGTTTTGTTTTGGTATTTTTATTTATGCTTGTTCTCTTCAACATTTGTCTTAATTGTTTGCAAATCAATAAGTTCCAGGATATGGGCGGGATTCATTTAACCATCAGTGCAGATGACAATAAAAGACCGAATATTTTTTCTGATACTCATTAGCTTATCTCTTTTAAACGCTACTAATGTATGCACTAGACTAACATCGGGAAATCGAGCCGATTATGCAGTCCAAAAATATCAGATTAACACTAAATTTGTCAACACCAACTTCCATTTTACAAGTCAATGGTTACGTGGTAAAAGCTAAATGAACGGCCTTTGTCCGGACCCGTGCAGGAGGAAAGGTTATATTAACAAAGCATCGTTGGTCTTTGGGCATCGCCGAACTCTGTAGCGATTCATACTACGGAGTCAAGACGTAAGATAAAGCGAAGCTGTAGATAAGGAAAAGGCGTTTAGCGTTTACAAAAGATGTACTCGCAGTTAAAACAAAGACTATCTTATTGTAATTAAATAAAAAGATACAAAGTATTTACCGCTAGTGGGTGATGGAAATCGAGAAAAAAACAAAAGACGCGTGGTTTACCAGTGACAGAGACAAGTTCGTTGAGAAACACACCATTATTATAGTGGGCGCGCGAATCGTACAGAAACAACGCGGTAGGTTTATGTTCATATTCCGATAGATCTAGTAATTATACAAGGTAATTTTTCTATCAAAATATTAGGTAGATACTTGCAAAGCTTTGTGGATCAGAATGATTAGATCCCTAAGAACGAATATTCCTAAAAATAAGTATCTACACAAAGCCTTGATGAGAATTGACTTGAAGTTAGCATTCATATTTGGCTAGAATTTTCTTTCCAATAATTTCAAATCTCCGTATATAACAGTAGATTGTCAACGCCAACAAAAAAGCACTCAGTGAGATTATCAATATATCTTTCAACAAAACATTTTTCAATAAAACTGTCATAACATTTATCTCACTGCAAACAGAATATATTTCGTATTCCAATCTTTTCACATGGGCCACTCTGCACCACATCCAATAATACAGATTGTAATCTTTTTCATACGTTCAAAGTTCAATTCCTAATTTTATCCGACCTAGGGTTATAGGGATATATTATATTATATTATTATTCCCTCTTTACAGGGATCGTGCTGTACTAAATTTCTAGATCAATTTCGTAGTCTGGACCCAATTTGTCTTGTTTTTATCAAAAATGCCACTTTAACGCTTATGTTTAATAGGTTCCCTATTTTTATTCTTTACTGTATGTACTTGTTGCTTACTAAGCAAAGAGGTATCTTAGTATTTGTTAAAAATATACAAGTTTGTATTGAATATGTGAGCTTGAGAAAATCTCGGTTAGACATCTAAACAAAATCATTTGTTTCGCATTCAGTAAGTGCATTTTTTAGTAATTCAGTACATCATGTTTATTAGATTTTAAGAAAACGATAAATTGTATTGTTGTTTTATATAATTCTTTAGATTTTATCAGAGTTTACCAAAACTGTATCTAAAATAAGATAGTAACATGTGGAAACGTAGTAGATTGTACATTTACTTATAGCATACTGTGTATCTAGATATAATATACAATGTGTGATTGTTTTTTTTTTCCAAATAAAATAAAATAAAAAATAAAATTTAAATAATAATCTCAAACATTTTTTTTTAATGGACCCTTCGCTCTAATCTCACCTCGCTCTTCACCCTCGACTCTGCTGATGCTCACGATAGTTCAATTCAAATGTCTATGCCATTGATTTCAAACATAACCCACTGACCCAACAAAACGTTTCTTGTCTTGTCTAAAACGATTAGTTCAGTTATCTTCCCACATAGGACAAAAAGCAATTACAATCTTATCAGGTAGGTCGAGGTGTTCCAATTGCGGTACCCAACATCAATTTAAAGGGAGAACAATACGACTTGGCCCTTGTAATTCTCTTTAACACCTAAGCGTTTTTCGATATATATATGGGGCTATCGGCAGATAAATAAACGATCCTAACGTTAAATCGTACACATTGTTCGACCTCTTTATGACCTTTTGCAAACACCAGTAGACGGTTACCACGATCTTAATTTTAAGCATAGCCTTTTAACGAATTTATGTTGCAGCGAGGAAAGCAATAAAAAACTTCGTTAAGCTATTGGGAGGATTACGCAAATTAACTTGAACACTCCCTTTTATTGTTTCGGCTCGTTTAGGTTTTATTATTTACTCGACGATGTACTACATTTTCTTGTGATGGTTCGTATTTGGCCAAAATTCCTTTTTCAGGTATACCAAAACACTGCAGCCTGAAGTTTGGGAGTGCAACGTATGTAGGTACCTACCTACTATTTTCTCGCCTTGAACAGGATTCGTATTCGACAACAGAGTATGAGTTAATTATAAGTTGTGCAACCGTTTGTCGTGTCTCCGGAAACTTCTGGTATAATACTACTGCTTAGCACACGCAGCGTGATATGCACGAAGACGGAATAATTTGTAATGAAGTACTGTAATCAAGGACGTCTCTAAAGTTGATCTTATTAACTTTTTCACATATCGACTAACTCCCTAATTTCGTGACACACTATCAATCTTTATAAATCTTTATAATTATTCATTTTGAAGGATATTGGTAATCCATTGCTTCATATGTTCGAAAAAAGGGAAAAATAAAAAAAAACATTTAAATAAATCCGACTTCCAAAAAAACACTACAAAGTGGAAAATAACTTTAATTTTGGGTCGGTGTAACCAAAACTAAATACAAGTGTCGGCCCTCGCCGTTGAACCGGAAGATCCTTGTTGATGCACGCAATCGTTGCAATAAGGTGTGTAGAGATGCCCAACGCCGCCACATCCACACTTCAGTTGAAAACGGAGATCCAGCAAAAGTCTGGAAATTTCTTAAGTCCATGGGAGTTGGAAAATCACGCCAAGAAACGATTCCTAAAGGTTTAGATATTGATCTACTGAATCAACACTTCTCATCTTCGTCCCACAGTAATGGGACCATGAAGGCAGCTACTATTAACTATCTTTCAAACCTTCCAACTCCGGACCATCCCCCATTTATTTTTAGTCAATTCTCTGATTGTGATGTTAAGACGAGCATAGTTTCAATCACGTCTAACGCAGTTGGTAGTGATTGCATAAGTTGGAAAATGATACTCCCTGTCCTCGACGAAATCCTTCCTATCCTATGCTATATCCTGAACTACTCTATATCCTATGGTGCCTTTCCATCAATGTGGAAAGAGGCCAAAGTCATTCCTTTACCCAAAAAATCCAATCCTACTTCCTTTTCAGAATACCGTCCTATCTCCATCTTGCCTTTCCTCTCAAAAGTCCTAGAACGCCTTGTCCACAATCAGCTCAGTACTTTTCTCTGTAAGAATAGTCTGCTGAATCCTTTCCAATCCGGTTTTCGTCCTGGTCACAGCACCACTACAGCCTTAGTAAAGGTCACTGATGACATACGGTTAGGCATGGAGAGAGGAAATCTGACAGTTCTTTGCTTACTAGATTTTACTAATGCATTTACGAGGGCGGGTCAATAAGTCCGTGACTTTTGGAATAAAACACAGTTTTTTTGATAAATAAATCATTTTATTTTTCAACGTAGTCTCCCTTGAGCTCTATACACTTTGTCCAACGCTTCTCCAATTTTTTTATCCCTTCCAAAAAATATGATTTGTCGAGGTCCTCAAAATAGGCCTTTGTTTGCGAGATGACTTCATCATTGGAGTCAAATCTTTTTCCACCAAGCCATTTCTTCAGGTTTGGGAACAAGAAGTAGTCACTCGGAGCCAAATCTGGAGAATAAGGTGGATGAGGGAGCAATTCACAGCCCAATTCATGGATTTTTGCCATGGCAATTGCACATGTGTGCAACCTTGCATTGTCTTGGTGGAAAAGAACTTTTTTCTTGGCCAAATGAGGTCGGTTTTTTTTCCAATCGTCATTGAAGCGGTCCAATAAGTTGGAATAATATTGCCCATTGATTGCTCTTCCTTTTTGAAGGTAGTCAATGTGGATTATCCCACGTGCATCCCAAAAAACAGTCGCCATAACTTTATTGCCTGACAAACCCACTTTGGCCTTCTTTGGCGCCGATTCACCCTTAGAAACCCACTGTTTTGACTGTTGTTTGGTCTCTGGTGTGTTGTGATGGATCCATGTTTCGTCCACGGTTACAAAACGGCGCAAAAACTCCTCTATATTGCGATTAAACAACGCCAAACCTTCCTGTGAAGTTGTTACACGATTGCGTTTGTGGTCGACTGTGAGCAAACGCGGCACCCATCTTGCGGAAAGCTTTCTCATGCCCAAGTGATCATTCAAAATTGAAACCACTGAGCCATGCGAGATCCCTACGGCTTCCACAATCTCTTGCACTTTCAATCTTCGGTCGGCCAACACCATATCGTGAATTTTCTCGATTGTTTCGGGTGAATTTCCTCAACTAGGCGTCCAGGACGTTCGGCATCTTCAGTGCTTGTACGGCCACAACGAAATTCAGTAAACTACTTTTTTACCATTGAAATCGATGGTGCAGAGTCCCCATAATATTTATCAAGCTTAGCCTTGGTCTCGGTAATGGTTTTTTTTCGCAAAAAATAATGCTTAATAAGCACACGAAATTCACTTTTTTCCATTTCTTCCTCAAATTACTGGGTAGTCTGATAAAGATAGCTATCAAACACAAACTAACTGACGCAGCAAGTTCAAATTTTGATAGGAATCAACTGACAGATGCCTGTTGACAGGAGTAGTGTTGCTTTTTCAGTAAAGATGTCAGAAATTCAAAAAGTCACGGACTTATTGACCCGCCCTCGTAATACTCTCGATTTCGATATCCTGCTTGGCATGCTTCGCTCGCTTAACATATCTCCAACGGCGATTGACTGGTTTCGTAGTTACCTGTATGGCCGCCGGCAACGTATATGCATAGAAGAGTCTTGCTCTTCGTGGTGCTATACTTCTGCCGGTGTACCTCAGGGCGGCGTTTTATCTCCTTTACTTTTCGCAATATTTATAAACTCCATTACCAAAAAACTTCTTTCTTCCTACCACCTTTATGCAGACGATTTGCAAATTTATAAGCAAGCTGACCACGTGAATTTGGCTGATGCCTTTCATATTATTAACAAGGATTTGGTTTCAATCTGTGAGTGGAGTGAGGCGCATGGGTTGCAGGTTAACCCATCGAAGACTCAGCTCATTGTTGTTGGCAGCTCAAGGATGATCCCAAAGATAAACTGGTCACAGCTTCCCCAGGTTCAGTTTAACGGAACTGCTATTCCAATCAGTGATAAGGTTAAGAATCTTGGGGTTTGGATTGATAAGCATCTTTGGAGACTATGTTTGGTGGATATCAGAAGGTTGAAGAAAATACTCGTTGATGTATATGAATGAAAAGATATATTTTTATAAATTAAAGCGACTTATATACTATTTACAATATATGACCTAACCAATAAAAACTTGTACATTAAATTAGTTCAGCGTTCACAAAAAACTTATCAAATAGAATTGACGCATTTTTATCCAATCACACGACAGCGGACTGTTGTCAAATATTTCCGCACGGTGTCGCCTGTGTGTTCGTGAGCGCGGCGCGGTGCGTGCGCGCCGAAGGCATAAATATAGGTAGCCTAGTAATCCGCGCTTCATTCCGAGGCGGCCACCATCGTGTGAAGATCGGTGTTAGCGAACTTATCGGGCGCGGCGAATAGAAGACAGGAAGACGCCGCGAACCGAAGTTGGACAACCCTGGTGTTCCCGGAGAACACGATGTCGGCGTGTGGCATCTGCAGTCCTGTTTCTTTAACTGGTTGTCAAAGCGTGGTGTCAGTTCTTCTCAGTAGTCCTGATACTCCTGTTTCTTTAACTGGTTGTCAAAAACGTGGTAATGTGCTATGATGATTGCTGTGGCTACAGTACTCCCCCTCAAGCGAAGCGTACCGGCAGCTTGACGACGCGGCCCGAGCGTGTTGTTTTGCTGATAGTGGGCTGTGACGTCACGATGACCGTAGGTACTCGTGCTTGTTGCTTGGTTGGCGTGCTACTAGCTTTGGTTTGCTCGGTAACGGTAATGTTTCTTGGAGGTACGGTATTGGTAAGGTTTCTTGGAGGTACGGTATTGGTAAGGTTTCTTGGAGGTACGGTATTGGTATACTCTGCTATGACGTATGCTGGCTTCAGTCGATCGATCGAAATGTTAGCTTGACGATTCGGTAGCTGTATAGTATACGTCTTGTCTGTGCGGCTTATAACACGGTAAGGGCCTTCGTAGGGGGTCTGAAGTGGTTTTTTTACTGCATCTGTCCTGATAAACACGTGGCTGCACTTGAGTAAATCTTGATGCACGAACACACTTTTATTGTTGCTATGATGCTCGGCGACGGGTTGCGGTTTGTTTGCTTGAATAATATCACGAAGTTTTTCAACGTAGGTATAATCCATTGCAGGTGTGTAGGTACTTGTAAAGAAATCCCCTGGTAGACGTAGGTTGTACCCGTAGGTAAGTTCGGCGGCGCTCACGCCGGTGTCGGTGCGCAGTGCGGCTCGTAAACCAAGTAGTACTGTAGGTAGCTCGTTGATCCATGTACTTGCGTCGGATAGTTTTGCGCGTAATGAAGTTTTGAGCGAGCGATGCCACCGTTCGACCATTCCGTTGCTTTGAGGGTGATACGGTGTGGTGCGATTTTTCTTGATTCCCATTTGTTTCATTAGATTTTGAAATAACTCGCTCTCGAACTGGCGACCTTGGTCGCTTGTCAGTGTAGTCGGGCATCCAAATCTTGCTATCCAATGTTGGTAGACGATATCGGCTATTCGAACAGCTGATATCTCGTCGGTAGGGATTGCTTCGGGCCACTTTGTTAGTCGGTCGATCATTGTTACTAAGTAACGATGGCCTTGAGCTGTTGTAGGTAGCGGTCCGACAATGTCGACGTGTACGTGTTGAAAACGATCGCTTGGCGGGAAAGATGAGATGTTCGAGGATGTGTGACGTTGTATTTTGCTTTTCTGGCACTGTATACAGGTTCGAGTCCAACGGCTGATGTCTGCGTTCATTGATGGCCAGAAGTATTTTTGTGTTGCAAGTTTGCGAGTCGTGCGCGTACCAGGATGACTGATGTTGTGCACGCTGTTAAAAACTTCTTGCCTGTGATCCTCTGGTATATACGGGCGTATATATGGTGTAGATGTTTCGCAGTATAATTCGACGTCTGTGTTTGGTATTATTATTTTCTTGAGATTGATGTTGTTTTCTTGCAGTAATTGTTCAATGTTGCTGTCCTTTTCTTGCGCGTTGGCTATGTCCTTGAAGTTTATCGCAGATGGGCATGAGATTGTTTCTATGCGGCTGAGTGTGTCGGCGACTATGTTTTGTTTACCGCTCACGTGACGTATGTCTGTGGTAAATTCGCTGATAAACAAAAGTTGCCTCGTTCGTCTCGGTGTTTCTGTATTCGATTGTGTTTTGGTCATTACGAATGTTAGCGGTTTGTGATCCGTAAATATGATGAGGTGGCGTCCTTCGAATGTCTTGCGAAAATGTTTGACTGCCATGTAGATTGCGAGTAGCTCTCGGTCGTAGGTGGAATACTTCTTTTGCGCGTCACTGAATTTCTTGGAATAATATCCGAGCGGTTGCCATGTTTCATTTACGTATTGTTGTAGCACGGCGCCAGCTGAGTTGTCGGATGCGTCGCAGAATAAAGCAAGTGGAGCATGATGTGATGGGTGGGCGAGTAAAGTTGCTTGTATGATGCTAGCTTTACATTGCTGGAATGCTTGAGTTGCTTCGTCGGTCCACGTGATCTGAGTTTTGTCCCTCTTCTTGACGTTATGTAGGTATGCGTTCAATGGCGCTTGAAGAGATGCGGCGTTTGGTATATGTTCGCGATAGAAGTTGATCATACCAAGAAATCTTCTTAGCTCTTCGATGGTAGTCGGCTTGGGATAGTTGGTGATAACTTGGATTTTATGTTCCGGTGGTTTGATGCCTTCTGATGATACGGTGTATCCTAGGAATTGAACTTCTGGTTGTCCTAGGTTGCATTTGGCGGGGTTAATAGTGATGCCATTATCTTCTAATCTCTTGAGCACGATATGAAGGTGTTCTCGGTGTTGAGCTTCGCTTTCTGATGCCAATAATAAATCGTCGATGAATGGGAAAACACAATCCAATCCTCGTAGTACTTCATGGATGTATCGTTGAAACGTTTGTCCCGCGTTTTTCAAACCAGGGCACATACGTGGGAATTCAAATAATCCCATTGGGGTGATGATAGCCGTCTTCTCAGTGTCTTCTTCTCTTACGCTCAGTTGTTGGTATGCTCGGTTGAGGTCAATTGTAGAGAAGATAGTTTTCCCGGATAAGTGATGAGTAAAATCTTTGATGCGTGGGACGGGGTAGCGATCTGGTATAGTGATGGAGTTAAGTCGGCGATAGTCACCACAAACTCTAATATCGCCATTCTTCTTGGGGACGATGTGCAGAGGTGATGACCATGGGCTTTTGCTAGGTCTGCATAGTCCTTGTTCGATCATGTTTTCGAATTCTTTCTTGACTATTTCGAAACGATGCGGTGGAATTGGTCGAGCGCGGCAGTGTATGGGTGGTCCTCGAGTTTCGATATAATGTTGCACGTTGATGTTGGTGTTCAGTTGCATCGATGTCAATCTTGTTATGCCGGGATATTGAGCTAGGATGTCGTGGTATGATTGCGACTTGTCGATGCTGCGTACGGTAGGCACGTTCGATACTCGTACTGGGGCGTTTACTTTTAGGCTCGTAACACCGTCGATTAGTTTTCGGTTTTTCAAGTCTACGATGAGTTGATGGTGCTTGAGGAAGTCGGCTCCGAGTATTGGCTTTGAAACGTCAGCTACGATGAATTTCCATTTGTAAGGGCGTCGTAGATTGAAATCGAGAGATAATGTTTTCTCGCCGTATGTAGCTATTTTAGTGTTGTTCGCAGCGTACAGTTGAAATGGTAGCGGCGTTTCTATTCGACCCTTTTTTCTCGGTAGCACGGATATGTTAGCTCCAGTGTCGACTAAGAATGATAGTTTCGAGTTTTTGTCGGTGATGTATAGGCGGTGTGAAATTTCTTGAACGCCGGTGTCCGCCTCTGCCAACGTTCTGTCTAGTTTTCCGTATTTTGTTTCTTGAATGAGCAAGGCGATGTGCAGCGTCTAGCCTGATCTTTGAACCGTCGGTGATAATAGCAGAATGGTGATGGCGATGATTCTCGAGTGCGTGATCGTGATGTGTTACGGCGACGAGATGGGTAGCGGCTGCGGCGATGGTCGTTGTTGTATGATGGTCTTGATTTAAGCTCTGCTATTTCAAGCGATAGTTTTCTCATTTCGCTGATGAGGAACTGTGTATCTGCTTGCAGTGCGGATGATGCGAGTGGTGCGGGTGACTGCACGGCTGCGACTTCTGTTGATGCAGTCTGTTCCATCATTTTGTCGGCAAGTAGCGCGAGTTCTTCGAGTGCCGTTTTGGTGCTGAATGATTCGCTGACTGCGAGGACTGAGCGGACGTGTGATGGGAGGTGGTTAGTCCACATGTGACGCAGAGTGGTGTCAGGAACTTTGTCTCTTGCAAGGTTTCGCATGCGGCGGAGTAGTTGGGTCGGCTTTTGATCTCCGAGTTCCATCTCGGATAGCAATTTCTGGAACTGGCGGCTGTCAGATTCCTCGTAGGCGGATATGAGTCTTTCTTTGATGGCTTTGTACTGGTCCGTCTCCGGTGGATTGTAAAGTAGATCCATGATCTGCTCGATGTCTTGTCGCTCCAGTTGTGCTATGACCATCTGGGCGAGCTGTGCTTGGCCTTTCTTGAGATCGTGGGTTGCAGCCTCGAAGCTAATAAACCAGAGTCGTGGTCGATCACGCCAGAATGGTGGAATGCGCATGGTGAGAGAGATACCGGCAGCTTCAGCCTTCGTCAGGGTGTGCAGTGTTGATGAGCTTGAGCTTGACTGTTCTTCCGTTGAGCAGGGATTCGACATCTTGAAATGGGCGAGAGATGTTGATTCTTCTTCTGCGTTTGGCTATATTTCTTCAGGTGTGTTTAGTTCGGGGTCACCACTTTGGAGACTATGTTTGGTGGATATCAGAAGGTTGAAGAAAATACTCGTTGATGTATATGAATGAAAAGATATATTTTTATAAATTAAAGCGACTTATATACTATTTACAATATATGACCTAACCAATAAAAACTTGTACATTAAATTAGTTCAGCGTTCACAAAAAACTTATCAAATAGAATTGACGCATTTTTATCCAATCACACGACAGCGGACTGTTGTCAAATATTTCCGCACGGTGTCGCCTGTGTGTTCGTGAGCGCGGCGCGGTGCGTGCGCGCCGAAGGCATAAATATAGGTAGCCTAGTAATCCGCGCTTCATTCCGAGGCGGCCACCATCGTGTGAAGATCGGTGTTAGCGAACTTATCGGGCGCGGCGAATAGAAGACAGGAAGACGCCGCGAACCGAAGTTGGACAACCCTGGTGTTCCCGGAGAACACGATGTCGGCGTGTGGCATCTGCAGTCCTGTTTCTTTAACTGGTTGTCAAAGCGTGGTGTCAGTTCTTCTCAGTAGTCCTGATACTCCTGTTTCTTTAACTGGTTGTCAAAAACGTGGTAATGTGCTATGATGATTGCTGTGGCTACACATCTTTCTTGGGGTCCTCAGCTACAAGACGTAAGTCGCAAGATTTTTGCATCTGGTAAGTCACTGAGACGATTGCGGAATTTTCTTCCAACTGCCACTAAAACTGCGCTTGCACAATCCCTTTTACTTCCCATCCTTGACTACGCTGATGTCAGTTATCCAGATCTTACTGAGGCACAACTAGATAAACTTGAGCGACTTCAAAACTTTTGCATAAGATTTATATTTGGGCTGCGCAAATATGATCACATATCTGAATTTCGTACAAAGCTCAAGTGGCTTCCCGTACGTCTTCGCCGGAATTCTCATATCTTGTTTCAGCTCTACAGTATTTTGTTTAACCCTAAAACCCCCTCTTATCTTAAAGAACGTTTCAAGTTCCTTCATGACACACATAATAGATATCTGAGGTCATCGGAAAACCTGAGACTAGAGATGCCGATGCATTCCACCAGTTTCTATGATAAATCTTTTACTGTTCAAGCAGTACGCTTATGGAATGACTTACCCGTGTCGGTAAGGCGTGCTCAATCTTTGTCCACTTTTAAAATTATGATAAAAAATCACTTCCTCTCTCTTTAAACAGCACCATTATATTTTCTTTACTCCTGAATCATATCTATTGTTATATGTATATATTTATTTAGATTGGTATAATATACTTTATGTATGTATTTATTTTATCGTGTAAATAGTACACCACAGACTACCTACAATATTTGTCTATCCTTCCCTTTTCAATCCATCCAAAGGTTGTCTTTAAAAGATCGCTCTTAGCGATAAGACCGCCCATTGTGTCACCCTTTGTAAAATTTCTATATTTATGTCTGTAATCTATATGGTGTACATAATAAAGAGTATTCTATTCTCTATTCTATTCTCGGTGTCGTTGGTTCCGCATTTTCGTCTTTTGACACCGAATTCCGAAATTAAAGTTATTTTTCACTTTTGTAGTGTTTTTTTGGATATCGGTTGTTTTTTTTTTTATAAAAAAAAAGTTTTATTTTTCAGTTTTTAGTTATACCTACCCCACACAAATACATATAATACTACTTGCTATGTGGTAGGGTGTACGGTGGTATGCTGAACACATCTGCGTATTGCATTTGAGTTTATAGGGTAAAGATGTGATGTTATGTTGTGCGATTGCGTAAACAGTGCATACATATGCGATAGCAGCAACCGCGGTTGTTTTACTGGTATTTATTGAAGATCCGTTGTCTGTCTCCGAAACTCATCACCAGATCTTTACGAAATTTAAATGGGACCATTTCGGAATAAACATCCGAATTGATAACCTCCTCCTTTTTGAAGTCGGTTAAAAATGTTTTCTGCCCAACAACGTAAAAAACAATGAATGTTGTTGAACTGTCAAAATCAAAGCCATTGCCATTATAGTGTGCTACGCAATTACCCCGCTGAATACAACGAAGGAAATGGCCAAGCATCAACACTTCCACAAAATATTATTCAAAACAAACTAGGTAAACCTTTTCCAACGTTACATTTTATTTCAGCATCACCAGCCGTGTGTAGTAACAGCGCATTCATTCATTGTCACACATGAAATGTCGCTACTACCAACACCTGTTACAAATTCCTGTAGTTTTTTTTTTTTTTTTCAAACCAGCCTTATGTTCCTGTATACGAATAACACATACGTCGGTGTCATTCGTGCCTGCGATACGACATAGGAGTTGATAAATGACATCATTTATTCCACCCTGCACACCCTTCCACGGTCCTCGTATACGAGCTGTGTCCGCACTTGATATATTAATCCAATCCAGTGTACCGAAACGATCTGTATCGGCCATATCCTGCAGTAATCTAAATGTGTTGATTCCAGATTACTTCCAACCATTACCTACAGTCTGTTTAGGAAATTAAGCTAAGAGCCTTCTTACATTTCGGTACTGAGCGCGCATATTTTTTTTTTTTTTTATACAATGTGTAACGTTAAATGCACAAAACCTCAGACACCCCAACTGATTTTTAATTCAATTGACCTATTTCAGGGAGAAAATAAGTCATTAAAAAAATTGTAAAGGTTTTATGTGCTGTTTTATTTTTACTGGCCATTCTGATCGTTTCTTGCGTCTGCGACGACTCTTTATCGAGGAGGAGTCGTCACCGGGCCGCTGCGCCGCGCTGACATTGGCATGCTGGATAAATAGGCACGGCAACGTTTTTAATGAAGATTTTTTGAAAAATGTAACCTGTATTAAAAAGTGGTTCAATTAATTCTGCTCATTCTGATCAAACTATTTTCAGGTTTTGCGCATTTAACGTTACACGTTGTGTACGAGTAACTGGGGACTCGCAGTTCAACCTATGAGGTTGTCGTCTGCTTATCCGGACTTGTCTGTAGGTGCCTCAATAAATTAGGCCCTCCAGCCAGGGCGAACCCATACCGCCGGCGTAGTGAAATTTATAGTACTTTTATTTTATTTATTAAAAAATCAGAGTATCAATATATATTTTTTTATATTGCTTAAGCAATTATTGGAGACTATTTTGGTATAAATACTACGTGCAAATGATGTAGAAGATCGGAGATATTCAAACATGTTTCCAGAAGAAAACTGCATTAGGTCCAGTAGTTTTTTATTTATTTACAAGGCATATAACAAAGATGTATTTCTATTATTATAAAAGTAACTATATGATATTTGTGATATGAGAAAAATGGTACAAATTCAACAGAATCTGCAAATTAGAGCTCTCAAATCAGCTCTCCGTGAGTTTTTGCCTAAACATGCATCAGGACAACGATTATTGCTAAATAAATAGATAAATAATAATTAAAAAAATAGCTTTATTATTATTGTAGAAGAGAAAACGAACTATCTTAGCAAATTAATTGTTATTTATACCAACCAACGAATAGAATTCAATTTCAACGAGGAAATCATGCATCTACGCACATTTTTTTAATAGGTCTCATAAGGAGGAACGTTAAAATGTCACTATTTATCACATTCCTTGGTTTAAAAGCAAATTATTTTATATAATATAATATAATCTTATCATCACGCCTGTAGCCCTCAAAGGGTTAGGCAGAAGTATACCTGTAGTATACCCAGATTTCGCTAGTTATATTATTTAGGTCCCATATAATAGGAGGGGGTTGATGCCAATAGTCTCGCTATTGGCATCAACCGGGCGTACATCACTCCACACTGCTACTGAAAAACCTTTAAGAAAAACCTCTTACTCGACCTGGGACGCTGGGAATCGGTCCCAGGACCTCATGCCCAGCAGCAACGCCTGCGACCAGTAGACCAGCAAAGCAATCTTTTTAGTACCCTTAAATGCATCGTGATGGAAATTTCCATCAACCAATCCAATGCCATATTTTCGTTTCCACAGAGCACGGGGATTCCCCAATTGTTAGAGATATTCAACTAATTTTGTGTTCCCAGTAGATTCGTTCTGATTACATAAAGATGTAAATTTCCACCAGGCATTTAAAAAATAAAAATAAAAGTATTTTTATGAATATATTTTTTAAAATATTGTTTCCTTACTATAGAGGTAATGTTACGTCCAAATAAATTTAATTTGCTTAAATAGTAAAAATCATGCAATTAAGGGTTAATGAGATCGGTTGATGGCAGTTAGCTCGCCCTCTAGGGCATGGGACTTAAACGTAACTGGTAAAATGTGGGGGAGAAGAGCGAGCAAAGCGTGCTCAAAAATTTTTAACAACCCGGCTTGGGAAGGTTAGGTTTTGTTTTATATTTTCAAACAGAAATAGGAGTTACACTGTCGAGTTATGCAGGAAAACCTAAGTAACTAAGAGAATGTAGAATGCAAGAGCGAGCTCGAAAATTTTGCTCACTCTCGGTTGCATGGGTTAGATTTTATTTTGATAATTCCAAAAGAATTAGGAATTACTTGCTTTGTCGACCTATAGCGAAAAGCCGTCCGTGGCTCAAGTAAGGTTTTAAGTTAGTAAGACAAGTAAATCATTCATACTCTCGACAACTTGAACCCGGTAAAATCCCAACCAATTTCAGATTTCAAAAAATACTCAGTACTTGTCTGCAGTCTTCAAATAGAAGTGAAGATTGGTATTTCTTCACGTCCTCGCTATAAAATACGTATTTCTGAAAGCGGAGAGGGTTCTTAGCACATTGCCACATGTTTGAAACTCCGCGATTTAAAAATCTACGATCGTGATACACGACAACTGCGGTGCAATAAATTGATACCTACGAGTGTGCACAATGTATTTTACTTGCCAAATGGAAGTAATGTACCTACTTCTACAGCTGCATTACACGCTTATGGATTTTATTTTATGCTTGAAAAAATATTAGACTTTGACTCATAAAAGTTGATCCTGCAGGGTAATTGCGTAACACACTATCAGTAGCAATGGGTTTCATTTTGACAGTTCAACGACATTCATTGCGTTATTTACGTTTTTGAGCAGACACATTTTTCGAACACATGGATTAGCAATGGATTAGCAATATGCTTCAAAATTATTCAAATTGACAGTAATAGTGTGTTACACAATAAGGGTGGAACTGAGTTTATTAGGAATAAATCATTTTAATATTTAGCAAAAAATAATATACTCAATAATAAAATAAAAAATAATATTACTTATGTTAAGAGACTATTCTTTAAGCGCCAGATTAATTTTAATGAATAAAATATAAAGTTTGACATATTTATTATTTTCTCTAAAAAAGCTACAATACTTCCACATTTACGCCTCAGAAGTTATTTGACGATTGTAAAATCGGCCGTAAGTAGGTAAGTAAAATACCTACGTAAGTAAACAAATTATAAGTATACGTAAATTCATTGGTATAATATTAAATGGCACTTTTATGTTATAAATTAAACCTTAGAATAGAATAGATACTTTTTATTTTATGATTAATAGATTTTCTTTACACCATAATATAAATTACACACATAAAAAGAAATTTTACAAATGGTGACAAAATGGGCAGTCTTATCGCTAAGAGCGATCTTTTAAAGACAACCTTTGGATGGATTGAAAAGGGAAGGAGGGGAGGAGAGGGCCTTATATTAGTATTTAATCAATGTTAACACTTGTAATAAATGAATAATAGGTATGCAGGGGACAAGAGGTTCTAGCTAGATATGTATTTTTTTCAGTACCTACCTACTTACAAATCACGAAAACAACCTACAAATCTGCCTACAGTCACGGAATATTTACAATAATTCAGTCAAAGCGCATACCTACAAATCACAAGGAAGTACAAATAGGTAGAATAGTTTACAGAACTTTTATCGCTGTATAGTTAGCACAAAAAACAAAGTTCATACCGACAATTGTGTCGGAAATTCGGGATGAACTTTGTTTGTGTTTCCAAAATCATCCTCAGGAACAGAATATTGATTCTAAGTCGCGGAGGGTGATTTTCCATTGGTATGTGACTCTGTTTTCCCAGGTGTACAAAAATACTTTAATTGAATGGTTCTTTATTCTTAATTATTTGCTTAGTCTTTGCAGGAAAAGACTGAAAGACTGTCAGACAGTCGGGTATCTAGTACCCGCAACTGGAGTGAATGATCAATGTTCATTGGTCATTCACGCACGCCACACGTAAATGAAGCAAAATAGTTCAAGTCAACGATTGGCCCAAAAGGGTGTATAGATTGCGTGAGCAGGGACCTTAACTTTTATTTTCCCCTTTCCGGAGCGTGTAGCTCGAAGAATTCGGAAAAATCCCTACGATGCACGCGCACCGTTAGGTAATACGGGCTGGTGTCCGCAACTCCACGTCAATGCGCGTATTTTGCGTACGGCACGCGCACCGTTTTTGAGATTTATGCGAAAATCCCAAAAGTTGAAACTTTTATGCCCTCGGAACTCCGACTCACCTCCTAGACATCACGACTTTAGTATGTTCACTTCAAAAGCACCCTGAACAAGTTTCTGATGGAATCGCTTAGGTCCCTGCTCACGCACTCCACAACTCCTTTATTGACTGGACTAAAAGCAGTATGTAAGGATTGTAGGTACAGACGCCAGCACATCGAGCTACTACAATCTGTCATATTTCTTTAATAGATTTTAACTTTATCCCTAAGTATAAGGCTCAAATATGTCTATGCTCAAAGTTGATTGGGAAAATTTGACAGTTTCGGGTAGCTTGATGTGCTGGGCGCTGGCGTCTCAACATGACATTGTTATAAGGACACATTCCACGTGGGAAGATGTGACGGTGTTTTCACGCGCTCTAGCTCCGGCCTATGAGATCAACCATGGCTGGGACGGGAGTCGGGACCGAGGCTTACCCACAGGAATGCAAAGGCACACACGCCACCACGGACTAGAAAAAAAAGTCGTCCGTGCACGCCACCTATTATTTTATAACTCAAACATTTTATTTGGAACAGTACGCCTTTGGAACAGTACGATCATTAAATCATTATCCAGTAAATATTTACCTTTTGTGCACATCACAACAACAACTACCTATAATTTAGTATAAATTTATTTAACACTTCAAGCATATAAATGTACAGAGGCGGACTTAATGCCATAGGTATTTTCTACCAGTCAACCTTTGGGTGATGCAGAGACAAACAGTAGTGGGTGCAATCATGAAAATTGAGGAATAAATATTTAAAATAAAAATATATGCATAAACCTATTAAAACTATAAATATAATATATACCTAATTACATAGAAATATAAGCAAAAATAAATACACATGACTATCCTAAAAACAAATAAGACTAACAATGAGAAAATATTAGCGTTGTGATGATATTGCCAGCTTCTTGCGAATGTATTTATATAAAATTGTAAACTAATTTTATTTATTACAGTGTAATTCTCCACTATAAGTTCGATGTTAACTCGACTAAAGCACTTTCTCAAATTAATCGGTTACCACAAATGATTGGTAGCAACACTTTCAACAAATGCCAAAACGACATCTGACTGTCAGTGTCATCATCATCACAGTAGTTGTATACTAAACAACTTCACAAATCACAAGTTTTACTAATAAAATGTGGAAAAGAATTATAGAAACCCAATATTTCCTTTTGTTTTCACAAGAACGTGGATACGAAATATGTATCACGGATTATTTAAATATCTGGACCACATTGTGTTCCGAAAAAGCATTCCTAGCTCAACTCAAGGTAAACTCTAGGATTTCTCAACTCCTGAACTTCTTCTGATTACAAGTTACGAAATGATTAGAATTTGAATTTAAACCATGCAATGCTATGCTGTTCCAATCATGCATTTATAAAACCTCGTTTGCCTACATAACAGTAGATCAGATAAGTGTTGATTGGAATTTGTTTTGCTCAAAACCAAATAAAAACTAGGTATACAATACCTACCCCATGTATGTTATTAACGGGCAAGAAATATAAGACAAACAAAAAAGATACAAAGATGACTTAATGCCTTAGGCATACTCTACCAGTCAACCAAGGGTGGTGAACAGATTAGATGGCAGGTGCTTTAGTTGACAGGAACATGTTAAAAAAAACTATTAAAAATAAATCATAATGACAAATTCTTATGCAATCTTTATTATTTCATGGATGTACAATTTCTACTATAAAAATATCTATAGTCCCTACCCAGATAAAACTATTAGAATCTTCAAATCCAGCCTCACACACTCATTACACAATTTTAAAAATAATAACTGTCATTTTTAACTTTTTCAGGAAAGTAATGAAGGACTTGAACTGCCACATGATAACGAGTTTGTTCAAAAAGGAGTTCATTTACTATCAAATCTAGATAATCTGAAGAAGTTTAGTATAGAAAAGAAAGAAAATGGTAAAAGTTTGTTTATTACTATGGCAATATCATTTGGATTTCCTTTTTACCTTGAATGTATGCTTTCGAAAGGCTCGGAAGAATTGGTAAGTATTTTAAAGGCAATCCTACTAATATTATAAATTAATGTACAAGTTTGTGAAGATGTTTGGATGTTATTTACTCAATCATGCAAAAACTACTGATCGGATTTGGATAAAATTTGTTGCACAGATAGTTTATAACCAGGATTAACACATATGATACTTTTATCCTGATATTCCCACAAAATCGAAACTTATGTGGGTGAAACCGCAGGGCGCTGCTAGTAATTTATAAAGAAATACTGAAATTTTAAAATACTAGCTTCTGCTCACGACTTCATCTCATGTTTTTTCTTTTATTTTTGCTGGGTTCCTAAGGGACATACCGTGATGTTGAATAGCCTCAAACCTTCCTTAAGAATTGAGCTATCAAATGCATACAGAATTTTATATCTGATTGGAATTAATTACAGATATAAACATTACTTATATCACATTACTCCTAATAATTTGTTGACTACATATTTTTTGAACAATGACATTATTTCTATCATGTGCAAAGATTGGCTAGATATTTAACTCTTTCCATTTTAAAACATCAACAAATAGAAAACATTATTCTTCATTAAAACTCTTCCTACTTTACAGTATTTCCAGAAAGTCACCCGGCCTTTGTTGAAGATAATCTGTGACTTGCGAGAAAGTCAGAGTGAGCTGAGGCGCTTGTTGATAAAGAAGGACAGTGAAATAGAGGAGTACAAGTGTGAGGGTGGAGAAATAGTCTTGAGTAAGTTGGATCCTATTCCTACAAATAGAGGAGTAGAAGTGTGGGGGTGGAGAAATAGTCTTGAGTAAGTTGGATCCTATTCCTACAAATAGAGGAGTACAAGTGTGAGGGTGGAGAAATATTCTTGAGTAAGTTGGATCCTATTCCTACAAATAGAAGAGTACAAGTGTGAGGGTGGAGAAATAGTCTTGAGTAAGTTGGATCCTATTCCTACAAATAGAGGAGTGCAAATGTGAATGTGGAGAAATAGTCTTAAGTAAGTTGGGTCCTATTCCTACAAATAGAGGAGTACAAGTGTGAGCGTGGAGAAATAGTCTTGATTAAGTTAGATCCTATTCCTACAAATAGAGGAGTACAAGTGTGAGGGTGGAGAAATAGTCTTGAGTAAGTTGGATCCTATTCCTACAAATAGAGGAGTGCAAGTGTGAGGGTGGTAAAATAGTCTTGAGTAAGTTGGATCCTATTCCTACAAATATAGGAGTACAAGTGTCAGGGTGGAGAAATAATCTTGAGTAAGTCGGATCCTATTCCTACAAATAGATCAAAATTTGAATGCTGCCAGGAATTATCTTAAAACCTGCCAAAGTCATAATGCAAATGCATGCAATAATTGGAATATTTAGGTACAACAAAAGTCTCCTGCCTGTCTCCTGCCTGTGTCTGCTACTCAAATACTCTCAACATAAGCTGCCAAAGTCATAATGCATTATGTAATTCAACATGAATACCAACATTGTCTAATCTCTTTTCAGGACATCTTAAAACCATTGCATTCAATGATGCAGAGCATATGAAGAAACACAAGGTATTCGAAGAAAGTTTTGGTGCATCTAATTCATCCACAGCATTGGAGGAAGTTGTTGAGATCCTGGAGAAGTCTGTTATGTGAGTAGCTTAATGTATTATTCTTTATTTTATACTAAAATATCCATTAGTAATCCTATACTAATAATGCAGGCATTCAAATAAAATACATTTGTGGATAAAAAAATAAAATAAAATACACTTATTGTTGTTATGGAAACTGCAGTCAAAAATTCAAATAGTCTTATACTTTTATTTACAATATACTTCTCTATGATTTATAGGAAACAAGAATCGAATAAAACAGAAAATCCAGATCCTGCACCAAGTATAAAAACAGAACCTGTACCTGCCATTAAGACAGAACCTGACACTACTGTAAAAATGGAGCCCGACACAACTGCAACAACTGAATCCGTTCCATCAATAAAACTGGAGCCCAAAACAGAAGCGTCAGAAGAAACAAATGTGCCTGTCGTAACGGCTTCAGTTAGTTGCAAACAGGAAATAAAGAGAGAACAAGCAAGAGCTCATGTCCCAAGAAAAAGATCTAAATTCAATTTTTGATACCAAATATTTTTTATACTAGTCGACTGAAGTTTTATGTAAAAAAGTTGCGTCTCGTGGTATTTATTTAGCTAATAGCGGACCTTCTTACTTTCACTAACCGCTAAAAAAGCTAAGTAAGGTCTAAAAGTTACATAAAACCATTCTGTGCTTTTATAATTTCTAACGTGACAATATTATTTATTTATTTATTAACACTTTATTCAGACTTAATGCCTGAGACATACTATCGTGGCCGTCCACTTCCATAAAATGTATGGAAATACGTGCACGTTTATAACATTATCGTATGTAGACAGCAATTTAAAATCAACTTCAGGTATTTCCATACTTTTTACTTCCCTGTGTTATCCTCCTGTGACGTGGACGTCCACGACAGTATTGTCATGTTACAAATTATGAAAGTGCACATTCCGTCGGAGCTTTAGTTCTTATTATTATCTTAAAAATATTTTTAAAGAGTATGAATTATTATCGTATCATATTATTTTTATTATATGAGGTTTATAAATAAAAATTGAAAAATTTCATAAGCAACTACAAAATTTTTAGGACTTGATCTTGATAGAGACATGTCGTGGAAAAGTCATACTGACAGTGTATGTAAACGCCTGAGTCAACATTTATATGCTTTACGTAATCTCGCAAAAGAGGTAAATCAAAAGGTTTTGGTTATGGCGTATAACGCATATGTTACATCTGCATTACGATACGAGATCATATATTGGGGTAACTCCACCAACATGGAGACAGTATTTAGAGCGTAAAAGAGGTGTGTTAGGGCGATATGAGGTATTCAAAGCACGGAAAGCTGCAAACCGTTCTTAGTGAATTTCCGTATTTTAACAGTACCATGCCTATACATATGTGAGGTTGCTGTATTTGTCAAAACAAAGTTCCACCTATTTGAAAAGCTGCACAGTTCACGACATAGGAATAAAATAAGCGGCATTCAACGCAAAAAAGCAGTACATATTCCAAAAAAACTTCTTAGGAAGTGCACCACATATTTATAATAAATTACCTAATGATTTGTTATGTATTACAGATATCAATGTATTTAAGAAGCAACTCAACAATCTACTAATAAGTAAGTCATAATAAACAATTAATGAATACCTGTCAGATAGGAATTTGTGTGTATAGTAATAATAATACCTAGTACATATAATTATGGTAAATACTTGGGTGCAATTTATTTTATTAAAAATATCTGATTTGTATTATTAATTATATGTTGAATTATTATGACATTACTTACTTAAATTACTTACTTATTTATTTGTATTTATGACATTCTATAACTTATTAATTTGAATGTATTATATTGTATAGGGTATTATTTTGAATTAGGTAGTGAAATTGTGTAACGTATTAATCTGAATTGGCAAAGTATAAATTTAATGATAATTTTACATGCCTGAATTGGTGCAACACATTGGACTGCATTCAATTGAGATCTAGAAATGTATTATTATGTACTGTGTTGAGCAATAAACGAATTGAATTGAATTCAATTGAGGTTTATAATTATTTAGTTCAATGGAATTATTTTGTTTGATTTCCGTATTGGGCTCATTTTTTTTTTTTTTGGCTATTTTGCCGCTGGTTAATGGAATACATTTCTTTCCTAAAAATGCAATTCAATGTAATACTATTAAGATTGTCTAGATACTTACTTTTTTTATTGATAATTAGGATCTTACCTTTGTAAGCGTTTGTCCTAAAATTATGTTGAAATAAAATAAACCGTTATTTTTATATTAAAACTTTTATTATACATTGAACTGTTAAAATCTAATGTTAGATTAGTTGTGCTAGTGTAAAAAATGTTACAGCTAGTGCGTTATATTGGAGATGCGACCAACAATCTAACAGAACGACGAGTAAGCTTAGTAATACGTTTTTAATGAATATTAAGTATACCTACGTTACTTTCCGTACGCAAAATACGCGCATTGACGCGAGTTGCGGACACCAGCCCGTATTACCTATGCGTTACTTTATTTTAAAACAGCATCGTTATGATTGTGATTATAATGGAATGCGTCAACAACTAATACTATATTTTAGCTTAATAAATTTAATAATAATAAAATTATTTTTTAATAATTAATTAACAAGAGCTTGCTCTGGTCTCTGGAGCCTTCCAAGTATTTTAAATTGATACAATGACGATGTTTTTCTACTAACATTTAAATCGTTGTACAAAAGCATTTTTATTTAGCATATTTTAACTTTTAGAAGTATTGTCTTTCAGTGGTTTTGGCAGTATGGATTTGAACACTAATTTCGGACAGAAGCACTGGCACATAAAAAAAGAAACCATGCAGTCATGATATTAAAAAAAAATCAGTGCTTCTATTGAATTAACGTTATGGAATTGTTTTAACTAGTGTTGTAATTATATTAGTGATTTCTTAACTGTCCAGCAGTCTTGGGGCCAGCCCGATACGATGATCTAACATTTCTTCTAACTGTGACTTTAATGAATTGTGAAAGAAATACTTTAGTAATTATTATGAAAACTACTCGTTAATATTTATGTAATTAACTAGATGTGAACATACTATACCCACTATTAATTATATTAATTACATGTGACACTTTCAGTTTTGCGATTTTTTACGATTTTACTTTCGGAAACTTTCGGAACGTCCGACTAGTTCCGGAACATAAAAACACTTTTCCAGACCTGGAAAGAACAAACGCCTCGCGAGAATACTAGCACTGATATTTATGTAGTTTACTAGGTGTGAACAAACGAATACCCATTATTATATTTATTTCATGTGAAACTTTAATTTTTGCAATTTCTCACGGTTTTACTCTCAGACACTTTCGGAATGTCCGCTTGGTTCCGGATCATAAAGGCCCTTTTACAGATCTGAAGAACAAACGCCTCGCGACAAAAGCCATACTCGTACTTGGCAGCAGAGGGTAGTATTTTGCTTACATTTCATTCTATTCCAAAGCAAGACTATTATAGTCAAGTTTTTAAGTTTCAAATGTCTCTCTAACGGCTTAATTTTAACATCGAAAGCTTATAAATATGTCTCCAATAACGCACTAGTTGTAACCTTTCGCCAAATGGAAATGCAATTATTAACAAACGCATCTAATACATAATGACTCCTAATTTTTTTTTAAATTCGTTAGATATAATAATGTGCTTTTTATTGAGTCTATAAATATTTGCTGAGCAATTCTGATAGTCGCGTAGGCTTTATTTAAATACGTTTAAACCTACAACATTAAAGGCCTTCTCAGTGTCCGTAGTTTTAGGTAATAATTAAAGCAGATAAATGGACCAGCTTGACAGTTTTAATATTTGGTAACTACGTTTTGGTCTTTGAGATCAAAAACAAGTTTCTATCCTACAGGAGATTACGCTGGAATTCGTAAATCCCGTTCCACACCTGATGCATAACAGTCCAGCCCTCAGATTCTTTACTGAAACAAGACACCGTCTCGTAACTGAGACTATTATTTTTATTCGAAACGTATTTTGATCTCATGTTTTGTCCGTTTCGGCATTCCTAGGGGTCAGTCCTAATCTATTCATGGGGTCTACCTGCTTAAATAGTTATCATTATTATTTGCGAAATTTGAACTATATTGTAATCTTTTTAAAATTGACATTTAATACCATATTGATCAACTACATGAAACTTGATTATCGGAGTAGGTAGGTATTATTGTAGTAAAAGGTAATGAAATCTGTAACTAGAATTCCTATATCTAACTTATTTCAACCTATTTTTTTTTTCTCAAATTTTCACAAATAACAACCAATGTCTAAGTCAAGATCTTGATAGCTGGTCTATTTATCTTCTTTTTACGTGATAAATACTCCTATTGCACTTCGAGGAAAATAAAATATGGAATGAGATTCCTAATAATACTTCAATATTGGTGCATTCAGAAATCGCGATAGGTCACACGCAGCGGGCCTAGCATGCATCCTTGTGACATGCCTCACGGATTTAATCGCCTTTTGCATTAAGAGAGTCGACAAAATCTGTGACATTGTTATGTTTTGTGACAGCATTGCATTCTAGGCCGCTAAGTTAGCACACAGAATGCATAAAGCAATCACTCATACCCTCTTGCCGAACTACGTTTTAAAACCATTCATGTTAGAAGTAAAAAATCGGTCAAGAGCGAGTCGGACTCGCGCACCGAGGGTTCCGTACCATCACATATTCACAAAAACTACTCAACCCCTGGCGGAATTTTTGAGGGTTCATTAATACCCATCCTGTATAAACCACACTATCGCCCATAAAAGCAGTTGAAAGTGTTCTATCAGTATCATATTTATTATAATATTTGTATATTATATTTATTAATTTAGTAACCTCCCAGCCTATTAGGAGCTTCATTCGTATAGGCAACTAAATAGTTCTGTGCCCAGAAATAACTACAACTGTGCTTTACCCAAAGCAACCTGCGAGTAGGTAGGAAGGAGGACATTTTGGTTGTGAAACGTCAAATGTTTTTAAATTTTCATCGGCGGGGCCTACATTCGTCAGAGAATTTTAAAACTGCGGTGTAGAATGTTGCAGTATTAGGTCAGCGCGATCTCTTGACCGATAGTGGAACTAATTTAATTTTTGTTGATGATTTCTGAAAAAGTCTATGTTTTTTTTATTTATTTTTTTTATTTTACAATCTCCATTGCAAAAAAAAAATTCTTTCTTATTTGCAAAATAGTTGGGCAAACGTCATCTAAAACTATTCCAACTTTCAAGTTGATAGCATTAGTAGTTCTTGAGATATCCGGCTGTGACAGACGAACAGACATACAGACTGAGTCGCACCATAAGGGTTCCTTTTTACCATTTTGGTACGGAACCCTAAAAATGAACTAAAATCTAATGTCTGTTTCAAAAGTATCTAATGAGAGTGTTAACAAACTCTGTTTAGGTTAAATTAAGGTTTCAACATTATCTCACCACTCTCTCACAAATAATCCTCGATAAAAATTGAGGTTATAATTTTTTACCTCAATTGACAAACGAAAAACATTTAAAACAAAACTTTAAAGTGATTAAAATTTCGGATTTAGGTAAGTATTCAAAGAATCAAAACCACGCACCCGTCAATTTTTAGTGTCATCTACAAATTGACATGCACTTATGCGTTTTCTGATCCATTTGTTTACATTTTCATGAGATACTTTTGGAACAGACCATATGTTATTTTTAGCGGTAAGAGGGCTTTAGTTCAAGACTTCAGAGAACCGTTTTCTGATTAGTCAGCGAGCTGGTGAATAGTTGACCAATGAGAAAACTGCTTTCTTTGATCATCCTGACGCATAATTTGGGCGCTTGCCAATGTTTACAACTGAGATATCGGCCTACCCTACTAACAATATTTTTGATGCTGCTCGAGGCTTTCATAATGTTGGCGCAATTGCAATATTCCGCCTTTATTTTGTCCTCGGAAACTCCAATCTCCATCTACTTTTTGAAATATTTAGGGTTATAAGTTGTGTCTGCGCAACTGCAGTGTTTGCAACATTTTACATACTTTTTTTTGCAGCAGCAACACTTATGCGATATTCTCGATAAAAGTTGAGGCTGACTTTTTGCAATAGCTGATAAATTCATATTAAAATAAAACAATAAATCAGTCAAACGCGTATCTCAGGTGTAAACATAGCCCACATCTTTCTGCAAACAGGTGTACGGTCTACACGAACGAAATAATGCTACAAGTACATTAGGCTAACAGCTACACTTTGACACATCCGTCTCCGATTCAGAAGGCTTTATTACGTTGTCCCTTTCCTTCAGCTCGAAGGCGTCCGCCTGAAAAGAAACAAAGGCTTTAAATTCAACAAACGTAGTTTCTTGGGTTGAGGTTTGTTGATCCCTTTGATTTTTAGTGCACGGTTCACACATGTTATGGCCTATATAGGGTGACTGGTAATTAGTGATCGATACTTAAACACATGATTCTACTCATCATTACAAACAACTTTTACTATCGGACCAAATCCGAAATCGCGAAAAAAAAATCAGCTGTTCCCTACATTTATGTTCGTACGAGTCGTCAAAATGTAGGGAACAGCTGATTTAATAATAATAATAAATCATTTTATTTCAGGCATTGTACATACATACATTTCACCCATAGTGACTACATTTGTCATAAATAAATAAATAGATAAGCATTGCAAATTGATTAAATTAAATTAAATTAAGTTAATATTAATTTTTTTCTCGTCATTTCACTTTTTTTCCCATTATAAAACTTGTTTGTTGTCATGAGTAGAATCATGTGTTTAAGTATCGGTCACTAATTACCAGTCACCCTATATAATAAATAAAATATGCCCGGTTGATGGCATTAGGCTCGCCCCTGAAACATGGCATGGGACTTAAACATACATAAGTGGCGAAATTTGGGTATACTATAGGTGCATCTCTGCCTAACTCTTTGAGGAATACAGGCCTAAGAAAAGTTTTATTTTAATACTCGTACCTGCAGTACGAGTATTAAAATAAAACTTTTCTTGCCCTAACTTCAACGCTCATAATCCACACATGGCTAGCAAATTTACAGCTTCGTGTTGTCCTAGTCCAATGCTGGGATCTGCTCTACATCTTTCTCGATTCTCTCGGTTCGGCTATTGTTGAAATGTCGACGGGCTATCGATTACATAGTGGCAGTTGTCATCTTTTCGTGTATGGTTTAGTGTAGGTGGCAGTCGCTCCATGTAAAATACTGGTATTCAGCTGCATCCGGTTAAACTGGAAGCCACCCCAACATAGTTGGGAAAAAGCTAGGCAGATGATGATCGTAGGTGGTAGAAATTGTTTTTCAAAGAAATGACACCAGCCGGTCGATTCTGTAAAAATCTCACCGTGAAATCATAACTGAAGTGAGCACTTAATAGTGTTAATCCCTAGCGAATGACAGCTCACTCCACGCTCACTTCACCCAAGCTTTTACGGTGAGATTGTTACAGAATCGCACGGCAGTTATTGAACAGGAAAAGAAAAATACCTTAAAAAAATACAAAGAAAACGTTGATTACCTTGGTCTCCCGGTATTCTCTAATTTTCCTGGCTAACGTCAGAAACGCTTCCTCAATGTTTATGTTGCTTTTACACGATACTTCGAAGAACGGCATGTCGAAGTCATCTGCTATCTGGAATCGATATTTTTGTATTTTAAAACAGTTTTCAAAAATAAATTGCGGTGCAGGTTATGGTTGGATTGGTAAAATGAAATAGGTGGCTCCCCGTTCACAATTAATCAATATCATGCCTGATATTTGATGCCTGATGGGGAGACCCCAAGATTGTTGCTAACGCATAAACGAGAACTTATGAGAACTTCATCCAGCATTGGTCGGAACCATTTTGGTTGTGACCTGGCGATTGAGCACTAATTGTAATTTTGATTGCATTGACCGGTACTCATGAAAATCGTGATGTTTTGTATCCATGGTTTCTAGTTTTTTGATGTGGGAAAGAATCAACGCCTACCACTGATTCAGAGTTCACAAGACCGTTTATGATTCACACCACGGTGTGGACTAAATAATAGGTAAATTGAAAATTACCTTTTGGCCCCTCTCTTTGGGTACAGCTCTATGATTCTCGTGGACATCACACTTGTTGCCAACTAAGACCTTGATCACATCGGGAGACGCATACTGGAATTAGAAAAGCACATACATTATTGATTTGAAGGAAAAAATACATCAGCTTTTTGCGTAGAAAACCACTATTACTAGTTGCTAGGTCTATTTTTATTGAAATAATATATTCTCTCTTTAACCTTCGTTGAACCAGTAGGCTGAGTCATATGTTTCATCGGAATCGATGAATACGTTCTTAAGCTTTCAGACATCCTACCTACATCCTTATGTGTTTAAAAGGGTTTTGATAGGCTGTCAAAAATTAAAACCAATGTTACGCTATGGTACAGACGCCAGCACATCAAGCTACCCGAAACTATCAAATTTTCCCAATCAACCTTGAACCGAATTTCTTGGCAATAAAGTAGAAAATCTATCAAAGAAATTTGACAGATTGTAGTAGCTTGATGTGCTGGCGTCTGTACATACGACCTCACAAAGTCATTTTGATATTCATCCGTGCGATTCTGTAACCATCTCACCTTGAAAGCTTGGGTGAAGTGAGCGTGGAGTGAGCTGTCATTCGCTAGGGATTAACACTATTAAGTGCTCACTTCACTTATAATTTCACAGTGAGATTTTTACAGAATCGACCGGCATTTGTTTCAAAAAGCAATAGGACTCGCCCATTAACATCAGATGCCTCGGTATCTAACTCTAGATATGGATTCTCAATCAAATGCACTTAGATAAAATGGTTCCATAGCATATAATATTATCAAGGTGAGTTATGACTTGTCATTGAATCAAAGAAAATTAACATTATATCCCTTGAGGTTACAAATAGCGGTACCTACCTACCGTAATCGTTGTTGCCTTGTACACCGACAAATGGATGGCTATCAACTAATTGAACATTTATAAATTTTTACAATCAAGTTACATGAATCCTGCACTTCAAATCGATGAAAAATATTGTCAGATAGGTAGAATAGATAATGGTACGCAGCTGATCTTCGGATATTTTCGAAAAAGAAGCTTGTATTACATCTCACCTCTTGTATATTCCTCAGCCAATACGACAGATGATTGAATGACTCCAGATTGGTGATATCATACATGAGTATTATGCCCATAGCCCCGCGATAGTACGCCGTGGTAAGCGTCCGAAACCTCTCCTGTCCAGCAGTGTCCCATATTTGGAGTTTGATTGGCACGCCGTCTAAGTTTATTATCTTCTGTTTGAAATCTATGCCTGGAAACGTTATATAAGTGTGGTAAGTCGCAACAGTGTCTTTATATTCCATAATATGGTCGGGCAAATAATGGAATTGTGAAAATTGCCACCGTCTGAGACACAAAGGCTTGAAAGTGAACACTTCTCTTTTTATTAGGAGTTAATATGTATTATTAAAACCCTGTGATATCTCACTGCAGGGCAAAGGTCTCCCTGCTCTCTTTTTACTTCTCTCTGCTTAAAGCTGCTAAGGACCAGTTCTTAAAACCTAAAGAATTTAAAAAAAAGACAGAGAATTGCAAAATTCGAATGGTTGCATTTCAATGCCATAAGAATTCACAGGCACGCCTATAAAATAGCTAGTACATCATCATCTGCCTAGCCTTTTCCCAACTATGTTGGGGTCGGCTTCCAGTCTAACCAGATGCAGCTGAATACCAGTATTTTACGTGGAGCGACTGCCTATTTGACCTCCAAAACCCAGTTACTGGCTAATACGATACCCCTTCGTAAGACTGGTTGTCAGACTTTCGGGCTACTGACGACTGTCAAAGATCCACGAATGACAAGAGGCACGGAGGGGACTTGATATGTGAAGATGGTCACCCATCCACGGGCCAACCACGACAAGCATAGCTTAACCTGATCGATCGACCCGTGCGGCTGTTATTACTTAGCCACAAGCCCCTCATAAGATAGGTACATATTAGAAAATAAATATCCTTTAGGTACGTACTGCTTACTCCGTATCTACGATAAAAAGCTTTGTGGATGTTACTTAGAAACCTACTCATAGGTATGTTATTGCAAAGCAAAAATTCCTTACAATAGTGTTTTTAAGATAGGTCCTACAGATACGTTGACAATATTGAAACACTCTCCACATTGTTTGAATTTTGCTGTTCCCAGATTTCTACAATGAATTTGTAAAAATACCTTCCTACTCAACATTTAACTGAGCTATATTACTTTATTAGTTTTATTGCTATATTTATGTCTGTAATCTATATGGTGTACATAATAAAGAGTATTCTATTCTATTCTAAATAAATGCACTCTCGTATCTAACATTAAATCTAGAGGTGACACCTTATCTTCTAAAAGCATTTGCGAAGTGCATTGTACTTAGACACAAAAAGCTACTCCTAAGATTTCAGTATCCTACATCGTTTAGCAGCCAGGCTCGTCGTGGTTTGGAGCAAAAAATATACAGAATACATTTCGTAGAAACGAGTTGTTCCTATATATTTCACGACATAGCTTACTAACGTTGGTCGGGCACTAACTTAACTGTAAAATGGTCTGGAAGGGAAGTCCTGAGCATATAAATACGTAAAAGGCTATTTCACGTCACATGTTCCATTGTTTTCCATCTTACATCCGCAATATAAAATAGGTATAATCGCAGATTCGTTATGTTACAAAACGGCACTTAAATACAGCATCACCTGTCTGACAAAGGCTCGTAAAAATAAAAATAAATCAGTTTACTTACCTATAGTGGATATGTATATATCGTAATATCGCTCGTCACAATATCTATGCACTATACACGTTTTACCTACATTAGAATCACCTAAAACTAGTAATTTATACGTTGCAGAAAAATCTAAAGCCATTTCTTGTTTACTTTGTTGTTGGTACGCCAGCGATGGGCCAAAACATAGGTGGAACTGTCAAGTGAGAAAAATCAATGAGGGTAAGTGCGCATGTGCGGGGTCGCCCGTTGTCTTACCTTGCAACAAGTAACTATAACTACTAGCACAGACTCGTACAGCCAGGGTTTCCCTGCACCACCGGTCACTGACTTGTAACAAACCTAACTATTTGAAAGAGAATGGCGTTTTGTGAAATAATTAAAGACTTTTTATTATTTCTGTTGCGCTCAGTGAACAACAATATGAATAAATTAGAATGCTGGTATTTTTTTCTGATTTAAGTACCAAAATGTTAATCTCGACTACTGTTTCGTATGATCAAACTAATAATAGTCCCCTTATTCAATCAAATCAATAAAGAACGCAAAACATAACAAATTCACCGATACCGATTTACCTAATAATGTTGAACTCACAGAAAAAATTAGGTCGAATGAATTGACCTCGTAAACAATGTATACGAACGAGGAACCTCAGGTGCGACCGTAATCCAACATTGTCTTTTCTGTTTATGGCCCTGTATTTCATTTATTTTACCATTTACGTATTTACGTGTTTGTGTAAACTTCTAACAAGACACCTCTGCTTGGCGTCTCTTTAGCGAGCATGGACGCCTTCTGGTCCCTACTACTTACATAATTAACTATCTAGTGGTGGTTTGTCATGTTTTCTATTAATCTTTTATCACTTGCAATGTTTAATTGATAGGTACTGGTACCTACGTAAACTCAGATTTTTAATTTGCTCGACCAACTGTATTGTTAGCAAAGTGTAGGTAATACGAGTATGCTGTGTGTTTCTTATTTTTTTTTTATATCGGTTCACTTTTGTTCGTCAAAACAAAACGATAGGTATATAAACCTTGCTTTGCTGCAATAAATTGTTGTAACAAAACTATAAAACGTTCCTATTCTTATTAAGAAGCCGATGAAGCAGTCCCTGGTAGGAGGTTAATTAGATTAACAACTTATTCAAGAAAGAAAGAAAATACGCGCGTTTAATGCAAGTTGAATACAATTTAGCCGTGTTATTTTACTACAGCAAATATTGTTTTCGACCACGCCAGTTCCTTTTAATTTTTGTTCCATTTTCGTTTTTGTGGTGTCTTGTGTTAGGCACCTATTAAATTGTATTTTAGCTGCACTAAAATAACTAACTGACGAAAGAAGGTAGGTTCACAAAGTTATTGGCTGTATCTCTGAAGCTTGATCTCTAGAACTGTTTCTATTCAGTTAATGAATTTTTAAATTATAAATTTTGACATTACTTACATTTTATCAATACTTACTTACTTTGTGTGTGTATGTATAACTCTTGACTAGTACTGTTTTTCTTTTTTTGTTTCGTTTTTGACATTTTTTCATTCATAAATAATAAATATAATAAAATTGTGCTTATAAAACTTGACATTGTATAAATATGAACAATTTTCATTTGAACGAATTTATAATTATATATATTCTTCTTAGCGTTTCGATGACAAACTAACTGGGTACTATGATTATATTGTTGGGGCCTAGAACTTGGCCACTTTGACTTTGTAAGTTATTTTTAATATTTCTACACCGGCAACGGTAGTGTATGTGAAACTGTTTAATATTAAGATCTTAATGTACCATATACTCAGAAATAAATAAATCTATCTATCTATCTATCTATAGATCCATCAGTGACTGGTTTTAGGTAATCTATACTAATAATAAAGCTGGAGAGTTTATTTTTTTGAACGCGCTAATCTCTGGAACTACTGGTCGGATTTGAAAATTCTTTTTGCATTTGATGTCCCAGTTCTATAAGAAGGCTATTTAAGATCACGCTGGAACCGGGACGAGCAAAAGAAAGTATGAAAGAAGGGTAAGCGATAATGAGGTACCTAATACTGCCGCAGTAAGCGAAAAAGACGCATATCGGCCAAAAATGTAAAGAAAAATAAACCTTACTAAACAAAGATGGCGCATCCATTAAGGCTCATTTTTCTCCATCCCCTTTCGGCAGATGCACCCATTTTACTTAGGGCGGCAGAATAGCGCGGGCAGGCGATGCGATACGACGGAGTGGGTGGGGGGAACAAGAAATTTCGCGTGTATGAAGTCACAGGCAAAAGCTAGTTACAAATAAATATGGTGAATAAGTGACTTTAGCAAGAGCTGTGGCAAGTTCTGTAGAATTTAACACTACTGTAGGCGCGCCTCAACAGGGGACGTTAGTGCTCGCGTGCTTTACTTATGTAGAGCACTTTTAATTTAAAGATTTTTGAAGGAACGTTTCATGAATAGTTAAAAATATGCTTTCATGTTCAAGAAGGCTTTATTATGAAACTAAAGGAGGCACAAGGAATATGTAATGCAATGTAGAGGAATACTCTCAGTGTGTCCGTGAGTGACCTTCAATTTGCGCTCAAATTCTAGGAAATTCACGTCACGTGAATTACGTGCGTTCTACAATGGTAGAACTGGCGCCTACTGGAGTGTTAACATAAAGAGCCTAACATATGACTCCTAAGCCCTAAGATATTGCAATAAAACACTTTGAATTTAAGTAAGTACACTAGGCCGCAAAGAAAGCGGGTCGGTAACAAAACCCTCAATAACATCCAAAATATTGGACCTAGCTTTATGAAGTAAAAGACTGTATCATAGATAATTTTATAGCGCCTAAATCAATGTCTTAAAAGTTTAAGATTACGAAATTTATTTTTGAATAAGTTAAGTAAAAATGACCATTTTCACTAGATTTCGAAATATGTGCTACGGTATCAAATATGCAATTTTTATACATTTTAGTATTTTGTATTGCCACCACGAGCTGTTATTACAACTGTCATACGGTTTGGCATGATTTCCACCAGATTTCTGAGCCGATGCTGGGGAATATTCTTCCATTCCTTTATCAGTGCTTCTTTCAGTTCACGAAGCGTGATTGGAGAGGAATTTAGCTGGCCTATACGTCTTCCCAGTTCGTCCCAGGCATGCTCGATGGAGCTCAAGTCTGGGCTGCGTGCTGGCCACTCCATGCGTGTGATAGCGACATCTTCAATGTAGACAAACACTATCCGAGCTGTGTGGGGACGACCAGCGGTTGATATGATAGCGACACACATTTCTCAATGTACAGCGCTGACTGCGCCCGTCTTCAAGCATTTTCAGAATTCTGGTACACTCTTCAGGGATGTTTGTAATTAAATTTGATCAGTTTAATGAATTTCAGCACAAGAATGCCATATTTATAAGCCGAAACAAAAGTAAAACAATGGTTTAAAAGTAGTTAAAATTAAAAAAAAACGTCTCTACTTTTTAGTTATGGTTTTTGATACAATCATCAAAAAGAAATAAAAAGTTTTACTTCTTCCTATATTTGTAATGATAAAAACTTTAATTTAGTTTTTATTTTAAAAGGATTGCTTAAATATTTTAAAAGTTATAGCATTTTTTATAACCGACCCGCTTTCTTTGCGGCAAAGTGTATAGATATCACTTTCAATGACGCTATAAAGAATTTAACTTGGGTAATTGAGATCTAATCCACTATCTGAAATTGCCTAATGCGTCTTGAAATAAGACTCAGTTTAAGCAAAGCATTACAAAAAAAAAACCATTAGGGCGAAGACTAGACATGTTTAGGTACTCTGGATATGTGGGAGTACAAACATTTAGGGTTCCATTTAACTTTCTTTAATCCACAACAGCATTCGTACAATCAGTTCGATACATCTCGTGGCCCTGTATATGTAAATGCCTTATGTATTAAATGACCAGGGGTCTGTAGATTCCTTATCTCACTCTTTGTTTCGCTACGTCTGTATTTTCGTCTGCAATCCAAGGTATTCTTCAAGGTTATATTTTATTGAGCATGTAAATAGGAGATGAGCGCTTTCGCTTTTTGTTTTTGCATTTTTGTGGTACCTACCTAACTACAAAGGAATGTGTCATGTCTTCATCTGTTTGGTGTCACACCTATTGTTTTTAGAGCATGTCCACAGTTTGATCGAAGAATGAGAATACATGCTCCAATGCAGGAAATGTTTCCTAATTTTTGAGGGCCGTTCGTCCATTATATTGCTTGGCAAGAAAAATAATTAATTGTAGGTTTCAGTACCTACGATGATGCGTATTATTATTAAACGCTAGAGATGTACCACTGCAGGGCAAAGTCCTCCCTAGTCTCTTGCCGCTTCTCTCTATTTAAAGCTACTAAGGACCAGTTTTTGTTGAAGGAGTCCAACTCATTCGATGTTGCGAAACGAAGCAAAAATAAAGTAGGAAGATATTATAAATTAGTTCAGCCTAAAACCGATCATTATCTAGAAGCAACACCTACTTCTACTCCACCATACTAATGTAAACACGAACAGCCAATAAAGCTCGCTCAAACTGTAATACGTTACGTATACTGACATCTTATTGGAAACGATAAAACATCAAGGCTGTTGACCTTGAACGCAGACGCAATGTTTACCGTAGGTCAGTGACGCCAATTATGTATAATGCTGCCACGCGGTGCCACTCGCAACTGTTCCGCTACTTAGCAATATATACGATCGCTTCTATGTTAAAGAAAACCCTATATGGAAATAATGACTAATCAATGCGAGAACCGTTAGCTGTTGACCTAGTTAACAGTGACAATTCAGAAATTGGATACCTAGGTGTAGGTTTACCTAGTTTTAATATCTAGGCTACGAATGTTGTGGCTATCATACTTATTGATATCGAAATGTTTCTTAGCAAACCATCAATCAATGTCATTGTTGCGAACTGCGTTCCAATTGAGCTATTTCTCATCAGTGTCACCATTCACAAATCGGGCACTCAGGTCACCGCGAGGTGTGAACGCGTTAACGTGTATGGCACGCATGACATTCCGGTCGTAAGATGCGGTGGCGCCGTGCAGGAAGAACAACAACTTCATTTGTCAAACAACCGCAAGCCGGGGAGCGACGCGCAGCCGCCGGCACAGCTTGATGTATTGCAAATGGCGGTAATTTTGAAGTTCGCGTTCCGTTTGCTATTCAAAACAGCATAAACTGCCACCGTTCTACGTTTTCCTATAATTTCACTGCAAATGACGAATGATCTGTTGTTTAACTGCCACTCAGGTGTATCCCAATGGATTCGTTGTAACACCCCACCTTTCTTAGGTAATAAGCTATAATTTTGATAATCTACTCAAAGGGAAAGCAGGGTTCGAGTTTGTTTATTGAAATTTAAACACCTGCTATGTCCTGGAGCATTAGAAATGCTTTATCATGTTATTATCTGAGGAAAGGCTATCATTAGTGTAATAAATATTTGTATAGTTGGAGAAAATTGGGTCTAAAGTGATCTTATTCACTGTATCACAGCTATCGATCTATTATACAAAGGAACCAATTAGTTGTTAGGAAAACTGCGACTATTCCGTAATGAGTAATGACTGGCCAGTTTGCTGGTCACTATCGTCATCGTCGCACTATAATATCTATTAGACTATCACTTTCGGTCGCCGAGTGCTCTATTGTCTGCGATATGATCTTTTTTTCTTTTAATGAGCCTGTAGATCCGGCTGATCGTTACCTAATCGGGTACACTGACGCACTTGTGGGAACTTCGGGTTAAGCAATTGGTTTCACACTAATCTTGGATCGCGATGTTGCCTGTATGGCCGTTGTTTCGTAACTCTTGTGAGGATAAAGTTTGGTTTCTACCTAATTCTAGGTATTGCTTCGCTAGATAGAAATCCAAGGTTTATTTCAGCCATGGAAGACGTGGACAAATCCAATCATATTGTTTTAGTGATTTTGTTAAATACTTACTTGGCGCCCAACAAAATTCAGAACTGCAACGCAAAAGGTACTCATGAATACACGTGCAAGTTCAAGACAAAATCTGACACATGAATAATGTATGGGATCATCTTCAACGTCTGGCACAGATTTCCCGAAAATACATTCGATATGACTCAGATTTTTCCATACATTATCCAGTATACTGACAGTCTCATAAGTTGTTGTACAAGCTAGTAGTAATCCTTTAGGCGTTTGTATAAATAGCATATAAATATAATTGTGTTTTCTTGAAATCATCATTTATTATTAAGACAATGAACAGACGTTAGTTATACAATGACTAACTTTCATATTAGTTTTTCTTAAAAAACCCATAAATCTGTTTTATAATCATTCACGATTTCTGCTGAGTCTGAAACTGGATTGATTTATTTATCGTCTTCACAATTTATATCAGTCAAAGAAAAACCTAGCTTAGTAAAATATACTTTTTCCTACAGGAAGTGTATCGTATAACAAGTTGTTTAAGCGATTGCACTTACAGCAATGTTATAGTTTTACGCATTTTGAACAATAGCTTCTAAAGATCAAGCTTTACAACATAAGTAATGGTCTATAAGATCATGGACCGATTAAGTTTACCACTAGGTACTTCTTTGAGCCTGAGGTTGTTTTTATTATTACCTATATGGCTACCTATAACAAACTTTATAGTGGTCAGGATGTGGGTTCTTGTGCCGTTACAGCTTTATAATTTTCATCCGTAAACTTAGTATTGTATAGTATACACATCCTGTATGTAGCCAAAGGCACGATTAACTTTGTCTCCTCTTCAAATACTTTCACAAAGACAGCATCAATCGTTCAACAACACAATTCAATTGGCCACACTCTCGTCTGCATAGTCCACAATGCACATATTTTCCTTCGTACATGGATCTTTTGTGTAACTCTGCACGTTTGCAAGCGTAGAGGTCGGTGGCTGAGGTCACTCCTTCGCGACGGTTCCGGGAACATATGACAGGTCTCTCATTGTTCGCAAATTGTTCTGCGCAAGGTCCTCGTGTAAATGTCAATCCGGCGCCGGCGCCGACGCGGCCACCGCCAGTTGGTTAACAGAACTGTTTACTATCGCTAAATATAGAATGTGGACGAGTTTACGTACGTTTTATGGGGAAAAAGAAATATTAGATGCTGTGTTAAGTTTTGTTTGTCCCGTTATGGGAATGAAAATTTACTTTTTTTTAGGCTTCCTATAAAATGTACAAAAGTAAAACATGTATACCGCAGGTTTTAAAGATAAACAAAGAAATTATACCAAATCTGATAAAAAGATAAATAGATATTATTATATTATATTATATATATTCTTTATTATGTAGGTACACCATAAAAGTTACAGATAATTACGAACTAATTAATTATTAAGGATTAATTATGAATTTATGATCTTCTCATAAAGTCGAGTGTCACTTGAAATTTAATGTCAATTTCGTCTGTTCGCTGAGGAGAGAATCATCAGTTTTGACCTTATCCTTATTTCACCGAAGTATATTGAACATAGGTGGTCCATAAATTTATTCAAGAAGTAAACACTTAGGTTAGTATTTCACAGTATTTCAATATATATGATCCTAGTGAAGCCGTAGACCGTGATGAATAACAATTTAAAATCGAAAATAAACACGTCTTCTAAAACTGTAATAGGCAGAAACAATATCAATATACTAAGAAAATAGCAACAGAAAGCTCTAAATTCACTGGAATTACTAGAAAACGGCAATAAACAAATCTTCACGCGTTACGCATATAAATACTGGGTAATCGAAGTACATATTTATTTGTTTAATGACTCGCTTGGTACGAAAGAACTAGTCTTGCACGGGCCAAGAAACCACTTCTATTTGTGTACAAGATTGATACCAGTTGGAATCAAGTACCACCTATCAGAGAACGCTCATACCTGAAAGCAGTGAATAGACATTCGATGAAGCCTGTTAATCATACGTTACTCAATGTATCTATGATCTAAGTTACTGCCTATGTAATTTAATAGTGTCCGTCCTTTTAGCACTTAAATGGATAATATATCAAAGTCAAAGATCGACTCTTCAATGGGACGTGTAATGAATACTATAATATGTACGTTAAGGAAGTCATGGTACATTGAATTATTAATTGCTAGATGTTCTTTATTGTTCTTATTTAATAGCGGCTCTAGCTGATTTATGATTTATTGTCGCAAAGGTTACCTTTGTGGGATGTCGTTTCGATTCTACGGTCAATTATCTCCGGTAGTATCTCACTGTCGTTAACAACAGCCGGTCGTGGTTCTTTACTTAACATGGCCTCTCTTAAAAAGGAGACAACGTCGTCAGGCAAGACAACTAAGCTTGAGATGGTGATCCCATAGTCTACTGGTCCCGCTACACGGAGAGAAAATTCTTAGAAAAATTACTGTGCTCGTCACTGTAAAGTGAGTGCAAGTGACATCCACAGAAAATGTTCTTACTGAGATTGGGAAAAAATCACTATTTGTCCAATAAATTTTACTGTACAGCATAAGAATTTTTACTGGAATTATTACATGGTAATTTTCCCATTACCACTCAAATGCACTCAGACTATGAGACAGCACAGTAATTTTTCTAAGACTTTTTCTCCGTGTAGTGAATCATTCATTCTACTGTCCGCTTTGAAACATTTGAATTAATTATGATGTGAAAATGCAACTGACTTCAGTTACTTAGTATCCATTATTCATTCAATGTTGACTATTTTATCCATTATTTTAGCCTTCTTTGTAGATATTTGAACGGCCAATACAGTATCATAGCAGCATAAGCTTGCCTTGTGAAAAGTGTAACAACAAAACAAATTAGTAAATATAAATAAAATACGTCAACAAAAACAAATATTATTTGGGAAAAAACACTAAAAACTTCACAATGTTACAAAAAAACCTTACCAAATGTTTCATCACTTCGGTCTGCCTGAACATGACCGTTCTTTTTCCAAGTAGGTACACACCTATCTACTATCAGACCGTTCCAAATGCAAATGATTTCTATGAAATTGTCTCTATTGATAGCACACAATGGGCGAATCATGCGCACCATCGTAGGGATGGCGGAAATACGACACCGGTATGATATTGCGCTTTTCATAATGGACACCATAGCGTTATGAAATATCACATAGAAAAGAAATTTGATCAGTTCCGTAAATGGGTATTTGAACGGTTTGACATGTTACAAGCACCAGTCATAAGAGAGGTTTAATTAAATCGCTTCCGCTACTGAGTAGGTTTGCATACAGACTATTCGAAAGGTTAACGAAATCAATTGCCTACGGATATGGACCTACGAGTTGAACTTCATTGATGTCATCTTTACCTTCATTTCATTTGCTTTTTCCACGATTGATTCTGACTATTGTGTCATTAGAGTTTATACAATAGATTAGGTAATAATCCCCCTATTAAAATATTAAATTACATTTTTGACCTTGCTTGAAACTGAATTCTGTCAATCTTAAAGTTATTGATAGCATATGTACAGGCAGCTTGTTTGAGTACTTTTAATACTAGTAAACCAAAAAGATATTAAAAATACTCTTGACGGCTTCAATACAGTTTTATATCGCAATAACGCCTAGAAATGTTTAACCTAAAAGCCGTCATTTAAAATAATGCTGAACGTCTAGAAGAACATGTCGTCGGTAAAAAAGTGTAAAATAAAAACAAATGAATTCATGTCCATAAAACTATTTACGACGATGCCTGTACAATATTTTAAACAACGCCTTCTACCATTAAATTAATGCAAAATAGCCCGTGGTGAGTGTACACAAGCATGTCAACTTGACTAATTTGTGAGCCGAGAGTTTTAGTGCTGGACTTATTTCCAATTTTATAGTCCGCGAACTCGCTTGAAAAATTTTATGTTAGAAAATTTACAACTCATTCCCCTGTCTCTTTGAGTTACTGATGTTTCTGCCGTCACTTCTCGGTATGACTGTAAATACCCTTTTATAGTCTGAGCTACTTTTTTTGTACCTCATACCGTCAACATGCACAGTAAAATACTGTGATATATGACTTGCTAATATAGGTTTAAGTGCAGGGATGAATGCGAACGTAGCGCCACAGTTGCGACACTGTCGTACTAAACATTATCGTTGGCTAATATAAAACACTTAAAAGGTCATTACGAAACAAATTTCTTAAGATAAACACATTATTATCCATTCGATCACGTAATAAAGCAAACACGGTTACCGCTATAGCCTGATTAATAGCTATAAATCTTCTCGTATTTGCAATAAGGAGACAAACGTTTGTCGCAACGGCTAACGTAACTCGAATAATTAGTAAAATCACGATTTATCCCACTTTCTAGGTCTCTTCCGATCTGCACTATCGATCATCGGAAGATATCGATCTTATCTCACGATCAATTACTTACTGCGTAGTGGGAAACGGTACTTTATGAACATCTACTTATATCTAATTATCTGCAGCGATTCCTACTTTAATTAGTTAATTGTATACTTCACATAGTTTAATGTGCATACGTTTTCTAAATCGATCTATATCGTTTTATACGTTGTGTAGTCGAATCTCACCGTCCTTTTAATACTTCTTCAAAAGTTATGTTGAGTTTTATTGCTACAAGTATTCATCGTGAAAGTCATCTGTACTATTTTTTATAACAATATATCTTCCCAGTAACTAGGTTGTGGAGGTCAGTTGCACTATGTAAAATACTGGTATTCAGCTGCATCCGGTTAGACTGGAAGCCGACCCCAACATAATTGGGAAAACGACAGGCAGATGATGATGAGAACCATCCAAGATGGAATATAGGAGTTACTTTTGGTTCTCTGGTCGATTTACTTATACCTTCGATATTTTTATTTTATAACTTTATAATACATACCTAGTAGGTGCAAGAGAACTATTTGCAAATATAAATAATGCCAACATTTTCACAGCTGCTGAAAATGTTTACAGAAATGAATAATACCACTATTCGTTTCTGTCATCCGAAAATTTCGTTAAAATTCTTTGCTCCCATTCTTTGATGGATCAACCTAATTTTTCGGCATACCCATTAGATAAGTATGACTTACTTCTACAGTAAGTGGGTATTAGTCAGGTATTCAGGGCACTGGCTCGCTTATATCATCCGCTTAGTATCATGAGTGTGTACCTACTTCTGTTAGAGGTCATCGGTCATTTTAGCATCGTATATCAACCCATACTGCTGTCAACAGTCAATTTACAAGTTATGAGGTACCTGCGGTAAATAAGGGCCAGCGGCTATCAAGGACCATCAGAGAAATAACACACATTCAATAGTTTTATAGGTTGGATCTCTCGCATACATAAAAAGGACCAATAGTATTGCTATGTCCCGCGCGCGCATTGCCGTGCCCGCCGCCATTTCGTCAATAGCCCCGAGTAACTCACTCGGGATGGTCGTCGTCACAGTTTTAAAAAAATATAACGATGCAAGAACTTTCATTAAAAAGAAAATAGTGTATTTTTAAACAAGGGAACAGCGAATTACTGTAAAGTGGACATTAGAGCTATCGAATCAAGGTAAGTTCGTTCATTTTGCTGATATTTGCCAACTATCAAATCAAGTTTTGTAAAAAGTGACACCATTGCTATTAAGGCCCACCTAGAAGGAAGTGAATAAGGGCCGGCCCTTATTGGCCTGTCTAAATATATATTTTTTTGTTTGGTTTTCTTTTTATGTAGATAAATAGCTTTATCTTTTTACTAACATTGATGTTATTGTGAGTTATATCTATTTGAAACATTTTTACAAGCTTTTTAACATGCTATGTGTGTGGGTTTGTATGTGCTCCCGATTTAAAACTTTGCATGCTTTCGACGAAAATATAATATTAGGTATAGTAACAACGAGCTGATCTTATAATGGAGGCAGTCAACCAATTGGCAGCTGCAATGGCAGCCGTGCAATACGGACTACTATCAGAGCCTGCAACAGCTATTCAGCACGGGATACCGAGAAGAACCCCGAAAAACCATTTAAATTCAGGTAGAAACACAATTTTAACAGAGGAGCAAGAAAATGATTTGGCGTCCAGAATTAAAAGGCTTGCCTCGGTAGGCGTTCCATTGAATCCAAAAGCCATACGTTTGCAAGCGTATGTTTTTTGTGAAAATAATAATATTAGACATTGTTTTAATGAAAGAACACATGAAGCCGGAAAAGATTGGTTGATATTATTTTTGAAAAGGCATCCAGATAACAGCTAATACTAACTCCAAATTATGCGGTGGTGAAGCAAAATAAACCAAGACGGAAAGCTATTAACTACTAAGGCCAGCGGGTTACTAGAGACTTATTTATGGAAAGAGAGAACAAAAAGAAAAGACAAAAGAAACACCAAATTCCTAAAGGGGGCAAAAAGAACAAGGAAAATAAAAAAAAAAAACAAGGGGAACCCTGACGATACGTGGTACTGCTACGCATGTCATACGGAAAGGATCCAAGATATGCGACAGTGTCAAGTGTATCAGAAATGGTACCACGACCAATGTGTTGGCCTAACGAAAGATGATATCAATTTTGTTTGCCCCGAATGCAATTAAATGATAAGTAGCTTTAGTTTGCAGGCCAAAACCGAGGTTAAAATTAAGGATTTCATTTGATAATAGTTGATTACCTATGTTAACAATGAATAATAATAATACTGCGGATCCAATGACCATTGATATTGTTGATCTCATAAATCTATTTAGATTTTTCGAGCTTGTTACTATTTCATTATTTTAATAAAGGCCAGGGAATTTTCCGGGCAAAAAATAGCATTAATTTTTAAATTTTTGATAAAGCTATATTTTCGGTTAAGAGGTTTTTATCTAAAAATAGTATAAATTTGTTTATTTTACTTAAATAACATCTTTTTTTACAAAATAATTATTCCTTAAGTTTTATAAGGACCGATTTATGTTTTTTTTATATGATTAATGGCAAACTGTTAAATATTTTGTCTGAAAATATTCATTATGTTGAGTTATAGAGGAAAACCATTTATTTTATGTTTTCTAAGCTTAGTTTCTTTTAATTTTGTCTCGGACCTTAATAGACTACCTGAGTTTATTAAGGTCCATAGTAAAGGATTTTTTAAAGTTCATTTTTGTTCACAAAATGATTAAAACATAGCCATATAGGTATATTTTTTAGATCTCAAATAAATAATGTTCAATAATATTCCTGATTTTTATTTCAAAGTCACCTATTTTTTTCAATATTCTATTTTTAATTATGGTGGCTCTTATTTACCGCTAGTACCTTGTCATTAACAGTTTATCTAAGCATGGTCCTTATTTTTCAATTAACATTACATGAGTAGCCATAACCGCAGACTCATCGATCAATGTAGTTTAGACTGCCATTTGGTATAGGAAGTATGAACAGGTGATGTCCTAAATTGTTACATGTTTTGCTGTTTTTTCTTGTTATAACCCAAAAAGAAATAAGAACAGTTTCTTCTTTCTAGACCTTTCTTTTTCATTATAGCTTGTTGAAATTTTAAGGAAGTAAGTCTGAGATCTCGAAAACTTTGACAACTAATAACCTTTTCGTTTCAGGGTGGTCAGATAGAAGCCACTCCGTGGACAAGGACAAACTGAGGATCTTTAAATATAAAACGTATTGTAAATCAATGTGAATATAAAATGCATAAAATCAAAATATAAAAAAAACAGAGGGTTACTTTACAACTGTTACTTGACAATAATAATAATAATAATAATATGTCATTTATTTCGACCAACTAGGATCACAAAACATTCATATTATATATACATTATCAATAAAATAGGATACAAAACCACGACAAAAATACATAATAAATTAAATTGCATCAAATCAATTAAATCATGATAAATTTCATCAAATTAATAAATAAATTAGAATCAAATAAATTAATAAATAATAAATTAGAATCAAATCAATTAATAAATAATAAATTTCATCAAATTAAAACATAAATTATAATTAAATTAATAGGCAATTAGAATCAAATTAATCAAATGATCAATTGTTGGTACACAAATATTATGAAAAAAAAGGGAAATTATGAGAGTTTAACAAATTCAGGATATTTTTTAGGACAAAATTTAAAAACGAATATCGCGACTTTTAACCTGGTTGCAATCGGGTTTTAGGCTCTTTGGAACAGATTTTTTAGAAATCATTATAGAATACATTAGCTACGTTGAGATAAAAAGGCAGGAGCTCAAGTTTTAACAAGAAAAATGTTATTCCATATTATAGTCCAGGAAACTACGATAGTTTCCTGGACACAGGCGAAGGTGGTCACAAAGTTCAGCAGCCAACACCACGCGGGACTCGAAGTGCAGGAATACTCTGCAGGTGCAGCTAGGTTGGAGTATGCAATAACTTGTGACTAGCAAAGCAGTAGACGATCCGGAATCCGAGAAAAAGGGAAAATCGCCCTTTTTCACTGGCTCTACACCAGGTTTGTGGAAAACGTTACACTATATTATTGTGGTCAGCTTATGATGTGGAGCTCGACATCAAGACTTTAGACATTGCACGCTGCAGGAATCAGTGCAATGCTGAATAATATCAGCAATTTATTATCAGTTTATCAGTGCATGGTTGAAGATTACCAGGAATCTTCAAAATAAATCAGGTCAAACCAGGTCAACAATTATCAAGTAAGAAAATGAAGAAAAATTTTCCTAATCTTTGATTTATTGTCATGTCAAAAAACGAACTCATTTTGAATAAAACATTAAAAGCAAACAACCGCACAAAAAGAAGCTTACAAAAAGGGCGATTTTCCCTTTTTGATTCTCCTGGTTACCGGATCGTCTACTGTTTTGCGAGTTACAAGTTATTGCATACCTTTTTTTTTGTTTTTTTCTGTTTCGGGGTGGAAAGTCCTCATGGATGTCCGCCGCCCTGGGGCGGGCGACGGGGTCTGTGAGACTCTTACTGACTAAAAACCACCCCGGTGTTCCCTCTCTCACTTACGCCGGGGGTCGCGGGAACGAACGATACTTCCGCAACCGCCGGCTAGTGCTGGCCCGCACCTGCGGGTCTCCTCGTGTCAGGGGGGGGGGGGAGTGAGGTGTTAAACTCCCCCCGCGACGTCTAAGAGGGGCGCGCGTGGAACACTACGCGCCGCCGCCTCGGGTCCTGATGTGTGGGGGGCGACGACGTCCCCAAGTCTGTCGTCCCTGGACCTATTTAGGGGGGCTGGAAGAGGGCGTTGTCCGCCCTCCGCCGATGCCCGGTGCGCCTGCTGCGGGCCGGGCGAGGGGATGAGATCTCCCTCTCCCTTTCCGCAGCCTCCGAGACGACTGTTTCGCAGAAGGAAACCACTGCGTCCCAGGACTCTTCGCTGCCAACCATAGACTCGACCACGGCCGGCAGCGATAGGTCACTGCCTACTCCTGAGATGAGGGCACGGCGCGGCTCCTCCCAAGCGGCACACTCTGCCAGCGTATGCCACGCCGTGTCCTCCCGAAAGTTATTGCATACATATTATACTCCAACCTAGCTGCAGAGTAATCCTGCACTTTGAGTCTCGATTCTGACGCCATTTATCGTATCTCTCGTAACTCTTAGGTTACCTTAGGTACCTTTATTTTTTCCAAATAATTTAATTAATTTAATTTTAACATAAACTCTCCTAATTCCTTTTTCTTTTCCTAATATTTATTTTTCCAATAATTTTCAAGCGACGAACCTCCGTTTTTTATATATTTCGATTTTATTTTTTTTATATTTTTTTATATTTGGATTTGATTTGAAAAATATACGATTTATTTTCAATGTGGTGAATCTTCTTACTTTGGCTACAGTACCCACCACTAAATGCCGATTGAAACATAGTTTTAGAAAAAGGTAGGCTTTTATGCATAACAAGAACATTTGAACATCATTTATATGTATGGTACTTAGGTATACCTAAAGCTTAAAGCGGAATCTCTCAGCAGTTTATTATCCGTCCAAAGCCTTAAAAATGCGAGTTCCGTGAACGTCGAAACGCATTTCGTAAATATTAAACTTTTTATTTTTTACACGTAAGAGTGTAAAATCACTGGGAAGTACCTAACTATTTACTCAATGCGCAACACACCTCATTAGGAATCGTTTATTTACTGTCACGATTATGCGAAATTTCGATAGTCCCCTCGAAATATTTGAATACTTTTTGGAATCGATGATGCGTCAAAACATCCCGCCTAAAAATGTCCGAGAAATTATTTTTTCTCGAAAAAAAAAATCGGTTATTTAAATTCTCGTCGCGTCATCAACATTTGATATGGCGCCTCAGTAATAGCTACCTAATTAATAAGATCAAAGGGTTAAATACCAAACAGCTCACCAATGAAACTTCAATTAATCATCGATACACACACTTGAGTGAAAGTACTGACTTACTGCACGGAATGTGATCTTCATTTGCTTGTTCCTAATAAGAAAAAAAATCGAATGCGTCAGTTAGTGGCGCCTGCGTCAGTGTTACATCACTACGAAATGTCCCGTCACCATAATATTCCGGAGATCCGCAATTCGCAGTTCTTACTTGCAATAGTTACATATGAAATTCTGGTTCAACGAGTCATACAACAGAGATTGTACTACTTCTTTTGGAACTAACGTTAAAATAGTATCATATTGCTATGGGTTCGTAGAACTTAACCCATATTATTTGGAACATGTTGATTTATTATTTAATTGTTGTTATACGAATCGGAGTGCATTTGCTTGAGACATCGGTAGAACTAACCGTTATATCGGTCATTGCTGATATAATGATTGATGGGTAATGAATAGGCTCTGTAACGTAAAGCCCAGTAAATGTTCATTGCTTCACGTAAAGCTGCCCAAACAACTAATCCTTCTCACATTGGCCTCACAAAAAAAAAAAAAAAAAACAAATGACGATTGCGGTGCACGCTAGCTAGAGGGTTGGCTTTAGGTCCGTCTAGAATGATGCCCTCTAAAGAAGTTCGAAATTCTAAAGAACTACTCAACAGAACGTTGAAGGAAATATCGTGAGGAAACCGGCATGTCTTAAAACCAAAAATTCGAAGACATGTGACATCTACCTACCCACACCGGGCCCGCGTGGTGGATTACGGCCCATGCCCTCTCACAGTGAGGAGGCCTATGTTCTTGTCCTTGAATTGCCTATTTTCTTCACCTATTTTCAGCCACTAAAAATATATCTTAGTCTCTAATCTCTTGGGAAATTGTAGTGGTCATTCGGGCATAGATCAGCAATATCACCCCACGAGAACTTGACTTCTACTTGACCCGTGCGTGTTGCGAATTGTCTGTTCAATATGTCATCACACTAATATTATAAAGGCGAATGTTTGTGAGTGTGTTCACACACACTCACAAACTAACACACTGACCCACACTCACACACACACACTCACTCACGAGTGTGTGTGTGTGTGTGTGTGTGTGTGTGTGAGTGTGTGTGCGTGAGTGTGTGTGTGTGTGTGTGTGTGAGTGTGTGCGTGTGTGTGTGAGTGTGTGTGTGTATGTTTGTTACTTCTTCACGCTCAAACGGCTGGACCAATTTTGATGAAATTTGGCACACAGATAGTTTATAACGAGGATTAACACATAGAATTTTTTATCCCGATATTCCCACGGGATCTAAACTTATGCGGGTGAAAACGCGGGGTGCCGAGGCGTGTGTTTCTAGATATCCATCTTTATACTACATATACTACATATCCATCGTAATTTTAATAGTAATAATATCATTTTAATACTGGGAGTATTAAAATGATAATATTACTATTAAAATTCTCTCTATACTATACTTCATAGTCGTAAGATGCTTAGCTGCATACGAGTACCTACCTCGTTATTTTGTCGTGTGTACCGTAGTGCAGTGGAAACTCACGTCCTGTTTTATAGTCTCGTTACCTACCAGCATTTTATAGTGTCTGCAGCCGGAAATTATGAGCGCACTTTACGCACCATAACGGCCCCATTTGAACGAACTTCGCAGATGTTTCACCATGGCAAAACTAATGCTATTAAATGCTCGTTATATTTGAGGATAAAAGTTGGAATGCGTCGTCTTTACATTACTTGGAATACCTGGCTTGGTAATAGAGACCGCTTTGTTAAACACGTTTGGTGAAGAGTGGACGAATATTCGTTCTGTTTTATTGTGGAAAAATAGAACTGATTGGTGTTATTGGAAAAACTATTTTCTAATTCTGTACTTCATCATTTTATATCGAATTTACTTTCTTTCAATATTCTACTCAATAGAAAGTGCATACGATTAATATAGTGCATAATGATTAATTGAATAACATGTGAATTCCAAATGTGGTAAATCTTCGTGTTATTGATGAACAGGTGATTAATACAATACTACTCAGTTTTTTCATATATAGACATTAGAACTACTTAACTCGGGAGAAGTGTTATTTCGGTTCTCCATCTGTGATTTCTCAGCAACTCCCTGGAGTCTGGATTTGAGCCCGGTCGAAGCAATAGGCTCGCCCCCTATGACATGAGACTTAAGCGTATCTGGCGAAATGTCGATGGTACAGACGCCAGCACATCAAGCTACTACATTCTGTCAAATTTCTTTAATAGATTTTCAACTTTATCGCTTAAGCATAAGGTTCAAAGTTGATTGGGAAAAGACAGTTTCGGGTAGCTTGATGTGCTGGCGTCTGTACCTACTATACATTTATGTACACCTCTGCCTTAACTACAGGCGTGATGTTATGTATGTATGTATGTAAAGGTATAGTAGGTATATAGTTACCCAGACGTAGCTGCAGCGCTAACACAGCTCACCTATAAGCATCTGCTAAGCGTGCCAAAAATTACTCGTAGTGTTGAACGGGGAGGCCCATGTTTAGTATCGGCTGCTGATTAATTCAAAAGACATGAAACCTTGTATCTAAGGTCACCTTCAGTGGTTTATGTAATAATCAGTGTTGACGGAACAAATAGGTATACGAGCTGGTATTTAGGCCGAGGTGTAGAGGCGCCGCCGGATAATCCCCGAGACAAAACGCTTTGCTGTGACCAAAGTAACTAGGGCAAAACGTAATGGCGCTCGAAACTGACTCACTGACCATTACTCTGTTACGCAAACACAAATATTTGGATATCATAAAAATAATAGATTACGTATGATTTAAACGATGCTACTTGATACCACGCCTCCCACGGTACTCCCACGTAGAAAGTTTCTGCTTAGCTCCCTTTGACATATTGTTTTGTACGCTACTTTCTTTCTGGTTTAAGAAAAATGATAGAGGTAAGTAAAGTCTTCTTCCCGTATGAATATTAAGTCGAATGAACCGTAAGGTCATCCCACAGTTCATGGGAATGGAGATCGCAATTAGTGCAACTAATAAACTCGTGTTTTCAATAAATTTACATCTAATCAAATGCAAACTGCGGCTTCACTGTGGCAGTCGGGGCGCCTAAGGGCTTACACACAGTTGACTGCCTGCCTGCGAAAGACTCATCTCAACTAGCATTTTCTTTATCCGTGCAGATCCTTAAAAGTAATTAATGTAACAACCCATACTTCCATCTGCAGGTCAAAATGATTAACAGCATACCAAAAATACCACGTTTTGTTAAAGGAATCCGATTTCTTATAAATAACTGTATGCCTTTTTCAGTAAAAAACGTACATATGTACGGTAAACATAACGTCTTGATTTGTAGATATGTTGGGAAGGTAACAAAGGAACATAAAAGTGTAAATGGAAATTCTTTTACAAATAAAAGGTCAGGTTAAGACCGTGATATTTAAGATTACTTTTACAACGTGGTATTCGTATAAATCAAAGCGACACTTGGATGAATTCATGGAATATTATTGTGTTGTAAACAGATACTGGCTGAACGTTCCTTCTGTGAATGAAGGTACATCAGTTTTAGGACGTCTTGCTGGACACGCGTTTTTACAGTACTGCACAGTACAGTACGTTAGAACATCAAACGAAGAGAAAACTCTCAAAAAGGAGGCCACAATTGATTGACATAGTTTGAAGGTCCCCAAATATCGAAACCAATTAGTTCGGTTTTGGGGATTTGGTAGGAAAAATGTGCTCCCAGACAGGAAGGAGAAGGAATGTCGTGGTATAACTGAGTGTGTAACTCACAATGGACAGTGGGTAAAACCTGGATGCGACTTGCATAAATCAGACAAGCAAGTAACAAAAGACAAGCGGCCTAAGTATTATATATTTATTTATTTATTTAATCTTTTCGCACACAAAAAGGTGCAAACGCGGACTTAATGCCTTAGGCATTCTCTACCAGACAACCAAGGGTGGTGAAGAGATATTCTCAGGATTGGGTGTAAAAAGACTATCAACGAAGATGATGATCACCATTCACGGAACATAATTAAAAAATAATTTTATAACTTAAAGTTTATTCATCTATCTGCCTGTAACAGGTCAGGTCGTTGACATCGCCACTTCAGTTTCGAATTTTCTCTCCAAATCGGCACTCTGCTATCAATAATTTACGAGTATCTATATTTAGTGGACTTACTACTTCAAGTTATGAATGAATATTATAGTGATTTTACATAACAACAATAGCGCGTGGGTCGTATCAAATGATTCAATTGTGGGTAGGTATGTAGAATTCCGTAGTACTTTCTTTGCTAGGAGAAAATATTGGTTATGTAACAGTTGAATGATAGATTTGATAAGTATATAATTAATTCAACACGTAGGTTTGAGTGTTTACTTATTTGGTAAGATTGGAGAGCATAATTTTATAGGATATATTATGTATTAATGCAAGAAAAGAAAGAAAGAAAATAAGTTTATTTGCGGTAAACATAGCGCAGAGAAAGAACACACAAACAAAATGAACAAGTTGAGGGAAAATCTGTGTCACACCCACGCAAAACGGCCATCGCTCAGCATAATGTTATGACCCTGTGCCAGACAGAGCCCCAACCGGTGCAGTATAAGATAAGAAATAAAATAAATACCTTCTTCTAGATGTTTATACAACGTGTAACGTTAAATGCGCAAAACCTGAAAATAGTTTGATCAGAATAACGAGCAGAATTAATTGAACCACTTTTTAATATAGGTCACATTTAAAAAAAAAATCATTAAAAACGTTGCCGTGTCTATTTATTAATAGGTCAAGCAAGCCAATGTCAGTGCGGCGCAGCGGCTCGGTGACGACTCCTCTCTCGGTAAAGCGTCGTCGCAGACGCAAGAAACGATCAGAGTGGCCAGTAAAACTAAAACAGCACATAAAACCTTTACAATTTTTTTAATGACTTATTTTCTCTCTGAAATAGGTCAATTGAATTAAAAATCAGTTGGGGTGTCTGAGGTTTTGCGCATTTAACGTTACATGTTGTATAAACACACGTAATGCTTTTCTTCGTGTTATCAGCCTGAAAATGCCTGTTACAATCAATACTGAACACTAGTCAGAAGAATATTAACTATTGCAGCTACCTAGTCTCGGTAGCCAAACCTTTACCAGAAAGCCAAGTTTCTTAGCAACATTGTAAGAATCTGACTCTACCATAATTATCGCTGACCCGTAATAACTTTGATGGAAATGGAAACCCAGCAACACATTTACCGATCAAAATATTTACCTAAATCAAAGTGAAATCTAAAGCAATAAACAACGATACTGTTGTACGGCATTAGTATAGGCGATATTATGCTAATAACACGACCCAAGGCGACTGGAAGACTTGTCGACGTAGGCGCCACCTACCTGCGCCGGACGGAGCCGTGTTCCCGGGCCTTTACATCATTTCATTACCATCTTACAAGAGCTTTCATGTAGCCCACCACGGTTTTAATGGAGACAGATATCTGTTGCATAAAAATCGAGGTTTTTGATGATAGTTTATTTAAGAACTTCAAAAAAACGTTTAGCATATTGCATCAAAAAGAAATGAAGGAGTGGCATAGTATTTGCAAGGCAAATTTTATGCCTTCGAGTAATGGTTTGCTCTGAAGACTTTATTGCTAGAACCATCTGCTAGCTAAATTATGATCGTCATGTCGTTCATTGCCCCAGGTCGTGTACACTATAAAAAAAATAGAAGGTTTCTATTTTTTTATTCTATAAAATTTCAAACTCCTAAAGTATTTTATGACTCAATAAGTTCTTTATAAAATTAAATGATTTTGTTACGATATTAACTTTAATAAAGCTCTGTAACAGAGCACTATACCTACGTAGGTGCTTTATATGGGTACATTACATTTTTTATTTTATTTCGTTTATACACTGATACATCCAACAGACTTAAAGACTAGTGTACCAATTTTTACAGGTAACCACGTCATGCATTACCTTCTTATTTGTCGATTGATATCGGGTGCCTACTTAAATTTAGATGAGTTCTTAGACTCACTGAACATAAGTATGTTTTCAACCAAATTCTAAATTAAAATCCTAATTAAAATTGAAATCACGTTCAATCACAATCAAAGTAAAAATAAAAATCAGAATAAGAAAAGAACAAGAAAAGAACAATATGGAGATCAAAATTAAAATTATAATAAAATCGAAATTAAAATCATAATCAAAATTAAAATCAAAATCATTATTTAAAATAAAATTAAAATAAACACTAAAAATAAAAACAAACAAAGGTTGGTGATTCGAACCACGACTTCTCCGCGAGATCAACGCCTTAACCATTGGGCTATTGTTGGGTATTTTTTTCCGTGGGTAGTGTAGGTACTTGACTACATTGTTTGAAATGTATACAGAATATATCCTCTGAGATTAAAAAAGTTTTTTTTTTCCATTAGTTGACTCATAAAATACGAAGGCACATAGTTCTATTAGGAGCTTCGTACTCAGAAATAGTGTATTTTTTGCCCTATTTCAATTTCAGGAAACATGTAAGGCCCTTTCCACACTGCACGGTTTCGTTACCAGTACGACGTATAAAACGCGCCGTAGAAAAAAAGTGTCTGTCAACAAGCTTCCATACTACACTGACGAACTGTGTCTACACACGGTAAATAAACCGTAGTTTTTCACGGCAAGAAAAACGTGTGTGTACAAAGGGCCTTAGGTTAGCTATCTCACGAACACGCAGCAAAAATGTCTCTAATAGAGTTTTAATAATGTTAAAGCTGATAAATAACTGAGGCTGATTCATTTTCATTCAACGATAGGTTGCTGTGAGTTAATAAGAGACGAGATTATGGTTTAGGGTTGAAAGTTGAAGAAAACAGATAAGTTAGAAACCAGCCAAGAACATGAAAACAGCCAAGGAATTAATATAGTAAATTCCTTGACTGTTTTGATGTGCTTGGCTGTGACTATTGTAATTAGCTAGCGAAACTCTGCATACGTGACGGGTACTTATCGAAATCTAAACATGATAAAACAAAAATAAATTAATTTGATGATTTTTTTTTAGTGACCGTTCTGAGGTTATCAGTTTAAAAAATTAGATTTTTTTTTTTTGTTTAAACTACACACACGTGATTGGTATCGTTACCTTATTAAGATAAAACAAAGGAATGAGATTTTCTCAGCTCATACTACAAAACTACCAGCGGTGGTTACCCCCAAAAAATACCAATTTCTGTTTTTATTTTTATTTTATCGTGTTTAGATATCGATTCCCATCACGTCTGCGGAGTTTCGCTAGCTAATTCAATTTGACCCCGTATATACAGCGTGTAACGGAAGGGGGGTATCAACCCTGAAGGAGGTGAATGTGCTCATGAAACTCAACAACTTTCCCCAAAGAACATAGGTCGAAATATGGAAAAAAAATTTGGCCCTCCCTTACAAAACTGACTACCAGCTGATTGATTTACTATGGGAGGGCCAAATTTTTTGTTGAGTTTCATGAGCACATTCACCTCCTTCAGGGTTGATACCCCCCTTCCGTTACACGCTGTATACTAACGTTTGTTCTGCGTCGCCTACTTTAGCTAAAAGGAATATAGATTTACGTAGAAGCATTAAAACACATTGAGAATCCTGTTCAAACTCCTCATGAAATATATATGAGAACTGTGTCGAAACCAATAAATCGTTTATGTCAGCTATAAAAACGGACTCTATTTCCCTTTTAATATTTTCAATCATCGAAATAGATATGAGATCAGCGTTTGTGATAGTAATCATAATACTGATGATAGTTCATTCATACGAATTACGTTTGCTTACTGAACAATGGCTTATTGTGCAATTATGCTATCACTTGCATTTTATCTCATCGAGAGCCTCTTCTATCGGCGACCTACGCGGTTGCTGGAATGTTCTCCTTGGTCCACTATTCATGACTGTATATATAAGGGCTATCTAGCTTTCTCCGTGAATGTGACAGGCAATGTATGCTTAAGTGAAGTCTGTTGTCGTCTCAGCATCGTTACGTCACGTCGATCGTCATCTGTATAACTGTCAAGGTGCTCGTTGCGTAAGCGCATCCGTGAGGTGTCATTGACATTACGGATGTTATGTGATTTGTGAATAAGGGATCTGTTAGTTTTGGCAGTGAGAGTCATTTTCGTAATCGTGCACTTGTTGGTATGTTGCTACTGTTTCTAAGAAAGTTTGTTTTAGTTGGTTTATCGGATTTATTTCTAATTCTGCAGCTGCAAGTCTTATATTGGCCTTATCATTATTAGGTAAAATTCTGTCATGTCTGTTCATTCTGTCTTACACCTAAGAAAATTAGCGCAAGCAACAGAATAAACGCATGGAGGTTATTTATTGGTACCTGTACCTACCTACTTTCATGGGGGGGGCTTGTGGCTAAGTAATAACAGCCGCACGGGTCGATCGATCAGGTTAAGCTACGCTTGCCGCGGTTGGTCTGTGAATGGGTGACCATCTTTACATACCAAGACCCCTCCGTGCCTCGGAAAGCACGTTAAGATGTTGGTCTCGGCAATCATTCGTAGATCTTTGACAGTCGTTACAGGTCGTCAGAAGCCCGAAAGTCTGACAACCAGTCTTACCAAGGGGTATCGTATTATCCAGTAACTGGGTTATGTAGGTCAGATAGGCAGTCGCTCCGTGTGAAATACTGGTATTCAGCTGCATCCGGTTAGACTGGAAGCCGACCCCAACATAGTTGGGAAAAGGCTAGGCAGATGATGACCTACCTACTTTCATGACCTTTAAATAACGGTGTGATAGTTTTAGAAATCAAATTCATATCAAAATACTCGTAATGGTGTATTTGAATATCAATTTATTCATTGTTTGTAAAAGTTTCCACCAATAATAACATAGTACCAACTTTTTATAAACAAAACAGATTAGGCACGCCTACTAAACACCGTGTTTCCCAATGATGGCAATACTAGGCAGTATTGCCATGGTTGCGGCAATAAAACTAATTAGTAAAGCCATTAAGAAATAGAGCAATCTTTAATTATTATTTCAAAACGAATCAAGAATTAAATGAGCGACAATGGCCTAATTGTTAGTGGCTGCTGATGGAAACTTGGCGACAGACCATAATTCAATTAATAAATTACAGTTATTATAAATGCAGATCGTGACGTCTTTAAGGCTAAAGCGGCGAGCTGATTTTGATGTTAATTCTGTATCATTTCAGTCCGTAAACGTCTCCTCGTAACCTTTTCCATGAAGCCATCTATGAATCTAGGTATGTTGTTCTGTATTCATTGCTACGGTGCCATTTCGCCAGATACATATGTTTAGCATAATCAGCCTACAATGTTACCACTGCTGAGACACAGGCCTCCTGTCGGTAAGAAGGAGTGGGCCATAATCCACCACGTGGGCCCAGTGCGGGTTAGAAGTGTTACATGTCTTCGAATTTTTGGCTCTATGACGTGCCGGTTTCCTCACGATGTTTTCCTTCACCGGTTTGAGAGAAGTAGTGACGATATAATTTAGACAAAGTAAAGCGCCTGTCTGGGTTCAAACCTACGATCTATAGCTCGTAAATCGAGAACGTTAACGCTGGGCCACCACTGCAGTTATTTTTACGCGTCATGTAATAGGGGTGAGTCTATTTCAATCAACCGAGCAGAAATCCAGACTCCGGGCTGCGGCTGAGAAATTCCAAATAGAAGATCAAATTACACTGCTCGACCCGGATCGAATCTAGAACCCCATGGTCAGCAGCTCGTGCACCACGCAGACCATTTATGAATAAACTTTTCATATCATCACATACATTGTACTTATGTGCAACTTAAATATTTTTAAATAACATAAGTACAGACCTGATTTCCCCATAACTCCACAAAAAAAAAATCAACCCAATTCTTGATGAGCCCGTACAATATTTACACAATAAAGATATATCTTCGGCATTTCCCAACCAACGGACAGCAAGAAAAACAAAGATCATACTATTTTGTAACAGAAATTTCACGCGCTCATAACGTTAGCTTACGTTACGTAAACCCAGTGCGAATTCGAATCGAAGAACCAGATTGCTTGATTTATGGCGTTGGCAAACTGTGTGTTTGGTGTCGTGACGTGTTCTAATCATATCGAGTTAAATGCCTAATGGTCACTAATGGAAATAATCGCGGGAGAAGATCTGACGAGGACTGTCTGCGACCGCGTGGAGAAAGTGACAAGTTTGCCGCTATTAAGGCGCAGTTTTATTACTGTTTGTCATTTGTGAATTGTTGAGGTTTGTTGACAGAATTTTTGTTAATATTTACGAGATACATTGGTCAACAATTCTAAACTGAATAAATGAACGACCCCTCCATGCCTCGGAAAGTACGTTAAGCCGTTGGTCATTCGTGGATCTTTGACAGTTGTTACTGGTCGTCAGAATCCCGAAACCGATCTCAATATAGTTGGGAAAAGGCTAGGCAGATGATGATGATTTACGAGATTGATTTATTTTGAGAAGTTTTACGAAAGCCTCCATACTTTGAGATTTATACCTACTTTAGAACTTTTTTTTTTTAGTTTCCATTCTAATCGGCGTAGCAACAACAGTTTCGGTACCTAGCCTTCGTTGCTACGCAGAAATGGTGAAAAAATCAGAATGATTTGTTCTGAATTAAGGAACATTAGAAGTTGAAATGTGAATCATCCTCTACGTAGACAAAACCACTTTATTTTTATATATCAAAGAAAAATAAACAAAATATTACATTGATTACCAATCGTTTACTTTAATACTCACGAATCCGATGAATAATCTGATCGTAATGGGTCATTCCGATGTTCGTGGGTGGTGACTGGCAACTACTATAAATCTACAGCAGGTGCAACTATTCGATCGACTGTTTACGACGACGACGATAGAAACCGCATTTTATAATAAATGTGTAGGTAAATAATGTATTTGAGTGCTACTTTCAAATTCATTTCTAATATTTTCTTTCTTTCACTAAGCTTTATCTTGTTCAGGAAGAAAGTGGTTAATAAATTATTTAAATGGTCAAGTAGCTTTTCAATGAATGAATGTGTTATTAGTTTTAATTACTTAGTGAAGCTCTAGGTTTAAAAATAAGTTGTATGTTTTTCACCGAACCGTAACTTTTCCTGAGCTTTCTCGAGCCAAAAATATTTAATCAGGCTGAAACTGTTGAACTATTACGCTTTCGTTAAATACACAATCAAACAATTTAATCAATATAATCCTGCATTGACTTATCATTTCAGTTTGTCTTTTATTTTGCTGAAAAATATTAAAAATGCACCTCAAATAAACTTCAAAGCTTAATAAAAGGGAGTTCTTTTAGTATTCTGTAAAAGAAAGAAAGAAAATACGTTTATTTGCTGTAAACATGTCGCATAAAAAGAACACAAACACAAAAAACAAATTGGAGGAAAACATGCGTCACTTCCACGCAAAACGGCCATCGCTCAGCATAATGCTAAGACCCTATGCGAGACAGTGCCACAGCGCTGGGTGATGGACAAAATCTTTAACAGTGTAAGTAATTCATTGACATTCATACAAGGCGAGAGCTCTCCCTTAAGATCATAATTTAATGTACAGATAAAACTGAGAGGCTAATTTGTAAACCGTTACAGTTGCGCAAATATCAATATACTCACATTAACTAGTTTTGTATACTGGCTTTGTACATGTTCGTGCAGAAATCTACAGAGTAATCTTCACTTAGTGCAATTTACGAAGAAAGTGTACGTGGGTTATCAGTTTAACTGAAACCAATTAGAATAGGTTAGTGAAACTGACTGTTTAGACTAAATAATAGATTTAAATATTGTGTTTACTCGCTGATCTATTCCGTAAATATCTCACCTTGAAAGCCTAGGTGAAGTAAGCTGTCATTCCACTTGATGCTAAGGATCGACACTATTAACAGCTCACTTGACCGAAGTTTTTACGATAAGATATTTACAGAATGTTTCATTATATTTAATTCGATGTGACAGACAAACAGTTCCCACTTAACGACATGAAACTATTCCTTCGCAACGTTCGAACTACTTTTACTGGGGTTTAATTTTTTTTCGTGTTATGTAAGAGACAAGTCGCATATCGTGATCAATGTCTTAAGGATAAGTTTTCGGTAATTAGATGGCATTAGCATATTGCATGAGGTATAATCTGTATAATATTCAAGCTGCTAAACATTATGTCGATAGTTAGCAAATTCTTAACACATTCCATATACATTTGTCAAAATGGTTGCTACATTTTTTTTTTAATGTTTTAAATTCTTTCATAGCGTGTTACATAAAAGTTTGTGGCGGACATCTTGCAAAACGGTACGATTTATGGACAATTTTCCGCTTGTTATACGGCATCATATTTCTAACATCGGATTGATGCAATAAATAACATATTATAAGTTATTTATGAGGAGTGTTGAGAGCGTGGAATTCAGCATTCATTAGTTTAATATGTGGACATAACAAATAACGACACCAAAATGTTTGGTTAACAAACGTTAACGATATTGTTGTTTTCTAGAAAAGTATTTGTTTGTATAACAATTACTGCAATTAATAAACATTTGTACCTACACAGTAGTGACGTAGCAACGCCTCTCGGAATATTAAGTGTTATTAATAAATAGCAATCAAAAGTGATGTTTGGCTATTCGCGTATTACGCGATACGGTATCTGTCAAAATATTTTGACGGCCCGCCCGTATCGAAACCACTGGCAGAGAGTACGCAAAACGCTACTCATTAATTACATCCGACATTACTAGTTTTACTTTCATTAGTTATACAAGATATTTATATAATTATCTATTTGACTAAATAATAATATAATATAACTACTGTCGATGTCCTTTCCATCGTTTGCCCCTTAGGTATTTACTTCAAGTGACATAAGGAGCCCACTGCAAAAACAACAAAGATCGAAACCTCTGAATAATTCAAGATACATTTAATAGAAGTCTGAAAACGACACAAAAGCAAAATATATCGCACAAAACCAATAAGTCTACAGATACACATATTAATAAAATATCGATTGTTGATGGTACACGACTTGGTCGTCGAAAGCCTTTTGATCGGTTTATTCGAGACGAACTTTTATCTGAAACATATTCCTTTGCTCGGAGAGATCGTTGCGGCCAACAAAAGGGCCGAAAGTTATGTTATTGCGAAATTGAACGGCTTCATAAATTGTAGGACGTTTCGCCTTTGACAGCCGTCCCGAGGTATGCTTTACGTGAAACTATGCTCCTGTCTTCCGTACTAACAAAATACAGAGACATACAGTTCATAGAACTTCGGCCTTACATTATCTATTGTTTTTGAATCTCGTCGTATTGTGATAGCAAATTCTGATAGCTAGAGTCCGGGTTATGGTGATTGTTTAGACCCGCTATGATCGCCGAATTTCTCATTTCTGTGCCACAATTAAAGAATGTCAACAATCACATCGCAATTGCTGTCTCTTAAATAATATACACAAATCACTCGATTATCTAAATAGCACTCGAGACATTGTCGTATTCAATATTGAGTATAATGGCTACGGAATTGTGAGAATTTTCTTACAGCGTTGGTACATCATTATCCTATTACATGCAAGACGCACGAATACACTGGAAATACCTTTTTCTGGAACAAAAACGAACAGCCGGTTAATGCTCGAGTTCACAATGAGCAAAGGCGTGACAAGATAAAATCTAGGGAACACCGCCGGCGAATTAAAATAAAATATCGCATTGAAAACGGACTGAATAGCCATTGGGACGACATTAAGCGCAATTACTAGAGCCGGGACGCCATTTACACGTATTGGATGGGACGCCTTAAAAAGATCCCGTGATGTGTGATTGCACCCTCTTCAATAATGAGATTGTTTGATATATCGGCGGCGTGTACGCAATTACGCGCCTATTTGAAATGCTCGCTCGAATCGCTCGTTTATAATGAGATATATCTCCAGGCAACTAGTAATTCGAAAACGCTTTATACATCACAAACGTTGGTTGATTTCTCGCGAAAATTACGTTGAATTTCTTACGATTGCTATAAAATGTTATTTATTGTTTGTATGCGATGATTTTACACGCATAAATTACTGCTGAGCTTTATTGTATACGACTTCAGATGACCTGTACATAGCTTTTTGAATAGAACAATAGAAGTATCTTGTTATCTTAACAAGTCTAACCTCTTATGAAGTGTCAGAAGCCAATGAATCACTCCGAGAACAGTTAAACAGACTAAAGAATAACCGCTGCTTTTCTTGCTTTTCCACTAAAAAAATATGAGGAAGACCTTTCTACAAACTTTTTTTTTCGTTTTATTTTTACTGTTGTATATCCGCACAACCTCTTAAGGGGTCATTGTACTCATCATTATGAACAACTTTTACTAAAGGACCAAACTGAAATCGAGAAAATAAAATCAGCTGATCCCTATAGAATATGTTCGCATAACTCGTCAAAATGTAGGGAACCGGTGCTTTTTGTTCGCGATTACAGGTTTGTTCATATAGTTAAAATTGTTCATAATGATAAGTACAATGACCCCTTAAGAGGTTGTGCGTTAATTCTGGGACATGTATGTGCATTGTGAGGAAACCCGCATGTCTTAGAACCAAAAACTGGGCTATTACACTGGGCCCGGGTGGTGGATTATGGCCCGCTCTCACAGAGGGGAGCTTGTGTCCCAGCAGTGGGAACATTGTAAGCTGATCATTGTAAATCGTATGTATGTGTTTATAACCTATTTATGTATTTGTCTAGTTTTTATTTTTATCATTGTCCTGTCCACCAAAGCACCTGCCACCTAATCTCTTCACCACCCTTGGTTGACTGGTAGAGAATTCCTAAGGCATTAAGTCCGCCTTTGTACCTTTTGTGCGAAAAGTTTAAATAAATAAATTGTGTTGTATCTCAATATACTTTTTACCAATGCTAGGCCAATCACTCCAAGCAACAGATAGAGAAACCGACAGGATGATGAAGTTTTTTTTTTTAGTCTACTTCAATAAAATCTCAAAATCAATAAATTAAATAAAACCAATGAACTTTTCTATTGAAGGTGAAAGTCCATTCAGAACTGACAGACAGTCTCTAATTAAATATAAGCAATTTCACATTTAATTCGCAAAAAGTCGATTGTAAATTAGTATAGAATACAGATACGATCACACAATTGAAATATTTTAATTCGAACTGTCATTTGTTATCGCATCCGAGACGATGAAAATAAACCCCACTTCATTAAAGCAGGTGTGATAAGATCGCAGCACGCGAAAGTCACTGATCATCTCCCGATCTCCTAATTTGTTTTCACTTTCTGTTACCAGTAAGTATTTATTGTTCCCGCGATTACGATATTATCTGACAAATGGAAATATTGCGTCATACGATTAAAGTTACGCAATTCGCGTAACGTTAGTTTACTTTTGTGGTTTCGCCTGCAGCTTAGAAGATGATTAAACGATAAATAATCAGTAGCCTTTTGATGTCACTTGGAAGAAAGCGCCTCATTGATGTTGTTTTCTAAACAATTGAAGTTGGTGATCATTAGCGCTTTTTGCTGTTGACAGGGCATTGATAGAAACATCTGTCAGTGTCAATTAGTATTAAGAATCGGTAAGGTGCACAGAAAGTTCCCATTGACACATCTGTTAATAGTGATGTTCGCACACTTATCAGGCGGTGCGATGATTGATTGCGTCAATACATTATTGATACAATGTTAGAAGCCATATTTACTATATAATTGGTGAGAAAAATCATTATTTGTTGTCATAGTAAGTGTCTCTCCTATTATGGTCATTAATAATAAGAAATAATAAATAAACAATGAATCAGAGTTAATTATTATGAAAAGTCGTTATAAACAAGTTAATAAGATAGAACTGACTGTGGTATCACAAAAGACAGCTGGTCCGATTGTTACGACGCCTGTTCTTGGCACTTACAATGTCTTATGCTATAAATTAGAACTGATTTGCGAAATGTTGTAATCAGCGTAAATAGTTCAAGGTTTACAATATTTGACATGGTTGTAGTTTAGATATTTTCCGTGTAATCTCGGTTGCTGAATCATAGTGACCCAGATATTTGTTAGCTTTTAATAAAAACAAATGAAGACGTATGGTAAATGGATGAAAGCTCTTGTCAAACAAGAGGGAAAATTTTTCTTCATTTTATTTATATCGTCGATTCAAAGGAAAAATATTACCTTTCTTCATGTTCAAGTAAAACTTGGTGTTGTTTCATACCTAAGAAGTAGACTAGATATAATAATAATAATAATAATAATAATAATCTTTATTGTTCAAGAAAAATACATATTTTATCGGATAAATCACTGGTCTCCACACTAGGATTCCCTGTGTTGTGGAGGCCAGTCTCTTTCATCAGTGTTCAAAGTTACAGTGTTTTATTGTAAAAAGGACGAGATATTTGAAGAGAGTGTTCGCACAGGCTCCTGCGTGAGCGCACACTCTCAGTCCGTAGGCTGTTGCGGTGGCTGTTGTTGGCTAGATGCACATCAGAGAGCCATGGAGCGGTCCAAGCTTGGCATCAGGCTAACAGAGTTCCAAACGTGACAGACTGTGACAGAGTGGCGTATAAGGACTGGACGACAAGATGTCTGTCGTCTGGCGACGAGATGGGTAGACGACATTGTTGCCATCACACGGAAACCTAGGCGAGGCTGGCACGGGGGCGTGGGGATTGCCACAAGAAAAGAGAGGTTTATACCCAGCTGTGGGTGGAGTCTGGCTGTGGCTGATGATGGTAAAAGAGAGTGTAAATGATAAATGATAAATGATTTATTTTCTGTAAGTAGGTTTGTACAAACACTTTTACATGTCAATCATAATTTTTTAAACTAGATGAGGTCGGCGTTTCCTATCTGACTACTCTGAGAAGAAAGGCCGAAACAAACTCAGAGGTCACAGTCTCTTTTAAAGTCCAGACATAATCTTGGTCAGATAATGTGAAGACCATGTAGATTGGTGTCTGAAATGGTCTTTTGAGTAAAGAACCACACAGATTGAGCGGACCTGTCCAGTCAGTGCACGCATTTGTCAAAAGTCGTGCAGCGTACGTTAACTCAACTTATTTCGTAAAAGCTCAACAACATTTAAGCAGTACCCATTCCATACTACTCGAGATTATAAAGTTTCATAAGAATTCGATGGTCGAATGGGTCGTGTGCTGGACACTCATACTGTCATTCAAACTACGAGAGTTTTGTCCAGGCTTTCAACAAAAATATCAAGAACAGTTTTATCAACTCAATTATTATTATGTCATAAGGTTCAAAGTTGAAAAACCTACACAATATAGTGCAAGAGTTCGGTATCAGTACATCTTAATTGCGTAAGAGACGGGACATCGCTCAGCGGCCGCCGACCGGAGTTTGTTTTCTTATTTTTAACACAAATATTTATTGCTTAATTAAATTAATGTTTCTTTTCTCTCTTTGGAAAGACAAAACAAAATCACTTTGCGAACTGGGTATAAGAAAAATGCAAAAACGCTTTGAGTTGGTACATACTTAATAAAATCAAATACATGAAGATATTAAATATGGCATAGATTTATGTACTCAATCATTATGTTCGAAACGAAATATTTACAGTCGCTTCTGTTTGTGACAATGTACTCGTTCATAAATGTTGCGAATTGCGAAACTATTATTTGTAGAGGAGCTATGAAAGATGTCAGGATTAGGTGCGAACACATAAACGATGCAACTGTCATTACTGTGTCGACAAATCCGTCGTGTGCACCCGGCTTTCACTGGCTTTGTTGTCAGTGCGCTGAAGACGACACTTTCGCCTGACAAATCCAACTCCGCACTGTTTGGCTTTGCGACTTTTAAATATTTCGACATTTCGAAACACTTGCGAAATTCCCCTTGACTCGCGTCACAAAAGAAAAAATAGTAGGCGCCTATACGCCTATGTTTATTTAAGTATTTCTCTCGCGAATAAGTTTCTTTTTGGTCGCGATGTGGGAACGGATACAACAGGAAGAATGTTAACAATCCGGTCGCACTGAGGATGCTAATTGAGTCTCGGCAAGCGTTACCAGTCTGGACGCGGCACCTACCATACATTTTCATTATTTCTGAAGTTTATTGCGGACTCTTATCGAAATGAGTTTTACTATCTTCCTTGTAAGACACGGCTGTTACCGGTCTGAGTTTTACTATGGTGATCCTGTTCTAATTACTCTAGTTATTCGTATTTTTATCCCTATTTTCCCGAATTCGTTTTGTAAAGACGAAAGCAAAATTCACAATTTGTTCGAATATATGCTTAATGGTTACCTGCGTCGTGGATAAGGAATGGTCTCTTAATCAGTTCTCAGCCAAACCAAATCCCAAATCTACAGAAGAAAACGGTCATGATAAAAAATCGATGTTTACAGTTTATTTCAAAAACTGAGGAATATCATTTGCCTATATTACCATTGTCAATTCTGTTTACATTTTTGCCTGAATTAGATCACCAAAATATTTAAAAGACTAAGACTTCATAATGTTAAAATTAAACTGTCATCAACTAGATACTCCTAGTAGGGGCTACAGGCGACACTTAATGATGACGAGTCGCCCGGCTGCATAGGAACGCAGCTAAATCCCAACGGTGCACAGAATCGGGTGCATTTATTTACATTATTATGTCGTCTCGGCTATTTCTGGTCCACCAGGGACGAATCTAGAAGTGGACGGAAATGAGCGCACTGCGGAAAAACTCTATCGCAGTAAAAAAATAATAGTTACTTTATTTTTTGTTGAAATATCTTCATTTTTCATTCAGTGTCGGCGTAACAAGTCTTATATTTCCTACCATCTTTATCTACTGAAATAAAGATGGTAGGAAATATAAGACTTGTTACGCATTGTTGTTAAAGGGAGGGGCCCGTGGCTAAATAATAACAGCCGCACAGTGCGATCGATCAGGTTAAGCTACGCTTGCCGCGGTTGGTCTGTGGATGGGTGACCATCTTTACATAGACCCCTCCGTGCCTCGGAAAGCACGTTAAGCCGTTGGCCCCGGCTGTCATTCGTAGATCTTTGACAGTCGTTACGGGTGTCAGAAGCCCGAAAATCTAACAACCAGGCTTACTTAGGGGTATCGTATTACCCAGTAACTGGGTTGTGGAGGTCAGATAGGCAGTCGCTCTATGTAAAATACTGGTATTCAGCTGCATCCGGTTAGACTGGAAGCCGACCCCAACATAGTTGGGAAAAGGCTGGGCAGATGTTGACGCGTTGTTGTTAAAGAGCTGAATAGGTTTTAGATAACCCATTCATCGCTTATTTAGTCATATACCTATACATACTCAAAAGTTTTCTACTACATTAGAAGAACTGATTAGTTCGACCATCGCTAATTAGGTACAATTAGCAGATCAATAATCCGAACTGAAACCCAATTCTCGCCATTTAAAGTTTTAAAACTTAAAATCTAAAATCTAGTTTTTAAAACAAATCTAGAAAAATTTAGAAATATATGTATGTCTATCAGTTGTCTAGTACGCATAGCACAAATCTGCTTAGTTTGGGACTAGATGGCAGTGTGTGAAAGTTGTGGAATATTATTATTATTATTTATCTTATCTTGGCGACAAACAAATGTCAAAAACTTGACAAAAATGCAGGGAAGTTAGAGGTATTTTTGACAGAATGAGACTGAGATCAGACTGTCATTGTTCTTATAACTAAGAGAATTGCCCCTCTGATCGATTAGGTTAATATTAATCTCCTTCTTCAGACATTGTTTTTATATTTTTAAGTTTCCGTATTTAGCATCATGATTTTTCAAATAAAATTAACCAAAAATACCTAATTAAGAAACCTAGAATGTCAAATAATTTAAATTTACCAATAAGTCAATAACTTAATCCTTGTTTATTTATTGGTAAACTTGTAATATGTAAAGCATAATCATAAATTTTGATTAACAATAACGGCCCCTGATTAATACTAAAATAGGGTATAAAATCTTAATTGAACATTTAATAACTTCTAAACTATATAGATAACTATATCGGTTTAGTCCCATCTCGGCACCTTCCCATCTCGGCACCCATGAATTTACTTATCATGCCCACGAAACATTCCCATCTCGGCACCCTGTCATTAATCATTGTTAGGTACACACTCATCAAAAAATTGATACACAGTATCAGTGCAATGAGTAAATCAACTTGATTATTTATTCAATCAAAATAAATATTTATTAGTTACTGTTTATAAAATAAGTTTAATTTTAAAATACTAATGTATAGTGGACAAAGCAAAAGATATTTTTATGGGAATTGCCTTGGAAAAATATTTATTTTGATTTAATAAATAATCAAGTTGATTTACTTACTATACTGATACTGTGTTTCTATTTTTTCATGTGTACCTAACAATAATTAAGGTCAGGGTGCCGAGACGGGAATGTTTCGTGGGCAGAAATATTGATAAATAAATTAATGGGTGCCGAAATGGGAAGGTGCCGAGATGGGACTAAACCACTATATCAATATTACCACTACGGTAACAAATCGTTAAATACCTAATGACTATTATAACCGTACCAAATACGGTCCTAACTTATCGACCGACAAAGGCAAGGTAGGTTACGGTTTTAACAAAATAATGTATGATCTTGACATAGACAGATAAAAGATAGATACAAAGTCTACAAAGATTAAAAAAAAAAAAAAAAAAAAAAAAAAAAAAAAGATTCAAAGTTTCAAAGATTCTGTTCACGAACTTTTAAAGCATTATATTTTATCATGTGCTAACTTAATTACGATATTAGTGGCGTTTCGTGTCTATCAAAAATGAAATCGTGACTGCAAACTGCCAAAAAAAAGGTGAACAGCTCCAATCTCACCTTGATCTAACTAGCTAAACTCTTTAATATGCTTATCTAAATTTCTGTTCACGAAATTGGCAACTTGATGTCGTCGTTATTTAGTAAACATGCCTGGAAATTAAATTTATGTCTAAATCGAGACAAACAGATAGCAAGACACGAAGTCGCCGGAGGAAACTGTTATCTCTCGATATAAGATTGCGGAGCTCGATAGCTTGATCTATCGGAAAAGTTAACGAACCGTGCTTGCATTAAGATTCATATAATTTTGTTACGAAAGGATTTTGCTACGATCTTTTGTCTTTTAAAATAAATAATAATGATGCTCGTTTTGGTTCGTTAGTTATTTTGCTATATCCATAAACAATATCCGATCGTAGTGTTGTTTTTGTGATGATATCTTCGCCTTTGTATCACTAACATACTTATCTATTGTTTATTTTATAGATGCATTGTTTTTAATAGATCTGTCGTAACAAAGCTTCCCAGAAGCATCTGTGTGTATATCTTTGACCTAGCCATTTCGCAAGAGGAACGGAAATAATGATCTTGACTTCATTTGTCATAATTATATGCTTCCTATTATTGCTCTGGACAGCATCACAGCATTGCGGTGCCAACTACACTGATATTGTTGACATCGAAATCAAGAACCCTTGACAACATTCCAAGTTTATCATAAATTTATTTTGAGCTAAGCAAGTCATCCTCAAAATATTTACGGATGTGTTTACTGCCATCGAATTCAGTAGTCTACAATAGAAAGCTTCACTTTTATTGTCTATGTTTGACTTCCTAAAACACCAAATCGTAATGTTTATTACTGCAAAATAACAAGTTGAAACTGCACCTTAATCGGTTCAATGATTTCCAAGATTAACATCCAGAGAGACACATACGAGTAGTAAGTAATAATGAAAAGTTGTTTCATACAAGCGAGCGATGCAAAAATAGTACCGCGCTACTGGTTGTAAATAATTACGCACAGACATTGCTTTGAATGCCTTGTATGACCACTCATCAGTGTTAACAATTTGTTTGGTTTTGTTGTGGACAGGAATGTAGTCTATCGCTTCACCTCACCGTCATTAGTGCATACCACCGGGCTCAGACAACCCCGAATAAAACTAAAGAGACTAACAAACTGAGGGGCGTAGCTAAACATTCATCTTGTCCTGATGTTTCACGGTGCCATATTTGATGAATAAAACCTGATTCCTTCACATGACTCATCTTCTTCATCTCCATATTTTAAAAATAACTGCTTTGGTTGACAAAATCACGTTAATTATATACGCTTGACCCGAAAAGCATCTGGCTATCCGAATATAGGTAGATGATTTTAAGTGCCATTTATCAAAATAATTTCAGATGATAAAATCAGATGCAAAATAATTACTATGCCGTATTGATGGGGCTACTGTAGTATTATTTATATTTATAATTATTTATTATAATTATAATTAATAATACACTTGACAAAAATCCTGTGGAGACATATTCAATACTTCGAATATGTAAAACGGATATTGCTGTTTTGGGCGCCGGTAAAATAGTTGAATTCATTAATTATTGTAGGTAAGTACTGGACGTTTCCGTATTCGACCCGTCTTCGAGCTGCAATTAGTTAGATACAATCTTGATTACATTTAATATGTAAACCACGAAATATAACTCTCCATCCTCTGAAGATATACTAGTGACATGTTTCACTGCATTATGTCCCGATAAAAAGATGGTAGACAAAAACTCCATGGTCGTTTATATTCAAAAGTTAACTTTTAGTTTATTAGTTACCAGAGTTCGGAAAGTTTTTTCGTAAATAAAAGATTATTTATTTCTAGGAGTACCAACAGCTATAATAAATGTATAATAATTGTATATGAAGCATAGAGCCAATTACAGGTTCTCACGGGTACAAACAGAAAAAGTAGTAGAAATCTTAGAATCACTAACAAGCACTATAGAAAAGAATATACAAAAGTATAGAAGAATATATAAAAGAGTACAATAAACACGACTTATTCCGAAAAACATCCAATCTAAGGTAGATACGCAGAAACTTATGTCCAAGATTCCACCCTAAGGCTATAAATTCCGTTTATGCAATTAGGCCTAGTGTGGATTCTCAGACATGCGTTTTCGTGTATCCACTATTAGGATGGATGACAGGAATAACCGTCCATTACTACCCGCTCAAAATGGTGAAGGAAAACATCGTGAGGAAACCGGCATGTCTTAGAACCAATAATTCGAAGACATGTGACATCTACTAACGCGCACTGGGCCCGCGTGGTGGATTATGGCCCACTCCATCTTACAGCGAGGAAGTCTGTGTCCCAGCAGTGAGAACTTTATAGGCTGATTATGTTACTAATCACGCTGGGGTTGAAGGACAATTACCAGAAGATACCAAACTACAATACTAAAGATTTGTTGGTTGGCCCTTCCAAAAACCACCAAAGTCAACAATCTCATCATCTGCCTAGCCTTTTCCCAACTATGTTGGGGTCGGCTTCCAGTCTAACCGGATGCAGCTGAATACCAGTATTTTACATGGAGCGACTGCCTATCTGACCTCCACAGCCCAGTTACTGGGTAATACGATACCCCTAGGTAAGACTGGTTGTCAGACTTTCGAGCTTCTGACTACCCGTAACGACTGTCAAAGATCTACGAATGACAGCCGGGACCAACGGCTTAACGTGCTTTCCGAGGCACGGAGGGGTCTCGGTATGTAAAGATGGTCGCACATCCACAGACCAACCGCGAAAAGCGTAGCTTAACCTGATCGATCGACCTGTGCGGCTGTTATTATTTAGCCACGGACCCCTCAAAGTCAACAATCTATTGGATGTTAAACTGTGTGAGCAATCATTACAAGACTACTGCACTTTCACTGCCTGTCGGGGGTCAAGTTTACATGACTTCCGAAGTTCGAATGCATCTGGGTCACTTCACCTCGATACGATCATTAGTTACGTTCACAGCACATCGCCATAATTAACCCGTCAACCGCCACCTCATTATTTTTACTTCGTACAATCAACATCACCACCATTTCATTATTTTTGCTTTGTACAGTCGACATGACCACCCATTTCATCATAACAATTATGCCCCCCCCCCCCCCCCACCATCACCAGTTATAGGCTGATTTTACAGTCAACAAGGAGTTGGGTATGCAGGTAACCAAACTCTTGGCGCAGGCAGAAACCGTTATTATGGTGTATGTCACAATTTTTTAAACATAAGTAACAGTCAGACGAATAATGGTCATGATGATACTAATTTGTATAAGATTTGTAATTACATTTTTCCTGTTACTTATGTCTTTTGTTGGCTGTACTTGTTAGTTCCGAAACCCGTAACCATGACAGGACTTGTTTGCAACCGTCATTCACACAATCATTCAAATATGTATTGGCGAATACATAATATCGGCACGTTACTTTCTTTTGACCTACTTGTTATTATGTTCGTCTGTTATGAGTAACGTAAATATTTTTGTACTGTTTTCCTTCAATACTAGTTCTTCCTCGTTATTCTATTATGATTGATTTCCATAAACCTAAAAAGTTTCGTAACCCATTTTGGAAGGCAGGTGGTTTACTATACTCGTACTACTAAATCGTTGTTTTGGTTTACACTTTACACGGAAATTTTATACCCACGCGGACCGTCCAGCCATGTAACAGGAAGATTTCCTCAAAACCATTAAATTAATTCATTTTCTCAAACCTAAAAAAGCATTCTTGCAAAAGACATGTACAAGAGAACATCGTAATAATACAAATACAACAGGTCCAATAAAAAGTAATACGAAACGTCCAAAAATAATTGCAGTAACATTTTTTTTCCCCTGTATTACGTGGTGCGTGTTACGCTGGAGTCGCGCGTGCATTCTACAGGTTGCCCTCTATGGGCGCAAGTCGCGACGCACTTGACGCGGAACCTGCCTTCATTCGCCAATCACATCCGTCTGCTTAACCTATTAAATCGTAATTTTCTATAATAATGTTATCTTTATTCTCTCATTGCATAATGTTGTTCGATCGTTTATTTTTTTGTTGATTCATAATAAACCTCGGAAGTGTTTTGCAAAAGTACCTTGGACTTTGAAGAGCTTTTTGTGAACTTTTACTCTCGAATAAAAACTTGAACAGGTTGTACAAGTAGAGAGTTTTAATTAGACGCATCTTAAGTGGAACACAAAGATTGGCAATTTAATAAAATAAGTTATTTATAATGAACATTTTCCCTGATAAATGACATAGATAAAGCAAATGAATTCCTGTAAGACAATATTCTGTATTGCCAAAAGTAAATAAATATGAGGAGGCGACCGCAAAAACAATAATTTTAATAAAGTAATAACCAACGTAAAAATATTTAGTAATGAGACATCAGATTTTTAAGTAAGGGATAAACCTCTTACGGCTTTCAACAAGTCATCCCCTCGACTGAATGCCTCCTCTCGTTTTTATATTTTTTGTTCACAGAACTTTTTGCCAAAACAAGGCGTTTTGCCAAAACAACCGCTCATTCATCATTGTTTAAGTTTTGCAACAAATTCATTGTATAGGTACAACAACACAATAAGCAGACAACATGCCGTGGAAGTAAACACGGATGACGAAAAGTAAACATTTTAATGCCTTTCAAACATCTTTTAGCTTTCGTTATTTTTTACTTTCAACATAACAAAGATCACACTCGCAAGCTTCCTGTATTCTTTACACTACCGCAAATTTTTATACAACTATGGCGTAAAAACATCAATATTAAAACTGTTCGGGGAAAATAAGAAAAATATTTACGTTAACGTATTTTACTCGGAGTAAACGACAGAATGCGAATTGGCAGTAAAATTGAGGGATGTACCAAACACATAGATCGACGTAACATTACCGTAATATGTGAAAGGTGTTGGCCGGAAAATGACTTGGTACTAAAAAGTTTTATGGCGAAATAGCGTGCCAAAAGGATGAGCAAATAGAGAGCCCTACAATAGAAATTGCTGCTGTATATGACCACACGCGTGTCGTGTTTATTTGTTTATCTTATTAGCTGTTAGAAACCTTGACAATGAATCAAGGATCCGCTACGTGATCATTCTATGTGAAGTCTGGCTGATAGAAACCAGTAAGATCTTATAAACATAAATCATAATATCTGTCTGCCTGTCCTTCTTAATTTAAGAAGAATAGGCAACAGGATAACAGGTCTCGGCCACCGGTCTAGTGAAGCAGAAAAAGAAGTACATACACCACTTGAGGTAGTGGAGCTAATTACCTACAATTCAACAAGGGCTCAAAAATGAGGAGCCTAGTCACACACACTTATGAAAAAAGATGAAAGTGCAGCGATCTATTCCTCATCCGTACTCAATATCACATGGCCACTTACGCGTTTCCATGTTTATTATTATTTACGAATTGCCAATACTATAAATACAGTCCCATCCCATACGTGCAAGACAGAGCCACGAGGTCACAGGTACATTGGGGCACTAACCTTGATCGTATGCAAGATCCCCGATAGTATAGATTCGGTCTGGGGGCCTATTAAGCTATGCCGTCTTTGATCTGGCAAGTCGCAGATGTCAATCGATAGACGCAAGTCGGACGTATACTCCTAGTTTAGGCCTTGTCACTAGACTTGACGGACACACTAACGAACGCAGATGTTAGCAGGATGTTTTGAGAGTAGGCATTTACTGCATGACCAATTAAGTGACGTGTGTTGGTTTTAATTTGTGGGTGTAGCAGGTAGGTCTTTTGCAAGATGGATAGAATAGAATTTATGGTTTTTCGCACACTTCTGTACCTTCTACTACTCTCTTTCCCTCGGCTTGCTGACATGGCAATTACTTTAATTTAATGATTTGTGTCTCGTAATATAATACTTTGCATACCTACTATTATATAGAAGCAAGTTTTTCTAACTGAACATACAGCTGTGCTGCTGGGGAGTTTGTTGCGCTACTTCTTCTTCTCAACGAAAGCTCTAGGAAGTTCTGAAGAGCGGGCGTTTTGGAGGACTGCCTTATGTAATTTTGCCGTTGAAAACGTGCTGATTCTCAGCCTAATTTGAATAAATGAAAGGAAGGGTATCGATTAGGCCTTATTTTCGCCCAATCCCCTACATGAATTCTTATATGTCAATTACATTTATATGAAAGTAAATAGTAAAATAGAATGAATATTGTGCTTGAATATACTCATTTAACACTTATTTTGCAATTAATATTATTATTATAGGAAGGTTTTACGGAAGTAAGTTTCAACATTTTTATCTTACACACTGCTTATCTAGTCTTCATTCTCGTCACTCCAATGTCCATCAACATCTGCATCCATCAAATAATTATTAATGTCATACGAGGCTTTTCGGGTACTATGATCTTGATATAAAATCATTTCATTTGTATTTATTTATCTATGAGCGCAGGATCGGAGCAATGTAATTTTTGAATAAATTTTACAGCAACATGAGAACATTAAAATAACATAATTATGAAAGAAAGTGCTTCTTACGTGCACTCTTTCTAGAAAAAAATAAAAATAAAATGAGTTTGGCGTCCCACAGGTAATATCAGTTGTATCTTTTTTTTCTTTTATATACAAATTTTCTTATCAGGCATACAGGCTACTTTCAGGATATATAAAGAAAACATCAAATCGTACACATACTCGTCATTTTGGAACGAAAATAAGACCTTATCGATGATAGTTTATCAATAATTTACACGATATTAGACACATTAGGTTGGTTTTTATTATGAAGGCCAAAACCTACTATCACTTGGCCCTTTCCGTTTCCTGCGTGCTCAGAAAGTATTTAGTCTAGCTATTATATCAGTCTATGGGGAAATATTTCAGAGAATGTAAAAATAGTCACGTTTATATCGCTGCTTAGAGCCCAATAATTCGGGCCGTTGTATAGATGCTACTTGCGCGGTAAACCTCTGCTTGCGAGATGCAGGATTTTGCGTGACGTCAGTAGGTATGACGCGTTGTTCGATGTGGTGTTGTAGATACCGCTACAGTATTTAACCAAGTAGGTCAGTATAATATCGTAGAAATAGTTTAGATTTTGCATTACGCATAGTGTAAAAACGATCCAATATCATCATCATTATCATCATTCTCCTGCCCTTATCCCGATTTATTTGGGGTCAGCGCAACATGTCTTTTTCTTCTATACTTCTACATAAGTCGTCATCTCGTTGTTCAGATCCTTTCTAGTCATATCATCACTATCGAACATCGTCTAGTTTAATTCTATCTTAGGTCAGTCATCATCACATCATCATTATCCTGCCCCTATCCCAATGTATTTGGGGTCGAGGCAACATGTCGTTTTCTTCTATACGTCTCTATAAGTCGTCATCTTGGTATTCACCTCCTTTCGAGTCATATTATCACTATCGAACTTCGTCTACTTTAATTATATCTTAGGTCAGACATTATCAGAATTTATTTGGGGTCGGCGTAACATGTCTTTCTTCTATACTTCTTTCTCTATTATTCATAATCTAGGCAGCTTATTAATAAGTTTTATTAATAATTTTTTGTTTAAATTTTTAATTTAGATTTTTTTTGCTTGTGTACGTATAGTTTTTATTGTATTTGTAGGTATATTGGCATGGCTAACAGACATATGGCAAATAATTTAATTTAGTGTTATATGTCTCATAATGTTAATTACTTTGCATACCTACTATTGTATAGAAGCAAGATTTTCTAACTGAACAAATAGCTGTGCGGCTGAGGAGTTTGTTGCGCCACTTCTTTTCCCCAGCGAAAGCACTAGGAAGTGGTGAAGGGCGGGCATTTTGGGGGACTGTCTTTTGTAATTTTGACGTTCGAAGAGTGCTGATTCTCAGCCTTGTTTGAATGAATTACTTTTGATTTTTTGATTTTGAGTCACTTTCTATCTAACCATATCATCATTCATCCATCGACCTATCCATCGATCCATCGTTTCTTCGGTCTTCCCTTACTCTTATAGCCGTCGACATTCATACTCAAAACTTTCCTCAAACCATTTACCTCATTCCCGTATCACAGGCCCTTACAATGACAAGCAATTTCTACACAACTTTTCAGTTACCGGTACCACTTTTCGATTTCCTAAAAACGATCCAATAAAGCTACAAATTGGGTCAGTTATCTGTTGCCGCTTAGATATTGTTAGAAATGCAATTGGACATACCTATACATCATTATGCTATGTTCTACCTTACAGAGTCTAGTACTCTAGCCATTACAATTATTTTATGTTACTGAAAATTTTAAAGTTTTTAAGTATTACGAGTCATCATCTGCCTAGCCTTTTCCCAACTTTGTTGGGGTCGGCTTCCAGTCTAACTGGATGCAGCTGAATACCAGTATTTTGCATGGAGCGACTGCCTACCTGACCTCCACAACCCAGTTACTGGGTAATACGATACCCCTTGGTAAGACTGGTTGTCAGACTTTCGGGCTTCTGCCGACCCGTAAGTCGTTACGTGTCAAAGTTCATCGACGAATTTCAGACGGGACCAACAGCTTAACGTGCTTTCCGAGGCACGGAGGGGTCTTGGTACGTGAAGATGGTCACCCATCCACGGAAAAACCGCGGCAAGCATAGCTTAACCTGATCGATCGACCCGTGCGGCTGTTAATACTTAGCCACAAGCCCCACAAGTTTTTAAGTATTACGATTATAAACAATAAAATATTAACACAGTTAATATTTTGTTTAGTTCTAAAATACCGTTACAGTATCCCGCTATTTTGGCAAAGTTACATATTTAATGTGCTCGCAACAGTATGTTTGGCAGAAACAGCCAATTTCTGCGAAGTCTGTGTGTAACGTGTAAGCGTACACCGGCTTATCATGTGGATCACTGGAAATGGTAGCGTGTAACCGTACACGCCCAATATACTAGTCAAATGAGCACTGTTTATATTTTGTGAACTATGGTCTTGGGTAGGGGACTGAGAACATCCGAGCGGGCTCTTACTGAACCCGTTTTCGTGTGTGGGTGAAAATGTTTCAACGGTTTCGATGTCAAATACTTCGATCGAGAAAACGTAGAATAAATCGAATATTTAAAATGAAATGATGAATGGAATGAAATTTAAGAAGTATTGTGACAAAACCCACTCATTAATCTGTAAATGATATTCCTTCCAAAAATGCGAGTGTCGAAACTATAATTGAACATCATCAAAATTGTACATAGCTTTATAATAGAGAGACACGTTTTTCGTGCCGTGAAAAACTACGGTTTATTAGTCGTCAGAGTTGTAAGGATTACTACGGAAGCTTGTTCACAGATACGTTTTTTCTACGGCGCGGTTTATACGCCATACCGTAAAAAAACCGTGCCGTGTACAAAGGACCTGAGTAAACACCTATTTTATAGCCAAACGTGACAATACATAGATTTAGAAATCAGTGTTGATGACACTGCAGCATATTAAATTGAGTATTTCTAGAGTGTCGTGAAACTGGGTCACATAGCTTACTTTTTTCAAATCCACCTCTTCTGTTACATTTAAAGTTATATTCAATTAGCTTTGTACCCCTTACATAAGTCCCTAAACCGCCCCGCTCTTCACCGTACGACCGGCCGCCGACCGGGTCGGCACGTTGCGTTCCCGGAACCCGGCACAGTCACCTGCTGCGACACCAACATGATAAATAAGACACACAATTAATTGCTTCCTACCACACCCGATCCCACTAAATCACAACATATTAATCTGTCGCCTTTTAATCGCTTTTATCATTCTCACTGACATTTTTTCCATCTTAATAGATATAGCAGTATCTAATAAAGCTGCCAGTTTGCATTGCGCGGCCCGTATCGAACTTATTTATGTAGTTTGCTGGACCAGATGAATGTTCCACAGGCTAGGTGTGAGTCATGCTTTAAAATTTAGAGTGTAAAGCTCCTGCCGTTATTGTATTGTGCCCGACCGTTTGCAACGCGTAATTAATGTACGACCGTTATTATAATTTACTCATACACTTTAGCCATATTGTTAACTTAAATAATGCATTAATTTCAGTTGGCCGTTCCTGCAAAATGTATTAGATAATTCAACACAACTGAATTTAGTTCACCTCTACCTGATTACTTATCACTGTACACTAATTTAGCTTTTGCTTTCCGCTAGAGTTCACGAGTTGATATATTTTTATCTGCTAATCAGTGACCTGGATTTTGTATTTGTATAATCGAGGTTAACAAATATTTCCACGCCTGATCCTTGATCCGCGTGGACCTTTCCTGCCTCTCCAAAACATAGTACAGCAAATCCAACCGTAAGCATCACCTTTGTACGTATTTTTTTGTTCCTTTATTCTTGTCTGTTTTTAGGTTTGTACATAAATGGTTAAATAAATAAATAGTGTCTCTGAAATAAACATTGTCACACTGTCGGAAAGAATATTGTAATGTGGACTAACCAAAATGAGAAGAAGATATGACGTATTTTAAGTATCTAGACAGACATATAAGTACCTACTAAAACAAATCTCAGTAACATTGTGGTAGGTACCTTGAAACCAATTAGAATGCATATTTGACCATTAAATATGGAATTTAGCACGCTTCTATTCCATGAAAGTGATCAAGATATCAATTATAAACTTGTTCAGAAAAACTGGCGGCTTGACAGATATCTTACAGGAATGCGATGCCTGTTTTTGCGGCCATGCTTATAATGGATTTTTAATGGTAAACATTCTTGGGAGGTAATCGAAACGCAAAACTACACGCATAATCTTGCGAGGGATTCCAATGTGACATTATATAAAAATACTTTAGTTATTATTAAAGTAAACACATTTTCAGGTTTAAATGTTACAAGTCTTATTCATTGCGATTAATAAATATCTTAATGTATTTGCATAGTGCATGAATCTAAATACACATACATCCTAATTGCGTAACACAGTATCAATCACAATCCGAATGATTTTGAAGGATATTGCTAATTCGTTGCTTCTTAGGTTCGAAAAATTTGTCTGCTCAACAACGTAAATAACGCACTGTTAACGCAATGTTGTTGAACTGTCAAAATGAAAGAGACTGCTTTAGATAACGTGTTACGCAATAATCTTGCTGTTAAAAGCCAATTCTACAGCAATGACCATGACGCGACGACATAAATTTAATTATTTGCCTAAAACGCATCTACCGTACAAATGTTGCTTTCAAAGTTGCTCAAGGAGACAGGAGGACAGAACGCTCATAATTCACTGAGATGCAATAAAAGTGCACTACGATGCTTAGAGTGAAATAAATTGTAACATATTGTGATTGCTCGGTTCACCTTGTGTTAGTTACGGTATTGCGTCCCATTTCCAACTGTGTGATTTATGTGCCCCACTCTCAAATACATAACATCACCAGGTGATTTGGGACAGACGGTTTACGATGTTTCCCAAACAATGACGGCGGTGTGATTAGGTGGGATGTAACAATCGATTGATTATTTACGAAACCTAGGCATAAACGTAATTTGAAATAATATTTATGAAAAGAATCACTGTTAGCATTACACTAGATGAAATAAAGGCAACAAATAGCATCAGAACAATTGTGACCCATAAAAATGAAATGTTATTACATACGACCGTAACTTTTTCCATTTTTCATATCTTCCAGTAGAGAGGATATACAGACGTTCAACATATTTTTTGCGCATTTGTTTGTTTGGGTGGATTTGGAATTATGTGTGTATATTTCAGTGACACAATTTGCTTGAGAAACGATGTCACGTTCAACATAGTGGATAGCGCTCCCGCTACATACGAGTGAAGATAATTAACGCGGCGACCACTCCGCTCAACCTCGCTGACTCTGCCAAATCGATTGTTACACGTCTCTCATTGCGACATAGTTGCGAAACAATCAGCTTCCTTAAAATAGTAATATTTGAATATTTAAACGGGAATGCCTTATGAGGACATCACTAGCATTCCGGTATTGCATTATGATAATGTGCCATTTTCAATGTGCGCATCGAAGTCGTGCGCGCCACAGCACGCGCCCTCTCTGGCGCCGCTTGCAAGCTTCCAATACTAAAAGATACAAGAAGCACAGACCCTTCGTATACAAATTCCTACCTTACAATATGCAAATAAGATTAAATTTCGATAACCCCAACAATAAAGATAACACTACACGCAATCCTAATACTCTTCATGCCAATAGAGACAATAAAGCTCAAGTTGGGTCCATTGACTTAATAGGGAAATATGTTGATTATAATGGAATCTTTACATTACGAGACGTAGGAATGGAACTTTTATTAATATCGCTGCGCTTTATTGTACAATAGGTGACGAAAGTGACAGTACTATATGAACAGTAATCCATTACGTAGATGTTTATCAAAAATATTTGGAATTAAGTCACGCGTGTGGGATGTGAATCGGTGTTTTTATGGTAATGTTATGGCGGCAATAGAAACCTCCCGACGAAGCGAAACCAACCAAACAATGTGTTGTTTCAAAACATACCATTGTAAATTTCCCATCACTGATTTTATTTTTATTATCCAATATACACGTACGCACAGTAATATTATACAATCAAATAAACAAGGAAGAACAAACGAAAGGAATTTTATGATAGCTGGCTTGTTTTAACAGAATAATATCAGCCGGTATGATAGATCTAGGGAAAAACAACATAACAATGTTTTCCTATTTCACCTTATGGAATGTTTACTGAACCTATTTTACTATTAGGAACAAGGAAGAGCTTTATATTATGCTGTTTGCATAAATACATAAATGCGAATATTAGCACAATGACCATTGGACCTAGTGGCCCAGTGTGTGTTGAAGACTTATGATGTAAACCAGACGTTTTGTTCCTATTTGGGAGAACAGGTGGGAAGGGACGGATGAGTCAACTTTTGCTGCAGGGTGTCTGTATTATAAATGCCGGTATGAGAGAGTATATTCTAGATATTTGTACCTGGTATGTTGAGAATTTCTGAGAATATTAGCATAAAACTGATATGCCAGGACGTTCGCGCCCTCAGCCGTCATACAAGGTGCCATTTATCTAACAAGGTTGATACTCCGTCCAGTTTTCCCGGTGCCGTTATTACTACTAATCGTTGATAATGTGCTGATATACTAAGAATATTAGATGAAAATTCTTCTCGTAAGATATAAATAAAATCAGGGGAGGTCAACATTTTCAGAGTACCTGACGCAAAAGAAATCTTTTAGTTTGCACTATCTTCTTAGCGTGTCGATGGCAATTTAAATGGACTCGGCCCAGAATTCAGTTACGTGATTGGCGCCATGACTAGCGTCCATCAGCTGCTCCAGGCGTAAGCATCAAGTGCTCAAACGAGAACGGCATAGCTCGCACCATAATATTTAAAGACTTCCTCTTCAGCAAAATCAATGTAACGCCTAGTTTTGGTAAAGTTTAAGGGAAATTTTAGCAATATTTTTAAAAGGTTTCCAATGGGAATCCAAGACTATTTTTCTCATTTCCCCATAACGTGTAATTAAAGTCCTGTCACATAGCACTTTACCGCTATCCCCAAGTGTCTTCTTGCATAATTTAAACATATCAGAAATACGTTTTCTACCTGTACATCCGCAATTACCGGTTCTATCTTTCACGTTGGTTCCTGACAGGTACTGAAAAGCGGCGCATTTATCACTGTGCTGAGCCTTCTATTGATGAACAAGACGGACGATGAATACCACGTAATTTAAATCCCTCTGTTGAAATCTTGTGGGTGGTTCGCCATCAATCCTGTGGGAACTGCAACCGAGTGTTAATTATAAAACATTTATCCTGTCTTTTAGTTACCGTTTCTGCGATTGTTTGTGCACGACTCGACTCGAGTGTGGGTGTCTGCAGTGCTTTAGTATTCCTGGACGCATTTGTTGGGATTCATCTGGTCGGAAGATGCGTTTTGTATCTTGCTTTACTACCGCGATGCTGTTGAGAGTATTGGGTAATTGAAACCAAATGTGGGTTGGGAAGTTTTATGGGATTAGATAGATTTTATTATTTGTACCTGAAGCATCTACCACTGCTATACATGGGCTGAGATTTCGAACAGTTTAAGGAGGGCGATGCTGTAATACCCATGTAAGGCAAGGACCTATCTTTGGCGATCCCAGTGCCCATGAACTTCGATGATCACAACTAAAAATATTTCATAACAGGATAAAACTACGAGTATATCTTCATAGTAAAATTGACTGTTTTTAGACGCTACCACAAAAAGTTTCCATTGTTAATCTCCGTAACGAATACACATAATCTACAGCCGATGTAGTCATAATGTTATTTTAGAACGAAGCCCTAAAAATATCTACAACGTTATAGAATCAAAAGACCATGCTACTGAGTATCTTGTAACATATTAAGCCTGTTTTATCTCTACATCAATTTATTCGCTATAAAAATTATAATTAAGCGTATTTTTTCCATGTACCGACGTGTTACACGACGTGGGTTTCGCTTCAATACGAGAATCATGTTTTATAGAAAAGTGGATCTTTATTGAGCGGTGAAAGGCGTCAGCGTACTGGTAACTTACCATTATAGCTGTCTCGGCGGCTGGTCGGGGACATTTGTTTAAATTTATGCTTGTTAAGGCTAGGTGACTGAAGGCACGGCTACACGACATGACTCCGTCGATAAGCTAATCATTCGTTAGCATGCTTGTACACTTGTGTTCCTAATATATCATGACGGTTTTGATTTTTTTTTGCAGATTTTAAAGTGCGTGCTGAAAGTCATTTGGTTTTGCATGTTAATAAAGTGAATGCATTTTTATTTTATAGAGTTCCTTCCTTGTTAAAATTGGTAAAAAGAAACTGGTCGTTTTTTTGTCAATTTTACAATTGAGGAGCGTTGGAACGAAAACCGATACATCGAATTTACCATATTTTTCACAAATTAAAAAAAAGCTTGTAAGTTTTTTAATGTTACAAAAGTGGAAAATTATAGCATGTCAATTCGCATTTAAAGTGACATCGATTGATGTGTGAAACTTGACGGAGGGTAGATACTTAATTTAGGGAGATACTTGGCGGACAAGTATGGATATATCGGTTTTTGACGCGATCATTTGGATATATCGGTTTTTGACGAAACCAAAATGGATATGTCGGTATTGAACTGAATTGAATTTGAACCGACCATTGTTGAATTGTGTAAAACTTAATAAGAATTATCGGTTTTTAATCCAACAACAAGAACATGTTGAATTTAAAAATTTATTTGCCGCTTTTGATTTGACCACAGTATTTTGATATTTTGTTTAAGATGGATGTAACAGTTTTTTAATTGATTTCTTTCCTGAGGGGTATATAATTAAACATTTTGTAACAGAAAAAAAAAATAATGTCTTAATTAAGACATATCGGTTTTTGTTCCGACGCTCCTCAATTAGAAACAATTCCTCGACGTGTTTTTCATAAAACCTGAAATTTCCGTAAGTTTTTTGTGGTACTTCATCGTGTCATGTTAAGAAGAACCAATATTTAATGATCGATCTGAAGATTTTCCTCTAAAACATTATTTTATACAAGAAGGCGGATGCGGAACACTTTGTAAAGACTAAACACGCGGGTTTTTATAACTAGATAGTAGGTAGGTACAATCGATTGAAGCGTATCAACTAGATTATCTAGATACTAGAGTTTCAATGACATGACATCAGACTGACCTACTCCATTTTATAAATCATTGAAATATCATTTTTCTTCTAAATAGTGATAAAATTGTATTTTACAACTTAATCGACGGTATCGTACGATCATCAAGGTTATAGGGGATATTTTATTCGAATGATTGATGTGATAAGTGTATTTAAAGGATACTGCTGACAATCATGTTGACGCCATTTTAGCACGCTTTTATTAGTTTCACCTGTGTTTGTTTGATTGTGTGTAACTGACTCGTTTGGGCTCGATTTTGCCCCATTTTAAGCAATCAGATTTACTTTAAACGTTGTAGACTTATCAACGACCGACGACAATACAATATTTTGAAAAAAAAAAGTTAAAAAAAAAAATAGTTTAAAAAACAAAACAAAAAAAACATAGTTTAAAAAAACTAAAAACAAACACGCTTTAATAGCAAATCGAACTAAAAATTAGAAAAAACTTTTAATTTAAAATTCTACAATAAAAATAAAGTTATGGAAAGAAAATTAATTTTATTGTAAAAAAAGCGTGGGGTTTTCGATATTGAGTGTTGTAAATATGTATATAATTAGTAGTTATTTGTAAACGTAGAGTTACTATAGAAATATGATAAAAAACACCCCACGCTTTTTTACAATGAGATTCATTTTCTTTTAATAACTTTATTTTTATTTTAGAATTTTAAATCAAAAGTTATTTTCTTATTTTTAGTTCGATTTGCTATTAAGGCGTGTTTTTTTTTAACTATACAACGTGTAACGGAAAGGGGGTATCAACCCTGAAGGAGGTGAATGTGCTCATGAAACTCAACAACTTTCCCCAAAGAACATAGGTCGAAATATGAAAAAAAAATTTGGCCCTCCCTTACAAAACTGACTACCAGCTGATTGATTTACTATGGGAGGGCCAAATTTTTTTTTCATATTTCGACCTATGTTCTTTGGGGAAAGTTGTTGAGTTTCATGAGCACATTCACCTCCTTCAGGGTTGATACCCCCTTTCCGTTACACGTTGTATATTTTTTATTGGTATCTTACTAATCCCATGGAGAGACAAGCAAAACAACTTGGTAGAAACAACAACACTAGCGCCAATTCCCTTATTCACAAACTATACTAAATTTAAGTTCAGTGCATCTTTTTCTTTCTATTTCGTGTAGGAAAGCACAAAAGATAAAATATTACTTTAGTCCTGTCAAATTAGAATTGACGTATTTTTAGTAGCCAATTTTTTTAATCAAAATCAAAAGTCATTTATTCAAACTAGGCTAAGAATCAGCACTTTTCGAACGTCAAAATTACAAAAAACAGTCCCCCAAAACGCCCGCCCTTCACCACTTCCTAGTGCTTTCGCTGGGAAGAAGAAGTGGCGCAACAAACTCCCCAGCAGCACAGCTGTCTGTTCAGTTAGAAAATACTTGACTGAATACAATACAAGGTATGCAAAGCAATTAACATTACAAGACACAGAACGCTAAATTAAATTATTTGCCATATGTCAGCTAGCAACGCCAATATACCAAGAAATACAATAAAAAAAGTATACGTGCTCAAGCAAAAATTAATAAATGGAAATTAAATAAAAGCCTCCAGGTATAAAGGGCGTGACCGCTAACATATTGATGCAATGCTGGGTTCTGTTTACATAGCTGTCGCTTGAAGTCACAAATGATAAAGTAGGACCATCGAAGGAAACTAAATAAACAAGTTATTAATAATGATAACAATAATAAAACCATGGTCAGCAAGACGACCAATCACCACAAGCAGCACCCGTTCACGAGCACAACGCAAAGATCAGCCATTACCCCCCTCGCCATATTTGAGGGAAGGAGTCAACCCGACCCCCGACGCTACCGCAAGCAGTGACATCTAAGGGAGCATGACGAACTTGCTGCCGGTCGCTCAGGTAAGAATAATATGATCAATCGTCGAGGTCACTAGCTAACCACATATTGCAATCAACTAATTAGAAAACATTGAAATGGGTTGATTATGTCAATAATAAAATAAAATAAAATTAAACTGATATGACTTATACAGCCCAATAAAGACAATTGTATAATGAGCTCATATAACCTATCAGTAATCTAATTCTGGAGAAAGAACATAAACATTGTCTTGAGTTAATCAGGGCGACCAACTATTCTTATCGTTTAAGTAGTCGTTGATGGAATAGTATGCCTTTGAACAAAGGTTGGATTTTACTTGAGCTTTAAATGCATTAAAAGACAAATCTAGCAAAGAAGAGGGTAGCTTGTTATAAAAGGCTATACCAAGCCCAACAAATGAGTTATGAACCTTATGAAGCCGGTGAAAGGGAGCACGTAATTTGTCCTTATTTCTGGCGTTAACATTGTGAATATCACTGTTTTTAGTATACAAGTGTATATTTTGCCTAATTATATAAGATGTTGGCAAAGATGAATTGTGATGCAACCGTGAGAATACCAATATCTTTAAATAAATCTCTTAGAGAAACTCTAGCACCTAGCTGGTAAATTGCTCGAACAGCTCGTTTTTGAAGGACAAATATATTTTGTATATCAGCTGCTTTGCCCCACAGCAGAATACCGTAGGACATAACGCTGTGAAAATAACTAAAATATACTAAACGAGCTGTATCAACGTCAGTGTACAATACACTGACGTTGATACAGCTCGTTTACTTTCCTGACGGCGTAGGCAGCCGAACTGAGCCTTCCTGCTAGGCTTGATATATGAGGTCCCCACTGAAGTTTGGCATCTACTGTTATTCCCAGAAAAACTGCTGAGCTCACAGTCTCAAGCGCCTCTTTATCTAAGACGATGTTGGGTCCTAGATTTCTAACATTCGGTAAGGCGAACTTTACACATTTCGTTTTCTTGGCATTGAGAACTAAGTTATTTGACGTAAACCAATCCGTAACTATTGAGAGTGCACTGTTTACGTCGTCAAAATCTTGTCTATTCCTGTCTACTTTAAAAATAAGAGATGTATCATCAGCAAACAGTACAACGTCACAGATTCCCTTTAAATGGAATGGTAATCACGTCTATGCTTGTCTATGGAGTATCTTAACTTGACAGGACTAAACTAATATATATCTACTGTCCTTTTCTTAGTGAAATAGAAAGAAATAGATGCACTGAACTTAAATTTAGTTTCTTTTGTGAACAAGGAAATCGGCGCCATTTTATGACTAAAATAGAGCTACAGCGCAGCTGGTGGTCAAGATGTGGTTTCACATGTCATTGTTATTATAAACTATATCATATTATAAACAGAGAATCTGAATGTAAACAAGGAAACATGTTTAATCACTTACTGGGTGACAGACACATCGACGCGCAAACTGTAACCATGAATTCAGCACATGATTTGCATAAACATTAATCGTCGGTTATCAAAAAAAAACAGCTGTTTCGTAGAAAATTGCAATGCCTAAACGGTTAAAATTTACGGAACAGCTATCCTTTTTTTTAGCCGTTAATGTCGCACTGCTGGGCTCAGTTTCTTTCCGCCTCTCTCTGTCCAGAGCTGCCAAGGACCAATCTTCATAAAATGAGTCCAGCTCATCCCGCCATCTCCGTCTGGGCCTGGCGCGATGTCGCTAAGCGGGACCCACTGGGTCTACTGTGTTTTTTTTGAGTAGGGAGGCGTTATCCCAGTAGTGAGACATTAACGGCTAATAAAGAGAATAGTTGTTTCGTAAATTTTAACCGTTTAAGCATTGCACTATACTGGGTGTCCGAAAAGTCATGGATTACCTTTTACCTGCTGATGGGCCACATTGGGATCTACCAATACAAAAAACATTACCATGATAAAAGTCTTATGGTTTCGGAGTTTTTTGATGTTTAATGAAATTTTGGAAAATCTCTACCTTTGATCAGTTTTTTCCATGCCATTTCTATGAATGAAAATTTTTTCGAGTACAGGTTTTTATATTTTCATCTTGAATCATCCTACTATCGATTGAATACTCTTGTATTCAACTTTCTTAAGTAACAGATATCATCTTTTAAATACCTAAAATTTAGGTTCAAACTTAAAATTGTCACCAAAAAAAAATTTACCTTATTTTTGATCGGCCCTGGTGAAAAAAAAATTGGTTGGTCATTTTTTTTTTATTGGTAGATCCCAATGTGGCCCATCAGCAGGTAAAAGGTAATCCATGACTTTTCGAACACCCTGTATAGTCCAGTATTATATACTGACTTCATGGTAACCGGTCGCGCGTCGATGCCACACTGTATACTCATACACAGCCTTTCCCATGCAATATACAAACATGGTGAGATATCTTTGCTTACTTTTTTTATTTACGTGTATATCTAATCATTGACAGGGAATGAAATCTGAATATATGACTCGCTTATCACCTGGCATAAGTTGTAAAAGTCAACGAAGGTGAAAGGTTACCTTTAAGATAACCGATGGGCGTGCAACCTGTCCAAGCATAGTTATTTTTATCTTGTTATACCTACAGGGTTATTTTAAATTGGCTAGCTAAACTCCGCAGATGCGATGGGTATCGATATCTTAACGTGATAAAATTTTTATTCTATGGCTTTTTTGATGGGTTATTGAAATCACTTGAAAAATCAGTTTATTTTTTGTGTAAGTAAAGTGTACAGGCGTGATAGGTATCCATGTCTAAACACAATAAAACTGGTTTTCTTAACTCATACATCAAGTAACAACACTAACAGCGGTCGTTGACCTCCCAAAAAAAACATCAAATGTTTTCATTTTTATTTCGTGTTTGGATTTCGATACCCATCGGGTCTGTGGAGTTTAGCTAGCTAATTTAAAATAACTCTTTATATAATACTTTATCATAACTGTTGGATATCGGCATGTCCCAAGTTTAAGTTTCATCCTGGATAACTGCATTCTTTTCTAAGACTCGCTCACTTGCTTTATTTTTGACAAATCAATAATATCCATTACATAAGTTGAGCAGAACGGTTTTTAAACATATGGATCAATGAACTATTATTATGCATGAGCTGTGAAGTTTCGCCAGTAACGAAAAGTGGCAATCGCTTCCAAAGTGTTTCGTATTTCAACAAAGACTTGTTGGTCCCAAACATTTCTGACTTTTCCACCATCGTTATCGCTGATAGAATGTCACTTTGCCAAAACCCGCTACCCCCCCCCCTCAAGTATTTTGCTTTAGATGCCATACTCTAGAAGTGCAAGCTATACCTACTTTGAAATCTTTACGATTCCATAGTATAGCTAGCACTTCTAGAGTCTTGTGTATAAAATTGCATAAAAACAAGCTGAATCCCAACATCAAGAATATATACTTCTGTTTATTTTCTAACTAGAACTTTAAGACTTTTTAAGGATGCTATGCAGATGCTAGTCCAATACGCCAGTCTATCTATGTGCATATCTAACAGCATTCGTGTATTTCATTTATAATAATGAATGTATTTACTTTGATAGTCAGTAATAGAACGCTAACTGCCAGTACTTCTTACGATAACCTTGTTACTCGAATGTAGACTGCAGTATCACATTTCTTTATTGAAATATCTTTTGCGGACGGTACTCGTATTATGCAAAACTCTTCCATGATTATTATGTCCACAATTTCAAAGACTACTTCATATGTATACCAGCCCTTATAATATAAAGGCGTGAATACGTAATCTCAAGTAAGTATGTATAATATGTCGGTAGGAAAATTTGCAAGTCAATGTAGCGTTAGCAATAAAATTGCCTGTAAGTTAGCTGCCGATTTCCCTTTCTGCAGGCTTGGTGCTATCAAGTTGTTTCAATATGCCTAATACGCTCACCTGTTACCAGTTATCAGTAAAAATACGACATGTGGAAGTGAAACGGTCAATATTCTGACTGTACTAACTGCTTCCCGTAGTAAACGTCAGTATTAATGTAGTATAAGTAAAAAAAACAGATAAACATGAATATTTTTTATTAGTCTCGTTAAATATAAGATCATTTGTTGGACAAACTGGCACTTTATACATTAAAAACATACAATAAAACTCTAATTAAGGCATCAGATGGTTCATAGATATACAAATCGTAGGGCAGTCTTATTTCTATTAGGTACTACACGTCGAAGTGGACTTTGCATTTCAAAATGAATGGAAAAATTATGTCAATAATTAATAATCCACCTCCCTTAAAATACATTAAGATCAAAATCAGTTATGTGCAAGGAATATTTAATCAAACATTACGTACCAAAGAAAAGGATAATTAAATATTCAACTTCAAGATTCAATCAAAAAACACTTTTACATAAGTAAGTGCTTATGCGTTAAGCTAAGGCCTCTCATAGTATGAAGTACATTATCTTAACATTTCAAGTAAGTTTATGCAATGCATAGGTACTTAACTAAAGTGAAATACGAAAATCATATAAATGTCAAAAATTTTGAAAAAATGTCTTTTTAGGTTTCCGTACCCAAGAGTGTCAACACCCTATTACTATAGCCTCCAGTGTCCGTCCGTTTGTCCATCCGTCCGTCTATCTGTCAGCGGACTGTATCTCATGAACCGTAATAAGTAGACAGTTGAAATTTTCACAGAGTGTATTTCTATTGCCGCTATAACAAAAAATAATAAAAATAAAATAAAGTTAAAAATTGAAGGTGGTCTCCATACAAGATACAGGTTTTTTTTCGGCGTTTGTTGCCTTTCGGTACGGATCCCTTCGCGTGCGAGTCACACTCGCACTTGGCCGCTTTTTAAATTCGACTAAGTTTCATTTCAGTCTGATTAAATCTACGAACACTAAGCTAATTTATCGCTTGTAATTGATTTATGTGTACCTAATAATACTATGAAATTATTTGAACAAACATACAACGTTATAGCCAACTACTGAATATAGACGTTCACTTAACAGTCTACTAGAGGGTACAAACACGACCTCACGTTTATTGCTAAACATAACTTTCATACAAACCATTACATAGCTTATCCTCAATATATTACAGTTACATTAATTACGTAGGTATAATAAAAGTTACACTGTACATAACGAGTAAACAGGCATCAGAAGGGCCATATTTCCTCGTATCAATATCAATCCTATTATCCATCTTTATGTATTCTCATCTTTCTAGCCATCGTAAATCCACCTTTGCTGCGTCCCAGGCCCGGCAGACAAATCTCTTCGATCCGTATCGACAGAGATAACAAAAGCATTCTGTAGTGCTACAGAAATAAAAACAAAACTCCTGTCACGGAGTGAACAAGATCCGGTAGTGTTGGGACATGCAGATCATATGCTGAGTGATGGTCGTTTCTTCCTCACGCTTTTGTTGCTCAAGCCGAGAATACTGCCGATTACCTGTGAGAAAAAATATTCTGTTTTATTTACGATATTTTTTGTCGTAGTCGTGAAGTCACGACTGGGTAGACTATTGTGGAAATCATCATATTTCGTAAGAGGCAGAGTTGTTCAAAAGTTTGTTTGTTTGTAAACGGATCTCCCTGGAAATGCTAATATGATTACAAATATTCTTTCACTAATAGAAAGCTACATTATTATAAAATTTAAAGGAACGGGAACCTCTATTTGGATGAAACTGCGGGGCACTGAAGTATTAAATATGTTGCACTTTTTAAACATTTTCAAAAAGGGTAGAACTATATTAAACTCGCCTTAGAAACAGAGTAGGCAGCGAGCTTGCGCCTGGGCGCGGGCAACAAGAGCGCGAGCGCGCGCGCCTCCCGCAGCAGCGCGTGGAAGGCCAGCGCGGCGCCCGCGCACGACTCCGCCGCCGACACCTCATAGAACTGACAGCCGAACCGCAACGACAACTCCTGACCCTCTTCCGCCTTAACAACCCTGTTATACAAAATAAATAATTTGAAACTTCTTTATTCTGGTGGTACTTAACTTCAAACCCTATTATTATAACCAGTCATAAGGGGTATAGTTTTATGAGGCATTTTGTGGAGAAGATGACCGGTTGAGAAACTGGTTGCGTCTTCTTTAGAAAGTGACTCATACCCAAATTGTTAGCTTAATCTATGTATATACTAACACTAGGTATAAGGTACTTTACTAACACTACGGATCCCTGTTATCCGATTATTTGGAAATAAATTAAATTAAAATTAAATTAAATAAGAAAACAATCAGAAAATGTCAAGTACTTATCAATTTACATAATACACGCAAGGACTTAAGAGCAGGCACTTGTAATTTATGTGACCACTTCTTGAACTTTCCGGTAAATTGAGCTACTCAAACAGAATTAAGTAGCCTGAGGGCCTGAATCTATAGGCAAAAAAGGTATATGTTATGCAAACCTGGCATGTTCTAGGTCTCGTTTGTTGCCGAGCAGAGTGACAGCGGTGCAGCCGGGCAGCCGGGTCCTCTCCAGCAGCGCCAACAGCTCGGCAGCAGCCAGGAATGACCGTCGGTCGCACACTGAGTATACCACCGCGAACGCATCGCCCCAGCGAAGGTGCTCCGCTAAACATCCACGTTTCTGGGCAAGGGATTGTAACAGGTTAGGATTTTGCCAATCCAAAAAGTAAAAAATGTAGTTCGTGGGACTTCCTGGTTTCTGGTATATGTATATACTAAACCAAAAAGTCCCGCAAGCTACAATTTTAAACATATTCTGTCTATTGCTCGTACAATTTCGTTATCATTTGAGTCACGCACGCGTTCTCAGAAACACAAATATTTACCAATAGGTACGTTAAGTGTTTGCAAAACGATTGTTAAATATGAAATGTAGAAAGTACTGATATAAATCAGAAATTTACTCGAGGTACGTATTCTATTACCGGTGGTATCAAGCAATGATAAAACACTTACGGCACATCCACACGTATCTAAGACTTCCACTTCAGACGTGGCGCCATCGAACGCCACCCGATGTTGATAAAGGAAATCTGAAACAAAATCTTTATTTGACTTTGCAACAATCAACACTCCAGTCACTCGACCCGTTCTCAATATCGACCTCGTAATGTATTAACTTTCTGAAAGATGCTATCAGTCACTCAGATCTAGGTTACAAGCAATAACGCACTCGCTCGATACGCCAAATGACTTATTAAGTGTCACTGATATAGGCACAAAAAATATGCCATAAATCTTATTGATTGGGATTTTGAGAACGCTGATTTAGGTGTCGATAACTCAGAAGATGTTACAGGGACGCAATAAAATATAGACGTCTAGAAATTCACCTAGAGATTCGTCTAGATTCGCGAGCACATTCGCAAGAAGTTAGCAGTATCATCACAACGCTAATATTTTCTCATTGTTTATTTCTTTTTAGTATAGTCATATATTTATATACAGCGTGTAACGAAAGGGGGGTATCAACCCAGAAGGAGGTGAATGTGCTCATGAAACTCAACAACTTTCCAAAAGAACATAGGTCGAAATATGAAAAAAAAAATTGGCCCTCCCTTACAAAACTGACTACCAGCTGATTGATTTACTATGGGAGGGCCAAATTTTTTTTTTCATATTTCGTCCTATGTTCTTTGGGGAAAGTTGTTGAGTTTCATGAGCACATTCACCTCCTTCAGGGTTGATACCCCCTTTCCGTTACACGCTGTATATATACAACGTGTAACGTTAAATGCGCAAAACCTGAAAGTAGTTTGATCAGAATAACGAGCAGAATTAATTGAACTACTTCTTAATATAGGTCACATTTTTCAAAAAATCTTCATTTAAAATGTTGCCATGTCTATTTATTAATAGGTCAAGCAAGCCAATGTCAGCGCGGCGCAGCGGCCCGGTGACGACTCCTCCCTAGATAAAGCGTCGTCGCAGACGCAAGAAACGATCAGAATGGCCAGTAAAACTAAAACAGCACATAAAACCTTTACAATTTTTGTAATGACTTATTTTCTCTAAATTATTTTCTCTATAATACTTATTTTCTCGAAATAGGTCAATTGAATTAAAAATCAGTAGGGGTGTCTGAGGTTTTGCGCATTTAACGTTACACGTTGTATATTATATTTAAAATATTTATTCCTCAATTTTCATGATTGCACCTACTACTGTTTGTCTGTGCATCACCCAAAGGTTGACTGGTAGAAAATGCCTAGTGCATTAAGTCCGCCTCTGTACATGTATGTACTTGAAGTATTAAATAAATAAATAAATCGAAAAAAGGATTTTCCCCTGAAGCTGACTCTTCAACGATTGAAATATCTTTTGTTTTTGTTAAAAATTTTAATTTTCCGTCAAAATAATGTAATATGCTCCAAAGGTCGACGGCCTGTATAGAACGGCGCCGGCGTCGCTCAGCCTTGGCACTCCGGCGCTGCATCTTGCCAATATCGCAAATAAACCGACCATTGGCACTCAATGCGTGGCATTTGTGAGTGCCCTCTATAAGGGCTCATGTTCATTGGTATTTCTGTCTTGCGTTCAACACTGACACTCTTTACATATCAACTAGGTGATCAGAACTAGGAGGAGTGCCAGTGAAAATAACTATTATTACTGTTATAATGACCTTAATACACAATAGGGTTGTTTATCTGATAGAAACTTTGTTTATACCGGTTCTGTTTTATATCGTAAAAAAATCTGCATCTGCGATTGCTACCCTATTGAGAATCGGTAAAACGTGTTCGCCATAAGCAACAACGCAATCCTATTCATGAATTAGGAAAATCCCGAAGCAAATTGCCATAAACATTTCATCTGTTTCTGCACCGAATTTATATAAACAAACCTCATTCACATAGTATCAAGTGTTGCTAAATATACTCACCGCCAGTGGAGCTGTACTCCCCGATGTACCGCTTCGTTAAATAACGAACCACCACGGCTGAAACAAAACAAACAAATTAAAACAATTGCACAACGTTTCACACGTTATCGGTAAACTAAAGAACGTGTATTTGATTACACTTTTAGTTCAATCTTTACCTAACAAGATAAAACACATAGATTAATTGAAATACAAGCTGGTAACAGAGAAAGCAGCAATTAGCAGGCTCTCGGTAAGGTGTTACAAAATTTGTGCCCCTCAATGAATTTATAACTACAAGGTTCAATTAGAGGGAAAGTCGACAAAGGGCAAAAGGTGTACTAAAGTTATTGGTCAACCACCACACCAATTAACACTAAAGACGAGATACAGAGCTGGGTTCTATTCACAATCAGTGTTTTATGGGTATTCTTAATTATATGAATATAATCACGGGTTTATTACGTAATGAATGGTAACGTTTAGGCCCTTGATTGCCTCGATTATTATTTAGAAACGTTCAATTTATTACAAAATATTGTCATGTAAAGTCGTTGGCACAATGAAACATGATAAACTGACGTGTAAATCTAAACCAATAAATATAACACGTACTAATGTGTATTGTTACGTGAGTATAATACTTTATTGTTAAGCCTAGAATTAATTTCTAGCACAATCAGGCCTGTAGACATTTTATTCCTAGGTTGCCGTTTTTCTTTGAGACAGTTCAAAGAAAATCGGAATGGATGGGTCTGCGGGTATAAATAAGGAAAGCTGGTTACTCTACTAAAGCTTCAGCTTTTTATGAACGAGACGAGTCGTGCATTGTTTGTTCTGGATAAGCTCACGATAGACTCGTTTCAGCAAATGGGTAAGGAAATTAAATTAAATGATCTGAAGATCACGTTTGCATGGAAGATGATTTTGCCCGATCACTGACTTTACGAGGTTATATTTCATATTGTATATGAAATATAACGTCGTAAAGTTGTTGGTTTGAGAATGGTGATGCTGCTGTTGTGACTCAAGTGCTGGTAGAAGACTGTTCTACAGCTCAAGTAACGTTTTTTTTTTAATTTCCATGGAAGAAAAGACTCAATTTTCCCAATTCTGTAATGGTGATCAAATCGTTGTATAAATAAAGCACTGATAACTATAGTTCTCAATGTTGATAAATATGCGCATTCGCAACAAAACACAAACAAGTTACTTCACTTCCTCGTGCTCTATTGACGCGTGAGGAACGCGGAGCTATATCCAGACTAGGCTAACCGACCCACTGTGTACTGTATAGTGTCAGGACAACACACCTAGTCATCCCGTAAATCCTAATTGCATATAGCAACTATCAAACTGCTATCCCACCCACAAAAACTACAGCTAACCCATTTATTTCCCTAGTTGACTCACACCCTGCTTACATTATACAAATCTTATCGAAGCCCAGCAATAGGTCGAACAAATATTTATAACCTGGAATTATAGATACTTCAATATTAAGATACTCAATAAGAAATAGTAGCCGATATAAATTGTTGAGCTACAAATAATAAATAGCCCGTTTAGACCTAAATTTATCTATCAATAACAGACCGACATCAAACAGCAGATCGATCATGTATCTGTGATTAGAATCAGTTCCGAGACATCGCCCCAATACAGATCATAAACTGTAAAATGGATTATAAAGTGTCACATCTGATCAACCTCGCGGTTTATTGAGATTTGCTTCTCCATCGAATGTTAGGAGTTAGCGGGAATGCTATAAACATGTCATTTCAACGGATTTATGATTGGGCTTCTGCTGCACATGTGGTTTTAATGTCAGTAAATATGTAGTAGGTAGTAGGTTTATGTTTGTGTTCTGTCAAGCCTGTTGGGTCAGGAGCGCGGGGCGTAGTGACGTGTGCTCAGATTCAATGAACCAGCTCAAAACAATCGATGTATGTTAATTGCGATTTCACGGCTATCTATCGAGGTTGTCGAACTTTCCTTTTATGTACACTCTCCTGGTTGAGCATCCTTTATTGATTCAGTATAAATATTTTGCACGTTTTATTAGCTGTTAGCCATCACTACTCGTGTACTTTTAACACCACAATATTTTTTATTTACAATGTGAGCAAATATAAATGAATGAGAAATGTGTAAATACACCAATTTGTTGATACATCTTTGAAACAACGCAACGTGGCAATGAACGATTCAAGCTTTTATTACCTACATATTAGAGATACAGACTACTCCATAACTTCATTAACAAAACTGGCTCTCTTACTATAAAGCGTACTCGACAAGTATTGCAGAATCTGAAAACCCTTATCAATTCGTGCAAAATAAACATGCAGCTTGAGTCTTACCAATTATACTAACGAGTACTTTCACTTGAACACTGATAGCTAGGCAGTTCAAGGTGATCCGCAGCCACATTACTCTGCACAGATAGCGCCTCATACCATAAATCTAGGTTAAATTTGTAACCAGACAGAACGGTCTTCAATTTGCAATGCACGAATGCGTCCGAAATAGGTATTGCATTCCTTACTACAATACAGTGAGTGATGCTCCAACTACTGGTTTGAGATCTGAACCACGCATATATGGCGAGGCTTATTAAGATCTTGACCGTGGAGCCGCGGCTCTCGGACGTTTATAACTTTTATATTCATTTCCAGAATAAACTAGAGTGCGGTAACGAGACCCATAACGGGACTCGGGGAAACGGGGGATTTAAGCGACGTCTGTTGAGCGAATACGGTAGCGCTAAATGTTAATTAAGAACATCGGCGAGGTGATCACCGCGCGATCCCGGCCTGTTCACCAAGCTACAGTAATTGGACGGCACAGAGTTTCATTTACATTTTTACGTTCAGTTTATTTCCTTAAGCGCCACTTAATTAAGGTGCACGTCTTTCTCTCTCGTCCTATATGCACTATTACTTTACTTAGGCCTATAAAATAAAAACACATCAATTAATTTTTAATTGCGCTAAGTTCTGAAGATAGTGCAAAGCTTTCTCTTGTCATCTTAATTTGTTGTATCGACATGCTAATTAGAATTTCACTAAAGTTATTTTTGATAGGTGACAATGATGATTTTGACCTGGAAGTCTAGAAAAGTTTGGCCTCATAATTCAGTTTAAACAAAGGTCTAAGGTGGCATGCTGTAGCAAATTATCAACAAACATATATTGACAGTTAAACAAATTGAGGAGTTCGAAACATGTGTGCAGACATCGATCATGATTCAATGAACAAATACAATATCGAGAAACCACATAGCGAAAGTAAAACCAATAATCATTGTTGGAACAGCATATTTAATTTTTGGGTACAGAACATGAAAGGTATACCTTATATTGGGTAGCTCCTAGACTGAAAAGACAGGGAAATAGAGGTGTTTTTTTTTATACAAGAACTGTATTCTTTTGTAAGAACAACTATGAAACCGCTAAAAGCTAAATATCATAACAATACACGCATCAGATCATAAGATATTTCTTTGATCGCTATAAATACATCTCAAATGTGCGAATTCTATTTGGAACGCTGACTGAGCGATCGAATATTCGGTCGGCAGTGTATAATTATGTCGTATAGTGAGTGGGACGCGAATTGAAAGAAACAGAAGGTTTATTTTATGCCACGTCGCTTTAGAAACTAAATATTGTACAGACGCCAGCACATCAAGGTACCCGAAACTGTCAGATTTTCCTAATCAACTTTGAACCTTATGCTTTAGCGATAAAGTTGAAAATCTATTAAAGAAATCTGACAGATTGTAGTAACTTGATGTGCTGGCGTCTGTACATAGATGGACCGAAGTGGACGAGAAAAATGAGCATCGCTGACTAGTGATTAGCGTTCTCGTTCTCCCATACTATTTTTAATGTGCACAGTCATTCGAAACTGTCTTCAGTCGAAGAGAGGTATAGAAGTCTCAAACAGGGTAAAGGACACTGAAGCTTGCAAACTGTGACTCAGTGGCTTGAAACTGATCCATTTCGCAGAGGCGGTGCCAACTAATTTCGTGTAGATTTTTTAGTGTCCGTCGTCTGTGGATTTTCTGTGTTTAGCTATTTAGTATTGGAGTGAGTGTGCGTGGTGCGTGCGGCGGGTGTCCCGGCAGACGTCTGACCGGGTGACTCACTGCGCGCCGCGGCATGCGGTGGAGCTGCGCGCACGCCGCTATTAATACTACTGCAGTTGACATTTACTCGCTCTCGATCTATGATCCCAAAACTCAATAAGGGTTTTATGTCACCGTAGTGATGCATATGATGTGCAACTCACGATGACTAATATCGACGTTAATCTGGGAGTTAGGAGGTTCATAGAAATGTCTACTTCGAATCATGAGTTACCAGTCAGATAGTTTTATTTCTCTGAAGAGCCTGTTTCAATTTAGAAAAGAAACATCCATTGGTTACGGCTGCTCTCTACGGATTAGGGATTTCAGCATCTTAAGGGCCCAGGTTTGCCCTACCCAATGTATACCTTCATTCAAACGATAATTTAGTATGTCCTACCTGAAGCAGGTTATATCAATGTCAAGTTTAGTTCCAAAACGGGCTTCGGTGTTCTTTGAACCCGTTTGACCGGGCAATCCGGGCATTTATACTCACAATATGATTTCATGCATGCATGCATGTATCAGGGTCACCATCTCAAGACACTTTATCGTTCAGGTATTCGCAGATTTAATTATACCTATATTCTCCTTCAGTAACCAAACAGGTTGGTACCAGCAGTAATGATGAATTCTTGGCACTCAACGCCCTTATGCCAATAGTTATAAGTAACAGTTACACAGATGATACACGTGGCAATGCATATTACAGCTATTAGAGTAGTGTTGATCGCGTGTCATAATATTTCCATTTTAATGAGGGTTTTCACAAAAATTTACGCCACCAGTTGGCGCCACTTTGGCAAGAGGTCTTCCATTTCGGCAATTAATTTAAAATATATGATGACGTTCATCATTCGTTTCATTCATTCGTTTTTCATTCAGTCAGGACTAAAGAAAATATAGGCGATTTGACACTTTTGACAGGTACTCGGACCTGACGTCTCAGTGCTGCCACCTAGTGAACGTCATTTCAGGAAACCCTCATTGTGATTTGTTTCTTCTTTATCGACTTTGTGGGTGTTATATCAGGGTTAACTTTGCAATGAAAACTGCTCCGTCATTTGTGATAAGCAAACTGTGAGTGGGTTAGCCACACGCCAAACACCACAGGAAAAGCTGTAAAGCTTTGAAGGCTGAAGACATTTCTAAAACTTTGAAGACAGTTTAAAGACTGAAGAGAGTTTAATGCTATCAATCCACAAGTTTATAATGTTAATGATCCCCATGTCAAATCCATTTTGAAAAAATACATATATTTTGCCAAAGATACCCTAGAAAACCTATGATTTTACAAAAAAGCTTCCACGCAAACTCATGAAAATTAAAAACAGCCCATCCGTCTTCAAAGCTCTTTAAAGTTACATCACAAAATGAGTTCCCAACGCTACTTAAACTGCGTAAACATCAATTATAATTACAAATAACTTATAATTACAACGTAGTCCCCGGTAAGCCACTTCGTAAGCAAGTGTGCCGAGACTTCGAGAGCCTAAGTTAAGAGTTAACTTAATCAAATAATCAAGATGTGTCCACTTAAGATTGATTGTCCGCTGCGTTTCGTTGCGTAATGCATGCTTCACTAATGCTTTCTCAAGCGTTACTCTGATCACTTGGAAACCATGGGAGAATATTTTTGGAGTTCGGATACTTGGGATTCCAAACAATTGGTGTGAAATTGGTAATAAGTACTCTCGGCTAAGCTGTTTTCCGGTAGTTCTTAGAAGCGTCTCGTTAAGTTTATAATTGCAGGCTTGAGAAAAAGATCACTAAGCAGTTGTATAATCATCAACATCTTCTGTAGGTACTCGTTTTTATAAAGATTTTCTTGACTATCACTTGGAAATCTTTATAAGACATGTAGGTACAAAAGTATTCATAAACAAAATCAGCCTATAAGTAATGTTCCGACTGCTGGAAGACAGGCCTACTCTCGGTGAGAGGGAGTGGGCCGTAATCCACTACGCGGGCCCAGTGGGTTGGTAAATGTCATATGTCTTCGAACTTTTGGTTCTAGGACGTGCCGGTTTCCTCGTGATGTTTTTCTTGACCATTCTGAGAGAAGTATAGAGAGGGCCCGTGGCTAAATAATAACAGCCGCACAGGTCGATTTATCAGGTTAAGCTACGCTTAGCGCAGTTGGTCTGTGGATGGGTGACCATCTTTACATACCGAGACCCCTCCATGCCTCGGACAGCACGTTAAGCCGTTGGTCCCGGCTGTCATTCGTAGATCTTTGACAGTCGTTACGGGTAGTAAGAAGGCCGAAAGTCTGACAACCAGTCTTACCTAGGGGTATCGTATCACCCAGTAACTGGGTTGTGGAGGTCAGACAGGCAGTAGCTCCATGTAAAATACTGGCATTCAGCTGCATTCGGTTAGACTGGAAGCCGACCCCAACATAGTTGACAAAAAAAAAAAGAATTGTCAAATTTAATTTGTTGAATCGTCATCACTATTTGTTACGAATGCAGCTTGTTCAAATTAGGAATATTAATATGCAGGTACCTACAAAAACTTAAAATCTCAAAGTGCGTGGCTCACCATGTGCACTAAAACCAAACTTCAGAATCACGGAATAAACAAACATTGCATATTCCACGTTTATTCATTCGGAATGATACAATCTAACCGACTAACCCGAACACACACAGAGACAATTCTATATCTCCCTTGGTTTCCAATATAAAACGCGGTATCAGAATAATTAATATTATCGTTATCACTTCTGATACAGTTCAGATTGAGTTACAAAATAAAAGAAACGTGATTACTGTCGCGCGAGTATGACTACATGTGTCAATACATGTTTCAGGTATTACGATTAGTGGTTCCAATTTGCATACGTGATTAAATGTACCCATATAAGTATGTATGTAGTCCAGACGTGTAAAGTAGGTATTGCGAAAAATTTGAGCGGTCTTAAAAAAATTTAATCAGGTAGTGTCAAAAAAATAAGATAGGTAAGGAGAAGGTCAAATTATAACAGATATCTATATCTGATGATAATATTTTGATAATTAAAAGTTAAAGTAATCAACGTGAAATAATATAAATTAGCTTCATGCAAATAAAGAATAAAAATGTCTAAACATTGATTTAATTAAAGCTAACGAATTTCCGACCCTGTTGAACTATTTTCTTAAAATCAAAACTAAACACAACATCCGGGTGAAAATGATAAAATCTACTCTGTCTGAACAAACATTTCACCTATTTCTGTTCCAAACAAACTACACTTTTAAACACTTCAATTGAATTTATCGATAAAAATCTTTAAATAATGAGCATCAAAATCTGTTCTCGTTATAAAACCAATATTCTACACCATTAAGATTCAAGTGTTCGTAACATTGCTCAATGGGCGGCATCCGTTAGCAGTTCTTACCTAATCTTTCTATAATAATTGTTATGTTAATATATTGGAGTGTTTCCGAAAAACGACACCCGACGACTGTGCTATAAATCAATTTCACCCGTGTTAGCTTTCGCTAAGTTATTGTTTATACTTTCTATTGCACACAGCTAACACGTCTACATAATACTCTATCAAATGGTAGCATTTGATAGTTTCCTAACCGTTATTAATTGGCGATTAGTGACGTTTGAATGTCGAATGACTCATTAATAGCCTGCGCATGATTTATTTGTCGTTGCGCGGGAGACTATCCGGCAGTCAATTTGTTTGGAGTATCTGAGACCGTCTCTTGTATACACGTGCCAATGTTGAAGAAACCTCGATATGATCTTGAAATCAGAAGTGTTATAGAAGTTGTGTTGCGTAACTGTTACACGTTTATAGTAATAGTGTTACTTGTTTCACGTAATGGCACGTTTCTTACTTTTTTTCCACATGCAGAGGGGAGCGTGGCTAAATAATAACAGCCGCACAAGTTGATCGATCAGGTCTACGCTTGCCGCGGTTGGTCTGTGGATGGGTAACCATCATTACATACCGAGACCCCTCCGTGCCTCAGAAAACACGTTAAGCCGTTGGTCCCGGCTGTAATTCGTGGATCTTTGACAGTCGTTACGGGTAGTCAGAAGCCTGAAAGTCTGACAACCAGTCTTACCAAGGAGTAACCTAGTAAATAGGTTGTGGAGGTCAGATAGGCAGTCGCTTCATGTAAAATACTGGTATTCAGCTGCATCCGGTTAGACTGGAAGCCGACCCCAATCTAAAACAATTTTTTTCAATTAACTCAGTCTATCGCAGTCCACTGCTGGACATAGACCTCTCCCATGCCACGGTAATTATAATATTACCGTGCCCATGCTGCGCCACAACACCCTGTTTTCCGCCGAAAGATTTGAAGGCTTACTAAATTCTTAAAATCACCATCCGCATCCAGTCTGTCGCAGCCACCGATTCACTATCAGTTTATTTATTTTTATTTTATATATTAGGGAAAACAAACAGTGACACATTACATTTTGTAGGAAGAAATACAAAAAGATACGGCCAAATGTGTAACCAACGACATTTTCCACGGAATACACATAAAAAATAATAATTTAAGTTAACTACAATAATTTAAGTTAGCTACAATAATTTAAACACAACAAATGTTAAAAAAAAATGAAATGTTTGAAATGTTTAGAATTAACTAATTAAAATATCCTAATTTAGAATAGCTGCTGCTTTTGTAACTTATTATTATTATTTTATTTTCTAAAACACTTAATTCACACTTAGTTTTAGCCACACAACGAAAACCTCTAAGAGTTTACTTGCATGTTGGCGAGCCGTTTATACAATTTTTTTTTTTTTATCAATGCTAATAATTGATAGGTTCATATCATACATTAGGAGAAATTTTGTGTAAGGAAACGCTTTCATTTGTACTTATAACTTTTCGAACTCGTTTTGTATAACGTTTGCAAGTCTTCTGGAAGTTTATTAAGATAAAAAGGTACTAAATATTCTGTAACTCTCGTCCCGCACACAATATTGAATTTGGGTACGATGTATTTATTTTTAAGTGGTGTCGTTCTCATAAAGTCTGTCTTCAAATGCTTTCATACCTTATATGACATATCATACTATCCCTCTCGACCTATATTCTCTATTTAGCTATAACTAGCACCAATATATTCTACCAAAACCAGAATATAAACTGTCATTTACCCTAATTCTCTATACATCATTCATTACAGTCATTCAAGTTTATATGCTCAGTAAAATCTTAATCAATTGAAACTGATGTTCAATGTAATCCCGAAGCATTTGTTAGGTGTGGCTAAACATGTAGGTTACCATGAAAATCGGTTCAAAAACGAATTCTGTTTAGTTTATCTAACCATCTGGACAATTAACCTCTTGAAAATAACGAATAAGAGGTTATAAAGCGAACCCGATTACATCAGGGTTGCTACTGAAACGCACAGAGCTGTCCTGAATTTACTCATGAATTTTAGTTTGCATTTTCCATTTCACCCAACGTATCGGAGTTTGGTTAATTTATTGCCAACCATTTGAATAATTTGTTTAAATAAATTTTAATGGACACTTCATTTTAATGTTATAAATTAAGTGTGCTCGCAAAGTGCATTTTGCTGTCTCACCCAAAAAATGTAAAGTTGTTTGTATGTGTGTATGTAATGTTGTTCCTTCTAGTACATTCCAATAATTTATGAATACTAATTAAATGGACAGTGAATTTTATTACAACTATGATTGTTGCCAAGAACCATGTTATGGCTTCAATAAAAAAGACATTTGTTTTAATGTCCTATTTAAAAAAATCTATTTATTTTTCACGAAATTGTACCTGTAGAAGTTTGCAGTTATCGAAGAAGCGCATGATTTGTTATGTATGCCTTCACTAAGATCTTAAGTACGTATTAATAGTTGTTTCGGAGTGCGGGCCATCCACACCGGGTATTTATGAGTGCTCCTCCCCTCACAGTTCCGTCTCGACACGAACAAAGATACAGACGTGAGGAACATTCTGACGTAAACTTTTAACTTTATTTTCGTAAGATATATCTATATTTAACACATCGTATATAAACTTTACTTTAGTGTAGACGTGTTTTTTTTTTTAATATAATTATCTAATAATACTGAATATACATAGTAGTATACAGTTTTCAGATTCTGGTTTGAATATTATTCTAAGATAATAAAACAATCCAGCATTAGGACTTTTTGGTTTTCATTTCCAGTCAACAAAAGCCATTTTCAACAATTTTTACGAGAAAAATACCAAGATTAAACTCCATAAACTAAAGTTTTGAAGGCTTTCTAAATTTAACAGGAAGGTATATTCTAGAGTCTAAATCAAGCCAATAACAAACTGCTACGAAATCTTAAAGCAAACAAATGAGTACTACATCTTACGAGCCGTCTTAAGAACACCGAAATGCTGATATTTGGAACTATTTTGGGAGTCATAACCTGAGCGAAAACTTACACAGCATCTTACAATCCAATATTTTTAATACCCTACTACACGTTAACGTGCTACGCTTCGTAGTCTGCTTACTACGCTCCGTAGTCAACGTACTTCGCTCCATAGCTACGAATCGTTTCTTGTACGCATGGCAATAAAACTTTTTTGCGTTAAATTCCTGAATTTTGGCGACAATACCAAAGTGGTTCTATTTGCGTCCCGAATATTCACAGATACCATTTTGATGACGAAATATTATGTACGTACTGTTCTGATTCCTGCTGAACATTTAGTCGCAGTACAATTTCGCTACTCTGACTAACGTGTTTTGGAAACTAAGCCCGAACTCCACTACATCGATCCCACGCTCCAGCCATTATAATGCTGATAGTCATCTGTGACAAAATCGTGACGTCACACATACCTAACTACTTACTTACAATTTTAATATAGAATCATTTACTATCCCCACACTACTCGAGACTCTGAACAAAAATAGTATTGTTATAAATACATAGAAATCAAAACAAAAATAAAACAGCCGTGACGAATTATTTTTTAGCTCTGTCTCGTCTTGATTTGCGGAGGTCAGACAGCCAATTATCTTCATCAGAACAGACCGATAACGTCATCGTAGAAGGACTCACTTATATCAGTCATAAATACCGACATATATTTCAGTTTTAGGCTCAAGGCACCTCATAGTTTTACTGTTATACATATTTATACATTTTTTTAAACATATGAGCATTTATTTTTGATCTTGTTATTTATTTTCTCGTCGCTGAGCTATATATATTTTGTACTTTATTATAAGTATAGATCATAATAGTTTTCAGGGCCCATCATGTTCTCTTTTACATGTTTTTCTCACAAAAAGATGAGGAAATCCAACTAAACGTGTTTGTACGCGTGTACACGTGTATTTAGTACACGTGGCGGACGTGCTTCAAAGAGTACGCTTTATTTACATTGCGCTATTTATCGTATATCACACGGTAGCGACAGGTTTCTGTTTACAGTTTGGATAATCTCCTATATAAGTTGAATGGACTGTATGAATGATGATATGGTTAGAAAGGGGATGACTATCGAGATGATGACTAATAGAAGAAGTCTAAGTATGGAAGAAAAGGACACGTTGCGCCGTCCACAAATATATTGGGATAGGTGGCAGAAAATTATTATAATGATGATAATTTACCATAGAAGTTGAATAACAAAACAGTATTAACTTTGGCGAAGTGCTCTTTAGGCAGTACCACCACCTACCACGAGTACCAGTACCCAGTTTGTAACAATTTTTATGATTTAAAAGAGTGTCCGTGGAGTTTCTTGCCCGTTCTTCTCCACAGGTACATACTTCGCTTTGGAATGGGCAACTAGCTTCATCTTTCTGACTGACTGGGTCAGTCAGTCAGAAAGATGAAGCTAGTTTAGCGTTTGTGCGCTTGACAGTTAAAAAGTGCCTGTTTACTTGAAATAAATGCTTTGAGTTTGAGTTTGAGTTTGCAGTAAAAAGAGCTGCTTCAGATTTTGAATTCACAAAACAATGAAATTCCTTAACAAATATAAAAAAACAGAACTTAAACTTATCCAGACATCGTCGTCACGTTGTGGGATAAAGTCAAAAAATCAATTGTTTTTATTTATTTAATATTACGCCTTACATTTGTTTTTTACAGGTGGGAACCCAATAAAATAATGTAACAAGAACGTCACACAAAAACCAATTGAACACCACCAGCAACAAAAATGGAATGAAATATAATACAAAGACCGCAATTCAGTTTGACATTCGTTTCAAAAATCTATTTGAAGAAAGGACAAATATGTAGATCTCTATTTGTCCTTTCTTCAGGTCGTACTATCCTTCGTTCACTTATGTGAAGAAACAAACCAAGTGAGAAATTAAAGTCATTTTTCTCCTCTACATAAACGGCTTGTTAAAGAAATTTCGCCATCATCGATCGCGATCATTGCGATAGAGCTAAAAATACACAAACACACAGGTGTTTTCGTACGTTGCGTCAATTGCTATCAAACTTCAGGTCGCCAGACAGGCATAAATTGGCCTAAACTCAAGAAATCAGCGTAAATTGTCTGGCGCTTCGCAAGAAATAGCCTATAACATATAGCTACCTTTGTATAGAGAGTAACATGTCTGCAGAATGATTGTAATATTATCCTCAACAAATTTTCAGAGTAAATATTAAGCTATTTGAGACTGTTTGATCAGTGAGACTGCAACCAGGTGCCTGATGTGATTAATTGTTTCAATTATTTAACTGGACCTAATACAGTTTGCTACTGGATGTAGGCTTGTCCCATATTGCGCCACCGAGCTGCGACCACATCATATTTTACTGCTTGCATTTTAGTTATTCGGTTATCAATCTGCATGCACGGTTACTTCGGGAAATTCTAAGTTATGGTTTTCAAAATCCCAAAGAAGTCACTAGTAACCTAGGATCTATTGTATAGTTTATATCTACTTTTAGTAGTCTTCTTACTTACCAGTAATCAGACTGTATGTAAGAATATATCATATGTACTAACAACCAAAAATATAAAAGAGAAAAAATGCAGTTTTATTTACGGTAACCGGGCGGGGTAATTGCTTAACACACTAACAGTATCAATGGCTTTCATTTTGGCAGTTCCACAACATTCATTGCATTATTTACGTTACTGAGTACACAAATTTTTCGAACATGTGAAGCAATGGTTTAGCAACATCCTTCAAAACGATGCAGATGTTGACTGAACGTGTGTTACGAAATTAGGGTACAGGAAATAGTTGACTCACATTACAATCCAGTAAGCATACACTGCGCATCAACTGATACTGAATCAAATGGTGCAGAAGGCCCGTATGACGACAAATTATTTTAATCAGTATGTCAATACTTAAGCTCTTCTCTTCGTAGCCCATTGTTAAACGCTCATGTATGACTCACATCGATCATCATCTGCCTAGCCTTTTCCCAACTATGTTGGGCTTCTAGTCTAACCGGATGGAGCTGAATACCAGTATTTTACGTGGAGCGACTGCCCATCTGACCTCCACAACCCACTTACTGAGTAATACGATACCCCTTGGTAAGACTGGTTGTCGACCCGTAACTACTGTCAAGAATGACAGCTGGGACCAACGGCTTAACGTGCTTTCCGAGGCACGGAGGGGTCTTGGTATGTGAAGATGGTCACCCATCCACGGACCAATCACGACAAGCGTAGCTTAACGCGATCGATCGATCCGTGCGGCTGTTATTACTTAGCCACAAGCCCCTCATGACTCACATCGAAAACAAGTAAATCACTTGCAACGAAGAAATGGATATAAAAACATCACAACAATATGTCAGCTATCAATCATCCCAAGAAATAGAGTTTACAAGGTTGTTGTAGTAACAACCAGTCAGAGCTAATTGCATCCTTGCGATTTCATAACCCGAGGCTTAAATATCCGGCGCTGAACACGTTTGAGGAATTAAGCACATTATCGATGTTTAGTCGAGCTTTAAAGTCTATGAGAAAAATCTTTATTTAACCCAACCATTTGATAACGTTTGAGGGGCTTGTGGCTAAGTAATAACAGCAGAATGGGTCGATCGATCAGGTTAAGCTACGCTTGCCGCGGTTGGTCCGTGGATACCAAGACCCCTCCGTGCCTCGGAAAGCACGTTAAGCCGTTGGTCCCGGCTGTCATTCGTGGATCTTTGACGGTCGTTATAGGTCGTCAGTAGGCCGAAAGTCTGACAACCAGTCTTACCAAGGGGTATCGTATTACCCAGTGAATGGGTTGTGGAGGTCAGATAGGCAGTCGCTCCATGTAAAATATTGGTATTCAGCTGCATTCGGTTAGACTGGAAGCCGACCCAAGCATAGTTGTGAAAAGGCTAGGCAGATGATGATAATGATGATTTGATAACGTTCGCAGGGCCAACATGGCCAGAGATCGCACCAGAAAGGGAGGTTTGGAAGGCAAAAGGGGAAGTCTTTGCCCAGCAGTAGGACACAATAAAAAAAACACTGAAGTCTAACATTCAAAGTTTACAGGCCATCTCCATGGTCATCATTCTCCTGTCTTTCTTCTAATTTTATTTTAATTCTTCTTCTTCCTTAGTTATATCTCTATCAACTCAGCTGTCATTTCAGTATTGACCCCTATTCTATTCACACATCATACATAGTCTTTCTGATCTTCTTCTATTAGATTCTTAATCCCTCACGTGTCTATTGCATTGTATTTATTTAGATCCATGTGAACTTGGAAGTTTTATTGTGAAGTTAGCAGATGAAGATAAAAGATGTGAAGAAACTTTGAAAATGTAGGTCTATCTTTCTATTATTGTAGCTAAGATATACAAGGCCCCTAATTAACTCATCGAATGCCGTAATTAGAGACAATAAAAAGACAATTGCTTATGCCGAACTGTGTAACTTAAGACATTCAAAAGGTTAAGCCATCCTCGTTCATTTCATACTCAAAACTACAACAATCATCTTATTCCTCCACAGACACCTCACATGCTGATATGATAAGCGATTTCAACAAAACTTCGCGGCCACCAGCCGCAGCATATCCATGCACAAATCATGAATATGATATTATATCCCTTTGCAGTAATTGTACCGCGCCTAAAAAGTCCCCCTGGACGCTACACCACTGCAAAGTACAGCAACGAACTTATAAAAACACTAGGGTTAAAAAAATCTAGAGACATCTATTCTGATATCAGACACATCTTAAATAAAGAGTTGTTTTGCATGTAAAGTCTAGGTTGTGCCATTGACATTACAGCGTTCAACAAACTTGAAGAGATCATCAACCTATGTATGTAACACCACTTTATGTAACACTCGTTACCTTTATGAGCTAAGTAAAGCCCTGATCGATATCAAGGATGAATACTTCACGGCCAAGAAGCCATATAGTTACGTCTAGTTGTAAGATTGTCCTCCACGCAACCAAAGCCTTACGCATTGATTGCTATCTTCTGTCATTGAACGAGGTGACTGTACTAAGGCAGCAATAGACGATAGCCGGCAAATTATTACATGTATTATATTTAAGTCAACATATTATTGTCAATACATGTCTACCGATCAACTTGGGCTTACAAATGACTACAACTATGAACTATATTGCCGGATTTTTCTGAGCCTGGTTGTTTGTAACCAGCATACAGGAGTGACGAGAAACCGCTGCTTATCTCCATGATTTGTCATAATCCCTTAAAGAGCCTTGACAATAATTCTAATGACTAGTTCCTCACCAAAAATCATACGGTACCTTTTGCTATTACATGGAAACAACGTTATCAATATTACTCATATAAAATTACGTACAATAACAATGCTGCAACTTTCTTTGTTACCAACATTTCAGGTGCAACACCCAGTAAATGTCAGTTATCAGTCGCCTCGTATCACGGTGTTGATAACCGGTGTGCATACTATGTCAACAGCCCAGTGAACGATTCCATGGAACTGATCCAAGTACAAACAATGATAATATTATAGTGACAAGGATGCTCTCACATAAACAGTAAGTAGTATTGCTGGTTTTATTATTGTGCATTGCTTAATGTACTTCCGTAATGTAGGGATAGCATGATACTTCTGGGAAATATTCGCTGATAAGATAAGTACCTGTAAATATTCATAAATAACATTCCTAGCATATATAATCATGCAGGTTTTCACGACAAACGTGGCATACGTCATTTATCGTCCTATGTAAGGTGCTTGTTTTGTAGTCTTAAAGTCAGAGAAGAAAATACGACCTTTTGTGAGCAGGAGTACCTACATTACTTCAGCCACAACAAGTATCTTTTGTTCAGAGAATGATACCTATATACTAAAACGACATCTTACAAGTCATCAAAAGATATTGGGATTTCTGAACGTAAGGAGTCGTAGTTTGAACTCGGTTTCATCTCTATTCCAGAGGAGCCATACCTTGCTAAGCACTAGTTTTAACATGCAAAGCTGAAAGTAATTAGGGACTTGCGAAAGTTGCACCTGTACGTCAATTCACGCAGGTACTTGTACGTTACTTAGGCTAAAAGTAGAAAGTTTTTATATAATTTCTAAGAACACTACAAATGCCCTAATGTATTCAAAAATACAATTTGATCATAAAACCATCAAAATATAATCTTGCCTGATAATAAATTACATAATATCAATTTCACCTATTCTGATTGGTAGGTACCATAATATAATATAATCAATTCAAAAGCAATTACAGAAGATCACAACTAAACTAGTCGGCGAAATAGAAGGCATCGATGAGTAACATCTGTTTATAACTAATCTATAGCTAGGCCCATAATTAATTTAATAATCCTAATAACTACCTCAGGGCATTCAAAATAAAATAAAAACTTTTCTCGGACTATCAGACATAATTGATTTCGGCGCTCGATTCAAAAAGTAAAAAAGCCGTAATTATCGACAAGTCGTTAAAGACGAATTTAACCAAAGCATCAAATATACTTTGGTTGGGAAACTAAGAATTCCAGGCCCATAAATCACCTGCTAATAACAATTTTAATGTTTTCCTGAGGTTATTCTTACCGGACTTGCCGCAGCGCGCGCTCCCCAGCACCACAACTCTTATTCGATTAACTGTCATCTTCATTAGTCCGGTTATTAAGTCACTGCACTTTATTTAAATGTTTGTGCATTTAAAATCTGCTAGCTACAAATCGTATTCGTTTGTACAAAATGTTCGAAACTTGATCGCGTTGGCGGCAATATCAGCTGTGATTCAAAGATGGCGGACGCACGCGCGCACAACGCACCTGCTTGCGAGCGACTGCCGTCAAACGAAATTGGCGCAAGGCGCATTCAGGCACGTCTATTACTACAGTGAGGAGTGAGAGACATTTGAATACAAACTCATTTGCCGTTGCAGTTTAGTTGGTGTATTAATTGGTAAAATGTTGAAAAAAACTAATCCCTGGTCCAGTCATCATTACTACTTCTATGTAGACTGGATGCTCCCAAAACGTCAATTTAAGGTTGCAGGACAAAAACACCAATTAATTTTTAATAATCTGTTCCAAATGATTTTGCATATTTTTCTTTTGTTAAGACTGATCACAATGAAAGTTTTTATAGAGTCGTTGTGGACCAAACAATAATATGTATATGATTATTGATGCCAGATTTTACCTATATTACAGGTTGTATAGTTTTGGTGTGCCAAATTCACGAATGTAGCGTGCTTTACATACGAGATCGAAAGTTACCACACGTTAGCAACTATTAAAGTTTTTGGGCTAATAATGATTGTCCGATGTCCGTTCAACATTTTTTGCGTACTATTTCTATCACAAGATCCAATAATAACGTTGAGGTTTGTACAAAAAACATTGACAAGCGCTTAATGGCCTTAAGTGAAATGTTTGACAGAAACGGACAGTAATCTAGGAGTCGCCAATTTGTTGGGCATAAAGAAACGCAGGGTGTTGTCGCGGTACTATCAGTAAATATTACGGTTAGGAGAGCAGACTGTGCGCTTAATCCGCGGAATGTATGCCAACAGCCAATACGCGCCGACATGTGATATGATATAATGTACAGTCCGCTACTAAAGTGATATATAAAACCAGTACTCCGGCAGCTGCCCAGTAAATTGTTTTATATTAACCTTGCAGCAGCTCTATTTTATAAATTGACAATTTAACTCTGAAACAGCAATCAAAAACACTCCCTTTGGACATGGAAAATCGTTGAATGACTGTAAACAATTGGATAATGAGCAAGTACCATATAAACCACAAATTTCAGCAATGCTAAACCATATTTTAACCAGAAGAATAGTCTTAGATATTTTTAAGCAGGTAATATTAGACTTACAGGGTGTTTACAGGTGAAGACTAAAATAGATGGAGCTGTATTATTCAAGATCATAAATATCCTGACTAAAGCTGAGGAAATGCAAAAAGAGAAAATTAACATTTTCAACACAAATGTTTCAAAGATTAAACTTCCACGATCCAAAACACAACTGTTGCAAATTAAATACTACCTACTTAATATGTTAATTGCCTGAACATAACACAGATTATACAAAAACATTCAAAACACTTCTCATATGTAAGCAGTACGCAATGACACAAATATTCATATGCATGTAGTGCATAAAACGCAAATCGTAGATTGACTAAGAGCCAATGTTTTACAAATACTTATCTCTAAATGCACCTTCAAATTATTTTACAATATTTCTGTCAATATTTGCATAAAATTCGATCCGTTTTTGCTGCGAAATAGTTTAGATGGGAAGATTTTACTGTTCCTTGCATTCTACAGTTTTGTTTTGTTTTAATAGGGCGCCCTAACGGTTTCATATAGAAGAATTTTAACAAGCTCTTTGTTAGCGTGTTCCTAATATCGTGTGTTGGTAGTTAGAGAAATAGACTGGCTGTCGCCGCTTGACTGAATGGCTAGGAAAACATAAAAAGATAGATGAGAACGAAACGATACGGTGCATATGATGTAGACAAAGACGGATTTTGTTTTGAAGTTATTGACTGAGCGGAAAATATTTACGTTAAAATCTAAAACAAACACTAGACTAGCCTATATATTAAAAAACATTGACACTGATAAAGCTTTTAAAAACGCCGTGGACGACAATTTCTGTTGATTTTTCTAAAATAAAGTCGCACTTGATATACGACTGCTTTGTAGACGAACCTTACAAAAACATGAACTCCTCTACGAATAAGTCCATGAAACACCTTGTTTCACATTTGGATTTACAATCCTTTGTGTTGCCAAGTCACGAGTACAGAACATCAAAGAAACGCTAGAAAAATCGCAATGGAATTTAAAACGAAACTTGAATACTGGCTGGCATAGAACATTGTAGATGGGCAGTAAGTTTAGAGGCGTCAAAATAAAAATGTAAACTGAGATGCGAGGCAGACGATGCATGTGGAGATTGTAAGACTTCTTTGCGGTTTGAGCCTTTGAGCCTTATGATAGGCCTGACGAATAGTGGCGTGAGAAATGAGTTTCTAGTCAAAGCGCCTTCTGGAATAATAGATGATTGAGACAGGGAAGAGGTAAAAAACTAAGTAATAAATGAAACAATATAATTAGGGCAGTAAAGCTCACAGTGTTAAAGACGTAGGTATATTATTGACAGGCCTGTTGGTCTAGTGGTCAGTGGCCCTGACTGCTATGCTCAAGGTCGTGGGTTCGATTCCCACCTAGGACAAATGTTTGTGTGATGAGCACGATCATTTGTTCTTTGTCTGGGTGTAATTTATCTATAATATGTATGTATTTAGAAATATATATGTATGTTTATCAGTTGTCTAGTACTCATAGCACAAGCTCTGCTTAGTTTGGGACTAGATGGCGTTGTGTGAAAGTTGTCGAATATTATTATTATTATTTATTATTATTATGAGCAGCACCCTAATACTGCAACACACTGACAATCACAATCTGATTTTTTTTTCTGTATATTGCTAATCCATTGCTTCATATGTTCAAAAAATGAATCTGCTCAACGAAGTAAATAACGCAATGTTTGTTGCGCCACTTCTTCTTCCCAGCGAAAGCACTAGGAAACGGTGAAGAGCGGACGTTTTGGGGGACTGTTTTTTGTAGTTTTGACGTTCGAAAAGTGCTGATTCTCAGCCTAGTTTGAATAAATGAATTTTGATTTTGATTTTGATAATCGTCGTAGAACTCGACCAGCGGAGTAAATGCGTAACACACTAACAGTAGCAATGGCTTTTTTTTTTGACAGTTCAATAACATTCATTGCGTTAGTTACGATGTTGAGCAGAATTTTTTTTTGAACATATGAAGCTATGGATTAGCGATATCTTTCAAAATGATTGAGATTGTGACTGAAAGTGTGATACGCGATAGTGTCGATGTTTGAGAAACTGATGCAAATTGCACAATACATAGTTTCCTTCCATATTGACGTAGAAACCATACGTCATAGTGTTTATTTCCATCGACAATATTATTATTAGTAAGCAGGTTATCAGTTTGACCCACAAAACGTAGTAAATCTTATCAAATCTGTATTAGATAACTAAGATAGTTTCGCGCCCACGTCTTTATCGCAATGATAGTTCTGTTATTTTTACTTTTTATTATTTTGATAAAATTAATTGAATTTTATTGATGACACCATTTTATTTATTGATTTTCATTACTTTAAGAATAGGATCAAAGTATAACGTCTAACGAATCATATAACGACAACGTTGTATGATGTTTTATTTTTTTTCAGGAGTACCAACTCCTGAAAAAAAAAATATCTTTACTTTTCCTCATCATCATATTAATAGGCACATATGGTTACAGTTATGTATCATTTATATGGAGCACGAAAAGTGGCACAGAGATGCGGTTTCACGTATCGCTCATTGAAATGTTGCCAATTTAGAAAATTATCTACCCTAGAAAAATATTAATAGTGTAAGTATAGTAGCAATAGCACTCTATCAACAAGTTGTCATTCTGGGAATCGACAGCTACTGAGAATCCTATAGACTTGAGAGCTTTTTTAATAGCAAGGATCATATTTGTCCCCTTCACTAAAACGATGGATATCGTGTTACCAAAACAAATAGATTTCAGAGAAGAGCTCAATTCTCAAACATTTTTTCAAACGAAATTATGTAATTCTCGAAACCGTTATGTATGTTAAGTAATATTACTCAAAACAATTACTGGAATCGCCTCAGTTATTTAAGTATCTAGAAGTAATACAGCTGCCACATAATTATCTAGTCAAAGCACGTTTCTGGGTCAAAAACGTGATTTAGCCATTTTAGATTTGTTTAAATTAATTTGTTGCTAAAAATACCTAATACAAAATGAATTATATTTATTAGTCATTTTTGTTATATGTAGTTTTTATTCGCAGAAGAGTGATATTCTAAATCTTTGTTAATTCTTAATTCATTGGATCATCATCTGCCTAGCCTTTTCCCAACTATGTTGGGGTCGGCTTCCAGTCTAACCGGATGCAGCTGAATACCAGTATTTTACATGGAGCGACTGGATTCATTGGATTCATTGGATGAAAAATAAAAATACTATACAACCATGGAAAATTACAAAGAGCAACTTCTTAGACGCATGTGTGCACGTGTTTCTGTGACAACTAGAAATAACCCTATTTTTCTTTATTTTTTAAAATAAAATCTGGATCGTAATCTAGTGGATTACGGCCCACTCCTTCTCACAGAGGAGGCCTGTGACCCGGCAGTGGGAACATTATAGGCTAATTATGAAGTACCTAACCAATAAAGTTAAGCCCATTTTTTCCTCAAATTTCAAAACACACTTAAACACATTTGAGTGTGTTTTGGCAGGTGTGTGTTGTGTTTTACCTCCTGCCAATACACACTGCACCTACTATAGTAACAATACGATTGTGTTCATCCATCCCGACGGGTGCCTGAAGAGTCCCCGCGGTGGATCCTGTTACCCGACCAACGGGGATTTTATTCGGTAGCCACCTGATCTTAATCACGCCGCAAAATAAAAAAGGACGAACAAAATTCGAAACTAATTTCCGTTGTACACGAACGAGTTTTTATCGTGTCCGTGTCTTCACTTAATTTTTAATTTATTTTCGTTTAAGCGGCAAAGGCTCGTGCAGGCGTACAGTATATATTTGGCTTAAAGAAATTAGGTCGGTTTACCGCGAACTTGTGGATGTGATGATTATGCAGCATGAGTTATTGTCTGTACCCAGTTTGTTTCTCGAACAACAAATGTAAGTATTTCCTTATACAACGTGTAACGGAAAGGGGGTATCAACCCTGAAGGAGGTCAATGTGCTCATGAAACTCAACAACTTTCCCCAAAGAACATAGGTCGAAATATGAAAAAAAAATTTGGCCCTCCCATAGTAAATCAATCAGCTGGTAGTCAGTTTTGTAAGGGAGGGCCAAATTTTTTTTTTCATATTTCGACCTATGTTCTTTGGGGAAAGTTGTTGAGTTTCATGAGCACATTCACCTCCTTCAGGGTTGATACCCCCTTTCCGTTACACGTTGTATTTATAGCATAATTGATAAGTGCTAATTGCTACGGATTTTACGTCATTATCCGTAACACGTACCCACATGAACCTGCGACGTAAACGTAACGTAAATTCGAACGATTTTTTAATTGAAAACAGAACCACCCTGCAGCATTTTAGTTTTTGCGAAAGAGACAATTAGTACCCAGAGATATGAATAAAGTCTCAAACTAAAAGCATCAAGAGATATGAATAAAGTCTAAAACTTAAAGCATTATATTCAAATAAACCAATTACAGGCACTTCTGAATTGTCAAGGGGTCGGTCAGACAGAAAGATGAAGCTATTTGCCCACTCCAAAGTGAATATGGAGAGTAACGGGCAAAAAACTCAACGGACACTCTTTTAAATCATAACATGTGCGAAACTACAATATAATTTTCAATTTTAAAATCGTTCGAATTTACGTTGCGTTTACTCCGTGCGTTCGTGCTACTAGGCCACACCCTAGGCCCACCGACTGTCAAACTATCAATAATTTCGCGATTGGTGAAATATAAGAACACGTTTATGCTAAATAGAAAAATTATATTATGCATTCAGTGTAACAGTTATGTAACGCAAAGAAATTTCACATTAATAAGGAATGTGGATAAGCCTGTAGAAATTCGTATCATAATAATATCAACGGTTCTTAAGTCTCATGAATATATTAGTGACAAATAGTAGTCAGTTTTACATTTCATTCGATTCTGATTAAATTTACTTTTACAATAAAGTTTGTTTTTACAATAAAGTTAATTAACATGTGTTAATTAGATCGAAGTACCGTTCAAAGTATGAGTATGAAGTAAGGAACGTTATTAGCTCAATTAGGTATTTACATTTCCAATTATGGATATGATACCACCCGGTCTCACAGTTTTCTTCGAACACCGTGGCGGAAGCTCTGGGAATAAATTACAGATTGTATGTACAGGTAGCCCCAAAAAGATGTATACACGAACAAGGAACCATTTTTTTGTCGACAACCATTATTCCATAACATTGTATCCACCGCATTTCACCGCACATCCAGCTATTTGTTTACCTCGTTATTGAATGATAAACATACTTATGCGTATAATGTATATTACCTTGTTTTGGTTATAGGGACTAGGGTGTATAGCTTTGGACCAAAAGGATTACTTTTTTTTGGTAAAATAAATTGTTTACTATGTTTTGTATCCATCCAGTGAATACGATGTTATGGAACAAAGGTTGTTGAGAATAAAACGGTACCTTGGCCGTGTATACTTCTTTTTGAGACCGACTGTACCTACTGTTACGATGTTTGTCAGCAACAAGAATGATGTGTCTGAATAACTGTAAGTACAGGGGAATCCTACTGGAGTCATTATCCTTATATTTAATGTTGACTTATCTTTGGAAAGTCTAGCTATTTTTAACCCCCAAAATATAACCTTGAATCTGAAACATGTACTCATTCAAATAATACATACAGGAAAAAAATAACCAGTGCGCAAAGTGTAACCATGAATTCAGCACATGATTCCTGACCCCCCAGTGTAGAAATTTTGCATGGAGGTTCAGAATCATATACTGAATCCATAATTACAGTTTGAACATTGGTTTTTATGCCCTGTATACCTATGCATTTTAATCATAGCAAACCTAAACACGGCAAAACTCGGCCATCGTGTTTTTAAAAGTGAAACTAGGAATGGAATTCTATAATATAGAACCAAATAAGATAAAACCAAAACATTCCAATGAAACTACCATAATTAAAAAACAACTTTTGAAGCTAACCTTTTATATTTACATTAATTATCTTCCAATTACAGCTTCCACTTCGAAGAAGTGGGTAGTTTTTTGTGACAGACTTGACCTAATTTCTACTGTCGAGTTTTTGGACGGGTCATCGCAAGTGCATTTATCTCCATCAGACCATCAGCTACATGGACTGAATTATGCAAATTACCAGTTAAGACAAACACTCAGGATAATTTATGATTCCGCAGAACTTTTCCATTAATATTTTCGAACTGAATTACCTTTCATGCTAATCCATTCAGACAAGTAAGTCAATGAAATTTTTAAGTAGGTAAATTATTTTGGAGCCAACTGAAAGTGATACGTTTGTTAATGTTATGAGAGTAGAGTTTCGATACTTGTAAGGAACTCCAAAAAGGAAATTATTTCTTACCGAATTCGCAGTTCAACCGTGTGATTAAAGTATAACAGTGCTCAATTATTTTTACTCTTTATAGAATTTAATGACGAATATTATTATATGCTCAAATCATTAAATGCGAATGTGTAAGAATTTACTTGAAATGTCAAAAAATATGTAACGCTCGACGGGACCTCAATACAGAGGGATATTGCTAAACTTAAAGGTATTTTTGGCAAAAATGCAACTTTGAACAAAATAAACGTTTTCTTGTTTTACGTAATAACTATGCAAATATTTAAATACTTCGACGAATAGTGCAAATAAACCAGTTCGTTTGACTGATTTCTTTGTTATTGCAGCCTTTGTAACGAATTGCACAAGGTTAAAGTTTGAAAAAAAAAAGAAAAACTACGGAGGTATTTATTATAATAACTCGCGACCCGTCCCTGCTTCGCGCAGTTGTTACAACTTGAAAAATCATTGCGATTTCTTTATTATGTGCAAGTTTAATATTTATGGATTACACACATACACCTTTCGGAAAAAAATTCTAAATGATGGTGAAAACTGCGTCAAAATTCGTTACGTTGTTTTAAAGAACAACGCAGTCACACAGATAGACACAAAAAATGACTTAAATTTATAAAAGGCTAGATTTTATATGATCTGCTTTTGTTTTATGCCTAAGTAGTTTTAAACTCCATACGACACCTACGCGCCTGTTTTATTATGAATCGGGAAAACCAATGAAAAAGAACACTATTTATACTACATATTTCTAATCTTCCTGGATTGGAACGCGCGCTAATAAATTGCCAAATATTCTTAAACATTGGCAAGGATTGATTGATAAATAGCTTCCTACCATGAACTGGTCTAAACATCAATGGGTAATTTTAAATCGGCTTTTTCAGATACCTAAAGGAAAAGAAGCACGTAGGCCTTCCAATGTTGCGCCCAAATGCGTCATTGATAAATGTATACGCTTGAAGCTCTAATAACGGGAAAACCGAACCAATAACGTATTTTTTAAAGAAATATTTACTTTGTCTCTGCGTTTGTGAAAATTTAACATGAAGGGAGGATTTAAGACTGGACGGAATACTACTGTATTATTTGCTTGACACACAATGTATTTTCCCTGAATGTGCGGGAAATTCCTATGTGCAGTAACATCCATCACACAAAAAGAGTATAGTCACCGCGTAACGTTTCGCCAGCGAAAAATTTTTGCAACATAGGAAAAGGCCATACTTTTTAGCTTTATTTATTTAACAATGTATGTACACATATATAAACAGACAAAAAGATAGGAACAGAAAAATACAAAGGTGATGATACTTATTTCTAAAGAAATCTGTTCCAGCATGCCTGCGATAAGAGAGTTCTTAAAAGTAATAACAAAAAAGCCTACACGTAAATTAACACAGACGTTACGTAAATCCAGATGTTAGTACTAAGGGTCGTTTTTATTCAAAGTTAAAAACGTATTCTACCCCTATAAATACACACATATGGCGTCCCGGCATTCCAGCACACACTCCACTAACAAGAAGATCTACAAGTGTGGTGAGATTCGCGAAATAATGCGAGGATGTCACGCGAAGTGCCGGATGTCCCAATCGAGGTACCCAGACACCTTACATGTCCAAACAAACGATACACTCGGCGCACGCACTCGCTCTGATGAACCCATGAGATAACGTCACTACACGTGGTAAGGGATTTATATACGTAATTTATTTTAGCATCGGTGTTTTTAAGCTTGTTGATTTTTTTACTGTCTTGAACACCGATGCTGAGAAGAGTTATATTTTAATTGACAGCTATTTGTGTTTAATTTACGTGGGCGATAGATAGTCTTTAAGGCCCTAGGGTATATCAAAAAACCTCCTCAGTGACGATAGGTACTTAGGCACGTCCAGTGCACCCTAGACACCTAAGTATCTCTACACCAACTTTGCTGACTAGCTGATTTTTCCACTAACGAACACACTATCGTCGATCTCGTACTGACACCAGAAAAAATGCGTCTACAAGTAGCTAATCATATTTATCTCAATCATAAAATGAGAGTGATTGATAACTTTACCCCGCCATATAAAGAACGAGATAATTAAAAAAAAACCTCAGTAGCTTAGTTACTCTATTTGCCAAAAGCAGTAGCAAACTACATGGTGGCTCTAGATTAACAAAATTTCTTATTTGTTTTTTTTTTATTTTAAATATTATTTAATTATTTAAAAAGCTAACAGACTTAAAATAATAATAATGATATGTACAAGTATATAAAAAGGAGGGCAAATAATCAAAGGGCATCAAAAAATTCGTCCGTATCGCTGTCAATAGGAAACGTGCCCAAAAGGCTGGCAGCATTATCACGTTGTATGGCAATGCTGATTCTTTGAAAAAATCCTCTGGTCACGTGAAGAGTCGACCATCCGCTTGGCGATATCCCGAAATAATAGGGGGGCACTCGAACCCCATGGCCCTAGAAAAAAAAAAAACAAAACATTAGGGCCATGGGGTGCGAGTGCCCACCTATTATTTCGGGATATCGTCAAGCGGATGGTCGACTCTAGATTAATTGATTTAGTTTTCCAGTTCAGCGGGCATCATTTTTAGTACAATTAAGATCTGAGATTGGCTGCTCGCTGACAATATAATTAGCCCAGTAACATCCAGGCTATGTGGAACATGTTAGGTAATAATGGCAACTCCAATTATTCTTTAGAATATTCTGGGAAAATTATACAATTTCTGCAAAATGTTAAGTATTTTGGAGGAATGCCAAAGTTTAGATGTGACTAAAATAATATTGTAAATGTGAATTAAATGAGATATTTTATAAGGTCTGCCTACCCGGCCTCAAAAGCATTTATTTTATTTTATTCTATTCGGAAAACTTACAGATACTATAAACAGTGTTCTTAAACAATATGCAGTTGAAGGCGATTTACAAGATTCCACTGATAAACACTTGAAACAAAAACGACAGCAAAAAAGGTCGGTACAAAATTCCTACAACATAAATTAGGAAACAAAATAACACGATCGATTAATACAAACGAACTAAAAATCATTCAGATGCAAACAATTACTTTTCCGTAAAAACGCTTTTCACCAACAAATAGAATAGAATAGAAGACTTTATTTCGGACACAAGTATCCATATAGTGTTAGTAACATACAAAAAATAACTTACTGCCTAGTGTTAGTACAAATCAACCTCCGCACAAACTGCTGTACTATTGGAGAGCCGAGGCTCCCAGCTACGCCGAGAAACACTGGTATTGAAAATGTCCAAATCATGTTCACTACTTATTTTATTAAAACTTCTGCTCGCAGGATTTATATACGAATTCTGCATGTACGCGGACTTGGAATGAGGGACATGCAACAAACTAGAAATTTGACAGATTGTAGTAGATTGATGTGCTGGCGTCTGTACCTAACTGCTCTTACATAAATTCTATCTATATTACCCGGACCTTTAAAATATGTACACAATAAAAAAATATCGATTGCTTATTGTTTTATAGCCTCGTGCCAATCCGAAAGGTCGATAATTTTTTATTGTCAATGTTTCAGAACTGCAACATAATTCTTGCTTTTATTTACTCCGAGAAGAAAGTTGATTTCTCCTCTTACCTTTACCCTATAAATAAACGTAGTAGTATTATGCCTGAAAGTTTGTCTTCAGCACCAATCTACCCTTATTCTATTATAATAACAGTCTTTTGCGAAAGTCGATGTGCAGCATTAGTTAGATTTACTACCTGATCATAAGGCCCTTTACATTTTCCATTTACGTACGCATTTGAAAGCATTTTGAAAATCTACGCACCTGTTTCTCTTTTTACTTTTAGATAGCGTTTATCAGCAACATAACATGGTGCGCGTGAGCAAGGCAACGCCATAAATACGGCGGCGCCGGCGCAGCGCCCTATCGACGAACACGCCCTCTGGCGAGCTTCGCACCACTGCGTCATATCGCGTTAGCCGATGTTACCTCATATGGAAGTACACTCGTAAGACATGGAGACAAATTCGTAGAGAAAGCCACACCGTCTAATAGTTTTATTGTAATTTTATTTTCTCTTATGGCTGCAAAGAACCAATTTCTGCAGGGAGATATAATTCTGCGCTCACCGTATAAGCTCTGGCTGTGATAACATGTTTTTATATACACACATAGATACTAAAATTGATTTTATTTTCAGACAGAATCTATTCAATATCTGACTGCTACTTTTTTGTACGCAGTAGTTCATACGACAACTTTATTTATATACAGTACACGTGTATGAATGTTGACAATGAAGACTTTAGACTATACGTCACCTGAAGATAAGCAGCATACGCATCTGGAGCTCCAAGAATAAAGGGAGATAGCCTTCCAATTAAGAGCTGCGATCAATCAATAACACGCAAAGTAAATAACAACTCCAAACTGTCTTGCCAGTGTAATCTGTTTACATTCAAGAAGTATTCACAAATACAAGCAGCATTACAAATCAAATAAACATGACAAATATGAACCAATTTGTTTTGCACACTGATGTATATTGAGCGGTTGGAGCAAATCCATATTTTTATCATAATCAGTGTTTGTGCAAGTTCAAGAAAAAGAACTGCGTGGATAACATGACGAATTACTGTGTATGATTTCAATTAGTCATACGATTATTTCTCGTTACTCAATATGCGAGTGCACGGGGAGGAACACAAAGAGATAAACAAAGCTACACGTTAGTAGCTGACGCCTCAGTAACTCATGCTACGATATCGAATGAGCTCAGATCACTTCTTAGAATACAATTCGAGTTACTGAAATGTTTATTTACTGTATCAGGTTCTGGGGGCATAAATACAACACAGCTTCAGACTTCAGAGCATCTCTGATTTCGTTGTAAAGTCCAAGCTTTTTAATTATGGCTTTCGCGATGGAAATCATTCGTGGTCGTGAAACGCGTGCACATTACTAGGATTAAGTACTATTCTCCGAGACGACGATAAAGTATAGAGATCACTTTTTATTCCAATGTCAACGTATTTAAAATATAAATAAACATCTGTTGATGTGACACATAGCTGTTTACGGATTAACGGATTTGTGAGAGAAGTTGTAAAAAAGATTTTAAAGACTGTCCGCGATATTTGTTGTTTGACAGATCGCAAAATGGCCAATTACTGACTAACGGTTATTTATTAAGTGCCAGTATAGTTGTTGATTGAGTTAATAAAAAGTTTTATTTAGATTTGCATCAAGATCAATGACTTCTAAAAATAAAATATAAAAAGTTCCAGATTCAAATTCACGAAGTCTCAATAAAAATTAATATTGCGCATTGTCATGGTATTTCTTCGCGATCAGTCAAAGGTCAAGATATAACCGTAGGTAGGTATCTAGATGACCCACCACTTAGTACACAGACACTCCACGTGATATAGCTGTAATGTATGTGCCAAATCCCATTAGATTTTTAATGAACTGTTTAAATAGCCAATAAAATAAGGCCAACATATGGCTCCTTAACCTGAATTGGTAAGTGACAGACTCTGTCTTAACGTCATTCACGAATCTACTAAACGAATTACCACCAACTAACAAAACCAATGAATCTTGGCCTCTTATAGTGGCGTTACTTGCTAAGACAAAAACCTACGGAAGTCCATTCAGCATGTAAAAATGTTTGTTCCCCTTTTTGTCGTGGGTCAAGATATATTGGGCATTAAGTAATTACTAAACTGCGACAGTTAAAATCCATTAGTGGTAATAGACAAAAAATACATTAACTTCAAATCTTATTTACGTATAACGGTAGGACCTAACATTTGACTTTGATAATTATTATAGATGTCATGCTTTATTTGTTTAAGGTCAACTACCGGAAAAAAACGTGTTCATACTCAGAATCGTATAGTAAAATATATTACAGAATCTAATTTTTTTTAAATACCCATGTTTATACACTAAAACCACGTAACGGTTTAATAGAGGCACTTTGCGATATTATTAATAGTTAAGATTTTCCAATTTTCATAAATTCATACTAGAGTCTAATCCAACAGTAGGTACCAACAATAGGTAACTTCTTGACATCGGCATCGCCATCACGCCAAAATGAGACAGAAGTACTTACATTCCGACCAAAGCTTCTTCGTAGTGCCTCCACTGGTCTGAAAAAATAACATATTTTCGAGACATCCGTTCGTTCAGTGTCTGAAGCTTTTAATCTGACCAACGCAAGAACTTTCAACACACTTTTGAGTCTGAAAATCATAAATCACATTTTATTAACTCATTTATTTCGTAAACAGTGTGCAATACACGTTGTGGTCGGCAATTGAGCGAGGGGTGTGTAATCACGAGCTCTATCGACACGCCGGGAAATGCAACCGAGAAATTATCTGATCCCTCCCATAACTTACGCTAAAATACTAAAATTACTTTCGAGAAATCTTTTGGTCAGATCTTCACGCTCTCAGCGCTTATTATATTCCATTACGATACCAATAATAGCTGAATACTATTACAATTCTCTTTAAGCACTAGTTATCGACACATCTTAATTAAGAATGCCAATATAGATTATTGAAATGCGTTCAATATCAATAAACTGATCCAGATATTCTTAATACTTATCCCGTTAGCGTCCCGTTTCAAAAGTGGATTGTAAAGCAGCTAACTCGCTTTGCAATTGCAAAAATGTTATTTGGGTTCAATTAAACAGGGGGGTAATTCTCGTAATTCTAGAACGTTCATGGTCTGATCTGTCTGAATCTGTCAGAAATACCTCTAAACCTTTGTTTTTTCTACTTTTTTTAAAAACGGCTCCACTACGCCATCAGTAAAAAGAAAGAGAAGAAAAAGTTGAACGTTGGTTGGACTATAGTTCTTAAATCAAGAGCATTAAAACTTTAACAAACATTTTTATCAAATGTAACTCACCGAGTACGGAACCCCCAACATACATTACTGCTACATAATCTCACTCGTTCGCATTTTATTTTCCTGCGACCGTGACTATCTGAAGGCTACATCGGCCGTCACGGGAAATAAAGTTAGCGCTGGTAATATGACACTTGAAACCTCGGATACGACTAGTCATCATCCATTATAGCTTATTCGCAACGATCTCGCCTCGATAGTGTATCTACTTAGATTTTGCTATGTCATTTAGAAAGAATTTTATGCATTTCGTTTTGCTTTTGTTGTACAGAATTGCCTTGGGGTTTGATTTGCATAGAACTTGAATTGTTTTGTGTAAAATATTGGCCTAACTTTTAGCCATATTTGTCTATCACTGCAGAGGCCACCGAATATTTGTGCATAAATATGTTTCACACAGTCAACGCAGTGCAATCTCTCCGCCACGAGTCCGACACAGTCCAATTACAGAATTCTACTAATAAAACTACTTTATGATCATTACTCTTTCATGTTAAATAGCATCCCTGGTCAGTCAGTCATTTCTCCTGTGAGCGTAGCAAGGGGCGACAAATGGCATACATGTAGGAAGTTCACTTGTTCGCTGATAACTTCATAATGGGAAAACCTCGTTTACTTAAAAGCAATCTTGAGAGGAACAGAAGGTCAGGTCACATGAGTAAAAAACGAGCCACGGATGTACAAAATGGTAAGGAGTACCTACGCAATATTTTTTGAAAGTGAAACTATGAAAATAGTTTCTCACACAGTGGAAACATAGTCTGTTACAATCATGACCGTACCCCCTCCCCCCCCCCCCCCCCCCTAGTAGAGTAGAACAGTCGTAAAGCAAGTAACACTCGCCGTACATTTGTATATACCGCAGAATTTCCTTCAGCAACTCTAAAGTGGCATGATCCAATAAATATCCTCGTATTTAGGTTCGATTTCCGATCGGTTTATTTCAACATTTAAGTCGGATCACGAGTGCTTTCGATACGGTACACGAGAACTGTTTTACTTGAACGATCGTTTGCAATGTTAGCGCAAGTAGACCGGCCGACACTTTCGGATGTTTTCTGGAGATAGGAAGGGAAGATGGAGTAAAGGTGACGTTGGCATGTGTTATTCGAATCATAGTGCAACTTATCTGATCACATCTCTATCCATCATACATCTCTATCTTCCTCCCCAGGAGGATGTGATGAGAGAGATGTGAACACTGGTTTTTTGGTTAAAAATAAAGCCTGTTGAACACTCTCTAGTAAATACCTTCGTTAAGGTTTCAAACTGGTTTGAGATTAGTGTAAAAATTATAAGGGACCATGTTAGTTCTTGCAATGAAAGAAAAGAAAGAAGAAAGGAAGAAAGAAAATATGACGCAGAAAAAGAACACAAGCACAAAAAAATTACAAGTTGGGGGAAAACATGCGTCACATCCACGCAAAACAGCCATTCCTCAGACATTGCTAAGACCCTATGCGAGACAGAGGTCCCAGCGTTGGTTTTCAGCGACAACCGGCGCGGCGTTGACGTTATGACGTCAATGTCTAGCTTTACGATAACAGCCTATGTCTTACATCCTCTTTTGTCTTTGATGGACTAGATCAATCGTAATATATCATAACTTTTTATCCCATTCTAAAACCAACCCGTTATCTCACATCTAACTTTAATGTTAACAGTCTGTATTCTCCATCAATTCCGACCAGCTATTGAAAAGTAAATGCCCTACGATACCGAACCGTAAAATCGATTTAGCATTGAATACCAATTTCCATTACTCAGATATTGACTAACAGATCATAATCGTGAGTATTTGTGAGCTATAGGGAGCGCATCCATGCGTTTGTTGTTCCGAGTACATTCGTATTTTAGTTGAGAACAGGCCCGTTACCGGGTGAAGAGTGGCGAGCTGGCAATGTTCGCGGTGTGCTACAAAGACTTCGTGCTCCATAAATCGGGGAGACTATGACCTTCCGAGGTGAGGAGCGGCGCGGCGCGGCGCCTCCGCGTCATTGCGGACTTAAATGCTGATAGATATCGTTATTGGGGATTGGATCCTTAGCTTGATGTACAGTTTCTATTGTATTTCTCTTGAAAATTATTGCACCTCTTTAAAACTGAGTTGCTTCTCATCACGTTATCTGACAGATTAATTTGAGCACATCCGTTTGTTATTAAATTCAAATCCAGTTATTTTTTTAATCTAGCACAACAAATCCAGCAAGCGCTTAGATAAAAATTTTCGGTTCAGTCGAATCGATGGGTTCTTAGATATTACAGAAATTAGCTGCTTCAATATTTCCTAAATCCAAGTTAGAAATCCGAAATCCCAGACAGAGCTTTAGACGTGACACTGGCAGTGTATCGAGGCTCTATTAACAATTGAAACAGATAACGTTTTCCCTATTTATTATTATATTGAGTCGTTACAGCTCTCTCCTCATAAGGTCACTTGCACACGATACATTCTAAATAACCTCTTAAAAACTCCTAAGTAAGATGACTTATGTTTATTTTAGTTTTGGTAAACAGCAAAGTACATTAATTTTTTTTGGCTTAACGCCTCTAAACTGAAGCTCATACCGAAAAATATTTGCTAAACTTGTGTGATTGTGTTACTAAATAAACATTGGCCCGAGCTCAAGTAGCAAATAACTTAAGTGAATCGCAAACATTAGAAATTGGTTTTAGGTACTTTGACTTTAAGGAAAACATATTAAAGACTTCTTAAACTGTCGCCATAAAATGAAAAGAGAACGTATATTAATGAAGAAGAAGTTATGAAAGTGTTACTTGTAATTTTCACTTGTTTTGTATCAGACGATGGGTCAGCAATTCTTCGGTAGGTAGTAGGTATGTTTTTCTAAGTTGTTACTTAAACTTAGATACCATTATCATCTGCCTAGCCTTTTCCCAACTATTTCGGGGTTAGCTTCCAGTCTAGCACCACTACCAGTATTTTACATGGAGCGACAGCCTATCTGATCTACACAACCCAGTTACTGGGTAACACGATACCAATTGGTAGAAGTTGTCAACTTAGATAAATGCTATTTAATTTTGGAATCGACAAAAATAATTTCTTCTTCGGATTTAAGAATCATATCAAAAGATCGAAGCTATGCCTCGGAGGTCTTCACGGCCTTAATATTATTAGCATGCAAAAATTATTTAGGATCAAATACACTTTTTTTTTGTCAAAAACGCTAAAAACATACTTTTCTCGAAGTTCAAAATTCTTCGTCGTATCGATGATTCCATTTATTTGTTTTAAATAAGCTTCGACCAGAATTCAACCACTTCGACAGCGTTATCGTTGGCCTCGCAAAGGTCTTCCACAGCGCAGGTGTCAGTGCACAGAGAGCACGACAAGGGTGGGGCATAGTTTGCGATGTGGCTCCACACCCAAAGTCGCACTGCGGCTCATCGGAGTGCTCCCACCTGACAAAGTTGTGCCGGCAGCGGCTAACCTCGCTTCTAAGTCGGTTAAGAGATTTCTAGAAGCAGTGGTCTCGAACCTACCGATTTTTCGGTATTTCTACCGATATGGGCTCACAAGTTAAATAAACGAATTTGATTGAATATTGTATTTTTTTGTCAAATACCTACCGATCTACCGATCTCACTCTACGACGTTAGAGACCACTGTCTAGAAGTGCCATGACAGTTGGTGGACCTTTGGAAGCTTTTCTGCAGGCTCAACATAGTCCGCACTAGAGCTACCGTCATTTATTGGAAAGAAGAAGATCGTAAGAAGAAAGGTAATACCTATTACGATCTTCTTCTTTCACACAAAACATCAACAATAATCTGCCGTGCTAAGCTCAAAAGCGGTATCTCAAAAAAAATCGTGACTTTAATTTTTATGGCATCGGATAGCTTAAAGAAATATGCATCCAACGAGCTAAGCCAAATAGCGGTATCTATTTAAAACATATAAAAAAAAACCTTAAAAAATTTTGCCTATCATACCTCAAAGCACAGAGAATAAGAGCAAAACTTCAATTTTCTCAAATCTAGCCTTTCCTGAGATACCGCTTTTGCGTTTAGCACGGCAGAATTGTAAGTACCTACTTACAATAAATTGTTGATGTTTTGTGTGATTTTATACTGTTAAACCCATCGATATCAATAATAAATTTGTAATCCAAAAACCATGCAAAGGAAGACGTCTTGTAAAAAAAAGTATATCTTAATAAAAGCCTTATTACGTTGACAGCGAACATCATTGACAATGAATCTGATAAATGGCCGTTGCGACCAAATTATAAGCCGATGACACGATAAGAACAACATGAGATGATTATCTTATAACCTTTTATGATAAACTCTTTACATTTTACTTCAACTCGTAAGAAAATAAGGCAAGGCGCGTAATTAATGAGTAGGAGTAGGTAATGAGATGTACAGACGCCAGCACATCAAGCTCTGGAAACTGTCAAATTTTCCCAATCAACTTTAAACCTTATGCTTTAGAGATAAAGTACAATATCTATTAAAGAAATTTGACAGAAAACCCAAATTTGATTTTGTTTGATTTGTTTTTTTTTTTTTTGATTGTAGTAGCTTGATGTGCTGGCGTCTGTACTAGATGTTCGTTACTTTCTTATTCTATATCTCGTACTAATAATAAAGCTTAAGAGTTTGTTTGTTGTTTTGTTGGTTTGAACGCGCTAATCTCTGGAACTACCATTCGGATTAGAAAAAAAATTGCGTTTGATAGCCCAATTCATCGGGAAGGCTATATCGGCAGGCTAACATCACGCTAAGATCCTTAGAAGCCGAGCAAAATAAAATGAATAAGAACGCTGAGCGAAAAACGAAGTAATAACGCGGGCAGGCGATACGATGCGACGGGGTGGGTGGAGGGAACAAGAAATTTCACGCGGATGAAGCCGAGGGCAGAAGCTAGGGCTATTATAATGGTAAGAATAATCTTTAATATCTACTCAAGTCCACTATTGGACATATTGGATATCTACTCAAGTCCGCTGTTGCACATATTGGATATCTACTCAAGTCCACTGCTGGACATATTGAATACCTACTCAAGTTCACTGCTGGACATATTGGATATCTGCTCAAATCCACTGTTGGACATACTGGATATCTACTCAAGTCCAATGTTGCACATATTGGATATCTACTCAAGTCCGCTGTTGCACATATTGGATATCTACTCAAGTTCACTGTTGGATATATTGGATATCTACTCAAGTCCACTGTTGCACGTATTGGATATCTACTCAACTCCACTGTTGGACATATTGGATATGTACTTAAGCCCACTGCTGGACATATTGGATATCTACTCAAGTCCACTGTTGGACATATTGGATAGGTATCTACTCAAGTCCACTGTTGGACATATTGGATATCTACTTCCACATAACATAACACCACGCCTGTATTTCCCGGTAAACGGTTTGTATCAGGTATAGAAAAACAGCAGCTATCATAAGTGTTCGAGGTGGGTACAATATCAGCATGTAACTAACATGCGTCCTAGGTACTCAACACGTGGAATCACATTGAATCCGAAAGAATCGAGTTCAGACCGGAACATATTATTCAAATGTGTAAAAACTCACGTTATTAATAGCCCGTGCTATGCCATGTGCGTCTACTAAGTGCAAGCAATTGTTTCCAACAATTACCTCCGCCAATTGAACAATTACACTTTGAACGTCAACCTACCGTCGTCACCTTATGAACTGTTCTCTATGAGGCAAGTTCACGATTACTACTTCGCCGTACAGAATTGACGAGATCTGGATCTTTTTCGATCCCTGTCAAATAAAACTCACAAATATTGAAATGTGATATTATATTATATTATGTGGGCAGGGCACATTGATCGCAGTACAGAATAGATGGTCGCTGGGGCTGAAAAGTTCTGGAGTGGCGACCACGTACCGGAAGACCTAGTGTTGGACGCCCGCAAGGATCCGCTGGATGCGAGAAGCACAGAACCGGTTGAAGTGGCGGTGCTTGAGGGTTGGGCTTGTGTCCAGCAGTGGACGTCTTTCGGCTCTTAGGAAGATGATGATGATGGTATTATGAAGTGAAGTATTTTATAACTCCCATCTTCGCATACGTCATAATCAGTCTTAAATGCCTGGGACTCTGGCTTCTCTGAACGGATGACAGCAGTAAAGTCATAATCAAGATTTTAATTCCGTACAAAAATATAAACTCTCCGCTTGATGTTCTTGTTATGGCCTATTAAGACCCTAGATTGGACAAAAGCCATTCAAGCGAGAAACAATAGCAATAAATTCATATCAGTTTCACGCACGTAACCTTTAATTACGTAAAGAATATTCCAAGCATGACGTTACATACGCGTGCCGATAATTACTTCGAATCTCTGACGTCACACCATTTAAATTATATTTAAATGCAAAATAATGCGAAAGTATTGACCAATTATGCGAACGCAGCCCTGCAGTGTCTTGACCTTTCTGAGTTCCATGTCAATGGCCTGGCCTGGTCCAGGAATGTATTATGTCACAAGACGACACAAAAAGCTAATTATTATTTTGCACGCTTAAGGAGATTGGAGCCTCCTAAATGTCAGTACGATATTAATAACGAAACAGCTGCATATTCTCTGCGTGTACAATCGAGTGTAAAAGGGTCTTCTTGCAATTTATTTACCATCAAAAGTATACATTTTCTTCTGTGCTTTGGCATAATCTTCTAAATCTAAACTTGCATCGGATTTCCTGAACAAACATTAATATTTCCTATTCACACAAATTACACAATGTCTTATCAGCATATCAGCATACTAGATCAGCTGGCCACACAGACTCATTCGTACTCGTCCAAAGATGGCTGTTCCTTGTGACAGGTCGCTATTATTATAATACTATGATTACACATCGCTTGGAGCCGAGTTATTAATAAATAGTTAATACGTACCTCCCCACTGTCCACAAAGCGACCATGGGCCTTAAATCACAAAGTAATTACTGTTTTAAGATAGGCTTTCTTCTTGAGATTGAGAAATGAGTCGTTTAAAGATGGGCAGAGATATAAATCACTGCAGTTGTTGCTGTTAGTGCAACTATAGGATTTACTTGACTTTAACATAAAGAAATGATTGTATGTTTTATTGTTCATTTATTTTGTCGATGTACCCTCGGATCTAATTTTCTTTTTCATCAAGACCGGCAGGGTAATTGCGCAACACACTATCAGTAGCAATGGGTTTCATTTTGACAGTTCAACAACATTCATTGCGTTATTTACGTTGTTGAGCAGACACACTTTTCGAACATATGGAGCAATGGATTAGCAATGTGCTGCAAAATGACTCAAATTGAGAGTAATAGTGTGTTACACAATTAAGGTGCAGAGCTATGTTCCCCAGCTGCTCCAGCACTTTCTATTGAGAGCCGCTTCTTTATACGCCCCGACGAATCTAAAATACCCGTAATGTATACCAGACTCAATACCACGTGTAACATCACGTTACAAAATAAATTCGCCACAATTATATCTTAGGAAAGTCTAGCCTACGACGCACCACTGGGGAACGCCAAAAGAAAACAATCCGAAGAAAATTTATGAAAATGTTTATTATTATGTGGTGTTTGCCAAATGACCGAGATAACTTACTGCGTGTACCCCCACACTCACGTGTTTCCAAACATGTGAACATGGATGGGAACTCGAAAGAGGGTCTTTTTTTTAATTTCCATTTATTTAAGGAATTTTTATACATGAAGTACATGTCAATTCCATCATACCCTAACTTAAATTAAAATACATCTGCTTACGACTAAATAACATAAACAGCGCTTTAGCGGCTTCAGACAAAAGAGAGGACAACATCTCGTGAAACATACCCACATTAGCTCTGCTCAAGTAGAAATTTCCTATAAAACGAGGGTCTTGGTTTCTGCTTTATCTAATTTTTTCCCACTGCTGGCTTGTTGGTGTTATAGACATAGAATGTCCATGTTGCGATCTTTATTTCGTATGTGTTCATACTAGAACCAAAAATTCGAAGGCATGTGACATCTACCAAACCGCACTGGACACGTGGTGCATTACGGCCCACTCCCTCTCACCGAAAGGAGGGCCTGTGTCCCAACAGTGGGAAGTCGTTCGTGGTGCGTGTTCCGACACATCATCTCGAGAAGTTCCTCAAAGAAGAGTTCTGGCCGAAGGGTGTTGTATATCGCCGGTTTCGTGGCCGGCTACATGACACCAGTCAGCGAAACACGACGCCGACACTTCGTGTGCAGTAGTTATTAGTTTGTTATGTTATATGTATTTATAGTATTTTTAAGTTATATTATTATAGTATCGTACTTGTGATACTTTTGTATGTATTACTTTATAAGTATGTTTGTAGTAGTATGTATTGTTTTTTATATGGGCCTTAGTTGCCTGAAATAAAGGAATAAATAAGTACCTAAATAAATAATTATTGGCATTGGCTGATTATGCTGTGTATTTGTGTATTTATCTTTATTTCCGTCCTCGTCGTTGCCTATTATTCATCTCATTTGATTTCTTTTCAGATTGATAATTCCATCTTTATTTATAAAAAAAATAAAATAGTTACTGTAAAACATACAATGGGCGGCCTTATCGCTTTCTGCGATCTCTTCCAGGCAACCTTGGAATGGACAGTGGTTGCGTGGATATAAAAAAATGGGGTTGTCATTGGTGCAAGATAATAGGTATACTATAATACTTAGATACATAGATAAGAAAGGTAGGTAGGCCTTTGGTGTGGGATGCAACGTGTGTCGACACCCTTGCGCCATCCCATCTTCCAAGCACGGTGGGCTGTGCTGGTGCGGCTGCTGCAGGTGCGGAAAACCTCAAACGGCGAAAATACTCCAACCTCTTTGGAACTTATTTGTTCGAGCCGTTTGGGGTTGAAACACTAGGGCCATGGGGTCCGAGTGCCCACCTATTATTTCGGGATATCGCCAAGCGGATGGTCGACTCCTCACGTGACCAGAGGGCTGGCCTATTTTTTGGCCAAAGAATCAGCATTGCCATACAACGTGGTAATGCTGCCAGCCTTTTGGGCACGTTTCCTATTGACAGCGATACGGACGAATTTTTTGATGCCCTTTGATCATTTGCCCTCCTTTTTATATACTTGTACATATTATTATTTTTATTTTAAGTCTGTTAGCTTTTTAATTAGTGTTAGCTTATGTTATGTAAATATTATCTTGATACATAGATTGTTTTGTTTTTATTTTGCTCTTATTGTTTCATGTATCTAGTGAAAATTAGGTCATTTTGACTATTTACACCCACAATTTAGATCATGTTCTACCATGGCACTAAAGAACAGAGTTTTTGGTCCCAAAGCATTAAACGAGAGCATTATAGCCCCAAGCCAAATAGTCGTAAGTATGCAACTATGCTCATGCACCACGTAGGGAAAGTCAAAGAGTCCAACAGGACATCATAACGTCTCGAGCAAAGCCGCGGCACGATAAGCTACATAGATTATAATTAAACCAGTATTCGATAAATTGTGAGCAACAACGTTGGCGATGCTTTTCATTTCACTTTCTAAGTAAATATATCTATAACATTCGGTGTAATTTTCAGTAGTGAAGGGTTATTTATTGCACGAATTTTCTTTTAAAGAAATACAACGCTACAAGGTCCGCGTTTGACGCGTGGCATAATCAACCCATAAAGTTCCCACTGCTATGACACAGGCCTCCGCTCGGTGAACGGGAGTGGGCTGTAATCCACCATGCGGGCCCAGTGCGGGTTGGTAGATGTCACAGGTCTGCGACTTTTGTTTCTAGAACGTGCCGGTTTCCTCACGATGTTTTTATTTACCGTTTTGAGAGCAGTGTGGTGATGAACTCAATCATACAATGTAAAGCGCGCCTGTCTGGGCTAGAACCTACGACCTACAACTTGTAAGTCTCGGCCGGTAGCACTAGGCCACCACTACTCCAGGGCGCGTGGCCAAAATAGGAACTAACGACGCCATCTTGTTTTGTTTATAAAATATCTATGCCAATTTCCGCAAATGTTTATCAACAACGTCAATGTATTTCAGGCATCAAAAGACCTTTGTTAGTAGCACTCTAGTAGTTTCTCTCTACAAACTATGATCTAATCGGAAATATGATACGTATGCTTATCTTGAATTGAATGATACTTCCGTGTGAACACATAATGAATACTCAGTGAAATGGGAAATGGACGATTTTCTTATTACCTTAGATGCCTTTTATGTCACCGCAGGAAGTGAAAAAATACGTAATTCATAGTAAAGAAGTATGAGGAAACAATCTTCTATACATACAAATACATACATACAAAAATAGATAAAACTGAAGTGACTGTTTTTAATGTCAAAATAACAGCTTTATACTGAATGCATATGAAAGTTGGTTTGTCATATTTTTTGCCTTTGTAACACGCTTTTATTAGTTTCACCTGTATGTTTATTTGTTTGTATGTAACTGACTCGTTTGGGCTCGATTTTGCCCCACTTTAAGCGTTCAGATTTACTTTAAACGTTGTAGACTTATCAACGACCGACCACAATACAATATTTTGATAAAAAAAAGTTTAAAAAAAAAATAGTTTAGAAAACTAAAAAATATAAATCGTAAAATAACTTTTAATTTATATTTTATTCACTGTTATAAAAAGTATACTAACTCAATATGTTTCAATAATTTTCAAAAATGCTAAAATAAAAATAAAGTTATGAAAAGAAAATTAATTTAATTGTAAAAAAGCGTGGGGTGCTCTATATTGATTGTTGTAAATATATAATTAGAAGTTATTTATAAACGTAGAGTTAGTATAGAAATATAACAATGAAATTATTTTTTTTAGTTAAAAATCCAACTTGAGACCTCAGACACAATAGCACATAACCGTTTCTTTTTCTTTTAACAAGAGGACTTAAATTATAATCAACCTCATATATTTCTAGGTCAAGTGGTCTCAGTATAGCCAACACGTGTTACCTCATGTCATGTAAGTCACATGTTTCAATAAAGCTATTCGTTTAATGACCGGTATGTAGTGACAACCACTCATGCGCAGCGTCATAGTGATTAGTGTCCCATTTCTCAGACTCACAGACTTCCCACCGGGAAAACGGAAATTCCACGAAATATAATTATAGATTTGTTTTGTTATCTTTATCGCCGTCACACCGTCCTGCGATAAATGCCGACTTTGAGGCTGAGGTTACATTAGGCCGCGACGCGACCTACGACACATGAGCGATTAAAACAAACAAATCAATGCTCACGTACGAGTATATGGCTATACCGTACATCAAATATTACTAGCGATCTTTGATTTCTCTATGCGATAGGAACAACATTACTGTAATCACGGCATCAGCTACACCAACGTATCAGCGAAATTAAAGCGAGTTTATTCGAAAACTAGCATCCGCCCGCAACTTCGTTTGCGTAGAATTCGGAATTTCCGCCGTTTAAATTTTTATCTCCAGTTTCACCCCCTTAGGGGATTTTTTTTTTTAATAATGTAATTAGTTTATTTCACTTAAGAGTTGTCTTCAGTAAATTAACGTTAAAAGCCCTTCACAATATCCACTAGGATAATACTAATACGATTACTACTAGGAAAATACTAATTTTAACTGGGAAAAATAATTTACATAATTAACTCCACAGAATTAAGAAATAAAACCCACTGCTCCTTCTTACATGACTTCCCAAATTCAATATTTATGCTCTGTCCACGCTAAAAATCTTCGTTCCACCAACAATCGTCTTCTACGATGTCCTTCTCACCGTTCTGGCTTCATTCATTCTTCCTTCTTTGTCCAGGCGGTCTTTCTGAACATCAGGACGGCAACCAGTCGTTATCTTTTAAAGTGAAGGCACGTGAACATATCCGTCAGCAGTTGGCCGTAACATCCCAGCGCTGATTTGCTGGATTCGTTTTCTCCTCTACCGATCATTTTTCTCTAGACAGTTCATTTTGTTTATATGTATGTATATATGTATCTATCTATATACGAGTATTATTATTAATTCTTGTATTTTATAGTCATTTCCTAGCTATCTATCCCGTATGTTGCACCTGCCATATTTTGTCTCTGCATCACCCTAAGGTTGACTGGTAGAAAATACCTCAGGCATTAAGTCCGCCTTTGTAGAGTATTTTTTTTTTACTTTTGCATAAATTTTTAATAAATAAATAAATAAAATTAGCAGCATAGTAGCTAGATTAACAGGAAAACCTCATAACACTGTCCAATGTAGGAATCGAATTTGTCGCGGAGCCAATGCAAAGGTTTTTTTTTTATGAGGTTGGTGTTTGGTACAGACGCCAGCACATCAAGCTACCCGAAACTGTCAAATTTTCCCAATCAACTTTGAACCTTATGATTTAGCGATAAAGTTGAAAATCTATTAAAGAAATGTGACAGATTGCAGTAGCTTGATGTGCTGGCGTCTGTACATGGGTTTATTCAGCTGCATAATATGCATAATCAACCTATTATGTTCCCACTGCTGGGACAGAGGCCTCCTCTCTGTGAGGGAGTGGGCCATAATCCACCACGTGGGCCCAGTGCGGGTTGGAAGATGTCACATGTCTTCGAATTTTTGGTTCTAGGCAATCGCCTAGAACCAAAAATTAAACCACCGCTGCTTAACACCGTGAGGAAATCTCACGGTGTTAAGCAGCGGTGATAAAATTAAACACACAAATTTAAGTAAATCGATCTCACGACCTACAAATCGATAATTCGGGACCGATACTACTGGTTCACCACACAAAAAACATTATAGAAACAGACAGATAGGTTTAGGCTACAGATAGGTACGCTAATATCCTTTCAAATACGTAAAAAAGCTCTCTATAATACCAGCCGGTTGATTCTGTAAAAATCTCACCGTGAAATCATAAGTGAAGTGGCCTTGAAGTAAGCAATGTCAATAGTGTTAATCCCTAATGATCTCACTTCCCGCTCACTTCACCTAAGTTCTCACTGTGAGATTTTTACAGAATAGCACTGCAGTATTTTTAATTTTCTGTAACTTTTACAATGATTACTTGATTGGCATAAATATCTGGCAATGTATCTGTCCTAAAATGGGAGATAAAAACATTCACACTCTTTATTTATTGCTTACATTTGGAAACAACTTTTAAATTTTAATTAACATTTTAACATACGTTTGTAGTTTAACCAAATTAAGTTAAAGCGTACATTAAGTTGGGCAATAAATTATTCTTGTAGGAAAATACTGTTTTTTGGGTTCCGTACCTCAAAAGGAAATACGGAACCCTTATAAGATCACTTCGTTGTCCGTCTGTCTGTCCATCGGTCAAAACCATTTTTTCTCAGGAACGTATGGAGTTATCAAGTTGAAATTAATATCAAATACTCAATCCCTTGAAGCAGTAAAAACAATCAAACTTCTGAGTCAACGTAATCAAAAGATATTGGCATTTATGTTCCGGAATCAAAACTTATGGGACTTGATCTAGAATCATGAAAGGCAAGAAGCAATGTCATGTAGCACAAATAAAGGAAAAAATCCGAAAACCGTAAATTTGTAGTTACATTACAAAAAAAAAAAATCCCCGTGATAAACTATTTACACACCTACTTACTCGTATTTGTACGGAACCCTCGGTGCGCGAGTCCGACCCGCACTAGACTGTTTTTTTTTTTTAAAGGGACAGCTAAAAATAATGCGTCACAGTGACGAGAATGAAGGAATTAAGAGCTTAATCCTACTTTTTACCAAAAATAATGGGTATTGAAATGAACTTACAAAACTCTAGTGGATCGTGAACAGTTGCACGGGCTCACTAGTGGTGATATAAAAGAGACGATCATGGACAAATAGAGGGTTAGTAATGCTATTATCTGGAGAATTTGTATTGGTAAGCAATGAGGTGTCATATTTGTGACCCCTGATTATATACAACGTGTAACGTCAAATGCGCAAAACCTGAAAATAGTTTCATCAGAATAACGAGTAGAATTAATTGAACCACTTTTTAATATACGTCACATTTTTCAAAAAATCTTCATTAAAAACGTTCCCGTGTCTATTTAAGCAAGCCAATGTCAGCGCGGCGCAGCGGCCCGGTGACGACTCCTCATTCGGTAAAGCGTCGTCGCAGACGCAAAAAACGATCAGAATGGCCAGTAAAACTAAAACTGCACACAAAACCTTTACAATTTTTTTAAAGACTTATTTTCTCTCTGAAATATGTCAATTGAATTTAAATCAGTTGGGGTGACTGAGGTTTTGCGCATTTAACGTTACACGTTGTATACGTAGACACCGTAATTACTTATACTTATTCGTTTGAAGGTCTGCGTGAGATCTTTCAATCATATAAATTCTCAAATCAGCTTTAAATAGTACATATGTAAATTAAACCAGAATCTGTGGACAATTAGCTTTTGCGGTTTTTGATTCTGTGGGGCTCGTGGCTAAATAATAACTAACAGCCGCACGGGTCAATCGATCAGGTTAAGCTACGCTTGCCGCGGTTGGTCCGTGGATGGGTGACCATCTTCACATACCAAGACCCCCTCCGTGCCTCGGAAAGCCAGTTAAGCCGTTGGTCCCGGCTGTCATACGTAGATCTTTGACAGTCGTTAAGGGTCGTCAGTAGCCCGACAGTCTGACAACCAGTCTTAACAAGGGGTATCGTATTACCCAGTAACTGGGTTATGGAGGTCAGATAGGCAGTCGCTCCACGTAAAATACTGATATTCAGCTGCATCCGGTTAGACTGGAAGGCGACCCCAACATAGTTGGGAAAAGGCTAGGCAGATGATGGTTTGTGATTCTATAGATCTTTGTCATAAAAATATTGATACTGCAATGCTAATTGAAGGTCCACCTATACTTACTATCCTTGAACTCATGTCATATAAATACATCACTGTCAATGCAGCGTCAAGCATAAGCAATGAATAACCCTTAACATTTTAGCGGACACGGACAAAGGAAAAGGCGAAAGTAAATGCAGACAACATAACTAATGCAAGAAAAAGAATATTGCGAACTATGGACATCAATATCCTTTTATTAACACTTGTGCAAGATTCCGCCATGACTAGGGTTACCATCCGTCCGGACTTGTACGAACATGTCCGGCTTATATCCGCCCCCTTCCGGGGCTTGTGCGGACTTTTCATGTAAAGGTAATTTTATTAGAAAATTAAATGATTTCTGCGAAAAGAAACATAATAATGTTACGAGTAAAGGTCCAAACTTTTTTGCAAATGACCGGGCTTTTCGTCAGGTCTTTTCAAATTTGGAAATGGTAACCCTAGTCATGAGTGCCATGACACTGGCATCGCAGGCGCACGTTTATGAGCTATTCATCGAGTTGAAAGCGCCGTCAGTGCGGACACGAATGGACAATCAGATCAAACGCATATTCTTGTTCCGTGCAAACACAATGCTTTTCTTTGAGTTTCAAATGTATTTTCTTTGATTTTTATAGTTTAGAATTTATCGTACAAGTTTGTCTTTAAAAACAAGGTTGGCTATAGCAGATTAGATAAGCATTTGACGATATCGTCTTTAAAAAGTGCAGCACGATTTGAAAACAAGTAGTTCAAACATACAAAACGAAAAAAAAACTATCTCTATTAGCTTCTAGGGAACCCAATTATGATACAAGTTACAAACGTAGAATGTATAATTTCATGAGGATATATAATTTCAATAGTTTTGCTTTGTGTACATTCAAAACGAACCACCAGACATAAAATCTATGTAATTTAAGTTAAATGATTAAGAAATGTGGTCATCTAAGAGTACAAATCGTAAAAGATAACCCAAGTTGTTCAGTAATTAGCTTACGAAGATCAAATCACATCATAAACACGTCATTGTATTCAGCTTCATCTAGACATCAAAGTTGGGAAAAGGCTATGCTGATGATTGTGAAGCAACGTGGCAACTTTGTGGCCATAAATTCAGGCACTGATAAAGGCCCCGATCGACGGACACGTCAGCTACATAAAGTCGTAACCACCTGACGAGATGATGACACTGACAAAGCGCCAGCAACTCGCAGTCTCATGATTGATGTCTTCCCTTTGATATCACATCGCACACTGAGCTATATATCTCGCTCAACATTCTAGTACTTTCTGCTTCGAAATAGCTATTAATATAGATAGGGAGCCATAAAGGCTAGTTTAATTTATGGCATAGTGAGTTTAGCTACCAATCTTGCTGACTAGCTGACTTTTGAGCTAGATATGAGTCTCTTAGCAATCATACGTGAAAGGCGAAGATCTTTTGAGTAACTCAAAGAAACAAATACACGATGTGTTTTTATTGGGATTATAATAATAATAAATTCTTTATTTCACCAAAAAGCCATCTCAATACAATACTTAAAAAACTAAGAATATAATATAAGGTTTATTGCTAGGTTACAACAGTTTGAATACTCTGACTCCTAAACTAGGTGTAGGTGCCTGTGACTTAGGAGTCAGTGATTCTCCGTAAACAAACAAAGCCATACTTATATTAAATCCGGACGATTCAATAGCAAATGGTGGAAAATAAAACAGATTCTGATTTTAAGAAAGAAAAATAAAATAATAAAAGAAAATAAAAATTAACTGCATGATGAGTTGTTAGAATGTGGGGTATGTGTGTGTGTGTGTGTGCAGTGAGTAAGTGTAAGGTATGTGTGTGTGTGATGAGTACGTGTGGGGTGTGTGTGTGCGTAGTAAGATAGTACAGGATGTAACATTTATGATAAAATCATCACTGTAACTTACCCAACAGAAGATCCTCAGTGTTACTATAATCGAGACTTTGGAGATAATCTCTAAGTACAGTTTTGCATTTATATTTGACTAGCGACCCGCCCCAGCTTCGCACAGGTGCAATGCTGATCACTACATAGTATAAAACATAGTCGCTTCCCGCTGTCTGTCTGTCTCTGTGTATGCTTAGATCTTGAAAACTACGCTACGGATTTTGATGCGGTTTTTTTTTATAGATAAGAGTGATTCAAGAGGAAGGTTTATATGTATAATACATGCATAATATAGTAAAGAAACACTGATAATTTTAGAGCCATTATTTCTCGTAAAAAGTATAGGATAAAAAATCGTTATTGTGGGTTATCCCTAAGAGATAGACATATACCATTGTGGATTTTTTTGTAGACCTTTTTAAGGTGTACAATATTGTAGTACATTATTTTGATCTATCTCGTAGGATTCAGCCAGCGTTTGCAATGTAAACGCAAAAAATGTGTTTATTTACGAAATCACATTAGAAACCTCTAAAATTATCAGTGTTTCTCTACTATATTATGCATGTATTATACATATAAACCTTGCTCTTGAATCACTCTATCTATTAAAAAAAAAAAAACCATCAAAATCCGTTGGGTAGTTTCAAGCGCCACCGGCCGACTCCCCACTCCCCGGCCGGTAACGCCCGCATTTTAAATCTGTAATATCTTCGAAAATATTCATTTAAATTCCATGCTGTAAATGGCCATAATGCTCTATATGAAATGCACAATGTTTTTAAGGTACTTAATTGGATAAGGATTAATGCTGTATTGCCTAAAATTGTTTCTTAAATAAGCCATTATTTCTCGTAAAAAGTTAAGGATAAAAAATGGTTATTGTGGGTTGTCCCTAAGAGATAGACATATACCATCGCGGACTTTTTTGTAGAAATTTTTAAGTTGTACAATACTGTAGTACATTATTTTGATCTATCTCGAATGGTTCAGCCAGCGTTTACAATGTAAGCGCAAAAAAATGTGTTTATTTACGACATCACATTAGAAACCTCTAAAATTATCAGTGTTTCTCTTCTATATTGTGCATGTATTATACATATAAACCTTCCTCTTGAATCACTCTATCTATTAAAAAAAACCGCATCAAAATCCGTTGCGGAGTTTTAAAGATCTAAGCATATATAGGGACAGACAACAGGGAATCGACTTTGTTTTATACTATGTAGTGATTTACTGAGGGTTTTGAATTTCATTGCATCCTACAAGGCAAAACGGTGATAATCAAGTAGTATTATGCATTTTATGGACGTGTCTCCGAAACAATGTTACAGAAAAGCAATAAAACTTAGAAACCTTCCATATCGTTCAATATACACCCGCATAGCTCTATTGCGGTTTTTGTAAAATCCAGTCTAGCAGTCGTTGAATCATTCTTGTTACAATGTATTTCCTTTATGTTTACTGCAGCTGAATAAAGCCAGGTGAAATGGTCACGAATTCATCGGATTGAATAACCTTTTATTTTACAAACGGCTTCCTATTGCTCATTGAAGCAATAATTCACGGGTAATGATATAATAGGATAAATTGTTGGTAATTATGCGTTGTTGCGTTGTTATAAGTCAATTCAAATATCGTAACTCAATTACTCTAAACATTCAGGAAACGTCAACGCACGGTAGCGAGCACTGCGTACTCGCAGGTACTCGTAGGTATGGTGAAGGGCTTGCATAATGGCTGCGCGCGCGCTGATAGCGGCAGCGGCCTATCTACAAGCGCGCTGACAGAAGCAGTTAGCCTGTGTTCACACATCGCTTGTTAGACACCGCACAGCTGCCAATTACCGCGACATACAACCCCCATACAAACTCACTTTCGCCACTGGACCCGGCAATAAGCGTATGTTCATAGGATTTTAAATTGCAAACGAGATGGTAATTAGCGAAAACAACCGCTTAAAGTCGTGGCATTTGGCCACCGAGGGTCCTGTATGGAAATTAGGGACAAATTACGTCTCCACTCTTACTTTCATGTGTATAACAACAGTTACATAAAACCAGTGATTTATTATTTCTTAATCCGCTTTGTTATCCTGTTTAAAGGGTTTGTGCAATTGTTGCGAATCGTACAAAAATAATGTCGATTTATCAATCGGATTGTATCGATTTTTGCGATCGATCATGACACGAATAGATCAAAACAGCCGGTCAAACGTATTCCATATCTGGAGCCGATAATCGTATGCGTGCCCGGGCCAAGCTCGCCACTTATGCAACTTATAAAATATTGCGAACTCATAAGCGCAGTGCGCCCGCGCCGCGGCAGCACTGAGATGAAACTGGAGATAGAGTTAATCTAATAAGTCAGATCTGAAGCCAGACGTCGACCGAAGTAATAACTCACGGTTGAGGAGCCAGAGGTTAATTAAAAATAGCAACTTCAATCTTACATGTCAGAGATGGAGTTAGATTAGGAATCGTCCGATTTATCCTATCTCAAACACTAAAGCGCACTTCTTTACCAAGGAAGCGTAATAAGTAATAACTTACGAAATAATAGTAGATTATGAAAACGATCTCCTTGCGAGCTTTCCCTAACGTAGAAGATTGTTTTAAGGTATTTAAATTCTAACATATCTACCTATTTGTTTATAGTTGATTAAACAAACGGCAACACTTTTGTAACACCCATTTACGCTTTTATCTGTTTATTTCTTAACGTTCTTGTACCTAATTACGCAGCGTATAAATCAACTGTTGGTTTTAGTGCCAAATCTCGCGAACATATCGCGTTGCGTCTAAGTTCGGACAAACCTAACTAATGTGACGCAATTTTGCACTTGAGAAATTCAAGCTATCATTTCGCGGCGTTCTTAATCGCAGTCGACGGCCAGTCATCACTAATCCATTTGGTGTATATTCTCCGCATCTTACACAAACGACCCGCGAGCCAGGCTGGTTGCAAAGCATTCCACGTAAGAGCAATTACAAGTAGGCTCCGGTGTGTTCACGTAAATACCACATGCGTATAGTTGTAATACGCATGGTTTGCTCCAAACGACTTTATGTGAAGACATTCGTTATATTCAATTACCGACGTTGTATAGTCCTGAAACACACCCCACAAAACCCCTGATTGCAATACTTATCGAACAAATCACGAACAGAATCGAATATCGCACAAGGATGTAAATAAATATGTGGGTTCAATTGTGAAATGAAGCATTTTACGATACGACAATATGAACTGCCAATAAAAAGGATATTATTTTAAATCAGTCATCGCAACAAAGTACCGATCATGTAACAAAACTGTTTTATGTCAAAGTTAAACGAAACTGCTATTGATAACAACTAGTTTGAGAACATAATCCTTAATTGTGTTGTTGGACAAAGATAATAGTTGACGTTACCGCTAAACGGGACATTATACGGTGAGGAACGTAATTAATAATATGCCTGGGTAAGAACATTACAATTCTGAATTGATTTTAATGTTGTTAGCATCATTTACAAAGACATGAATGTAAACATGTTCATAATGCTTAATGGGCCTAGGCATGTATACTAATGGTGCAAAACTGTATTCTGCTTTACTCTGAATAAAAAATCAGTCTGAGCTGCAACGTAAGTACCAATCGTCTGTCCCATTAATCCGCATCACTACTTACTTCAGCCGCGTCACGTACGATTACTAGAAACCTTGGGCTGAGCCACAGATAAAGCACTGATTCACTGGACACATTCAAAGATTACCGTAAGTAGTGATTTCTACCATTTATCCTGTCAATCACCGCTGGTTCCTAACAAACACCGGTCAAAGGTGCGGGAAGGCCTCAATCAAATCAATGATACGGGGAAATATAACAGATACCTTGTAACACATTCGAGTGTATAGGAATACCACTGACCCGCTTGTTTCCGTCAATCATAACATAGGAACCTACGGTAAGGTATTGTTGAGACCGTTAGTTAACTTTTATAAAGTACTGCGGCACGTTTCGCACATTAAATGGAGTTGGTTCCTTGGTTCCTTGATGACTGTCTGCTCGTTACGGACGTTCGTAAGCTCGGGCCCGCTTGGCCAGTTATCACGCCACTTCACCGGAGTACTGCCCATAAGAAATGCTCCGAAAAGATTTTCTTCCAGTCGGTTTGTCTATTAAAATGTAGCACTCAAAAATAAACAAGTTCCATTCGAGTCTAAGCACATTCACCTCAATTAAAATAAAACAGTGCGTCTTTGATTAATGAAACATTTGCCAAGTTAATGGTTAATTAGGCGTGAGGCATATACATGTACCACCAAGTATGAGGAAGCGTTTAATAACGCATACTTATCCCTAATAACCTAACGGGTCTAGCAGAGTTAAAATTAATGCTGAGACACTACTTGGAGCCATGTTTGGAATAAATGCTGGTTAAAATATATCACAATGAACTGTACTGACGGTTGGCCAGACAATAGCTTATAATGTATAAGATATAATACATAACAACTCGCTTCGGGCGAATGTTGTTTACCATTACCAACATCCCAACAGTATTTTTTACTGCGTTCTTTGAAAACTGTATAAACCTCTTTTCATATCTCTTCAACCTAATATCACCTTCACACTGGTACCAAGCTTAAAAGCAGCTATAATCAATATTCTTCTATAATAAAAAACACATATTTCGCAAAACATCCTGCAGTGGTCTCGTTGCACTCGAAAAATATAAAAGCGAACAAGTTTCTAGTAATTAAGCCAAAACTCCGTAAGGAAAGTAGGTCGTAGCTACCTCTGAAATAGTTTCACCACTCATCGACTCTGTACATATATTAATTTTTCGGAGGTGAAGGACCGAGTTGCGTGTACTGTTTGCGTGCATGATCAATACAAGATTCGTTCATTCGATTCCGGCACTTACTTACCGACAGGCCCATCAATTTCGGGACACCTTCGGACTTCGCAGAACTTTCGCCAGAAGCACGAACCGTATCTGATATGTATCGGCAATGTGGTCATTAATACAACGGCGTGTCGCACTAGGTTGGACGTTGCAACATGTTACGTAGCAACAGTTTCAAGATATTTTTGTCTCGTTCAATTAGGCAGGGTGTGGTCATTGTCAACTGTACTGAAACTGATACCGGTCAGCTGTTCATACTTATCTGTCATTGTGTAACTTAAATTAAACCTACGATTGTTTCAACACCTTATTCTTAGTATACGAGAGCAAAACGCTGATGAGAGTATTCGTTGAGCAGAACGTACTATGAAGTCACGGCTATTATCCCTGACAGGTTAACTAGAGTTAAAATTAGCTTTCCAGCTTTACTTGAAAGGAATCGAGTTTGCAATATAAAATTACAATGGTTTAAAAGCGAAGAAGATTGTGACAGTGAGAGGCTTGCAGACCATCACCATGCGTCTACAGAAAAAGTGGACTTATGAACAAAAAGAGAAATGCGATACGAGGCTTTCTTAGGACTCTCCTTTCTATACTACATTTAAGGAAAGGGAAACCATCAATCAGCCAAAAATAAATATACCAGTTTTGGAAACAAAATTAAAACAAAATATTACTTTCACGCCAATTTTGTTGACAGGCTGTATGTTCAAAAGACCGTCGATTAAAGATGACGGATTCCTTCCGCATCAACATGATTAGATTTTGATGAAAGCTGTTACTCTAACTCATACAACGGATAACTAACTTCCGTGCAAAAATTGTCTACGTATATTTAACTTAGAAAACCAAAAGTATAATATAATTGAGTTAAGAGTACACTTGGGACACTTGAATCAAAAAGTCAAATCAAAATCAAAAGTCATTTACTTAAACTAGGCTGAGAATCAGCACTTTTCGAACGTCAAAAATACAAAAGACAGTCCCCCAAAACGCCCGCCCTTTCGTGCTTTCGCTTGGAAGAAGAGTGGCAGAATGTAACTGTATATAAATAACAAATAAGATATTCATACACCGAAGTGAATATAAATAAACAAAAAACATAAATATCTAGTAGGAGGCTATTATAATAAATTATGTTAAACAAAAACTGCTCCACTGAGTGTTTGAGCGAATATTCGTCTCGATTGGTCTCGGCGCGCGCAGGCGCCCTGCTGCGCCGATCCCGAGTATATCGCCATCATTGCGCCATTACTGTCTTCCTTCAGCTACTGTAGATCAAACTCGTGCGCAACCCGTCACATTCATACTTGTAACGGTCCCCTGCAACTCTATACAATTTAAATAATGAGAGAACTAGTCGCCGTTACGTGTGTAAATTAAGTTCTGCTCCTGCAGTCAGGTGGCCAGTCAGCCTGCGCGTTCGTGACAAATATGTCATACATATGCCGCCTCTTAATAGTTTCACACGTTTTTTTTCTGACAGACAGCTGCCCCACTTGTCACCGAGGTAATCTTCAAATTGCACGTGTATTCACCAGGCCGTGCTTTCATTTTTAAGGAAAATTCCTTAAAAATGAAACCACAGCCTGATGAATGATTACTTTTTTTGAATATGTCAAGAAGTACAGTTACCAATTCGTCAAAAGATTTTAACACTGTAATTTCAATACTGGCTTATACCTTTTCTAGCAATTTATCCTCACATTATTTATGTTGAACAGGGTCAGCAGAAGTCGATTTAGCAACCGTGTTGGAAGTACAACAAAAAACTTGGAACACAGCTTTTAAACGTCAAAAAAGTTTAGAGGTTAACTTTTCATAATACGAATGAAAGGGTGTTTAACAAGCATTGTTACAAGTAGTTTAATCGTATTGCTTTTGTGATTTTCGAGGTCACTGCTCATTATTATATGCCCGTTTAGAGTAATAAAACCCGTGATTGACAGTTAAAGGCCGACCATCAACTGAGTAAAAGTTCATGAATTAGGTTAAACGTTACAGAAAAAAAATTGGCACGTCATTTGTATGGTAACCATCGCATTTCTAAAGAATTTCTATTAGTATTTTGCAATTAGACAAAATTAATTGCAATTGTATTTACTTGTCACTGGATTTGAAGTTTGTACATACATACGGTAGTCGCTGCCATAAAGTCTCGTATTATAAGCTTTTTTCCTAATCTAGTGGGATTAACTTTCTGAATCCTTTGTCAAGCAAAAACATTAAGGAGACGTGAAGAGAAGCCTTATTCGTAGTACATATTGTTAGCGCGTTTCTCAATCCTTTTAGGGCAATACAGGAGTCAGTGACTTTAAACAATGCAAAACAAAAACCGCCTCCGTAAACTTTTTCACACAAAAGGCGCCAAAATCATAATTTTTAACGTCCGCATTTACACATTATAACCCTGAAACATAAAAACGTCTGCGTTATTCAACACGAGCGTTTACAGCCACCATTTTGTTATGTAGGTAACTGACATTAATTGTTAAAAGTGTGATTTTGACACGGAATCTTAACTTTCGTCATGCTGCAAGTGATTTTGGAGAATAATCACACACGAAACACAGATTTGTTCATAAATTGATACACCGTTAACTTAATACCTTGTGTTCGGTTAAAAGGCGAGAAATTTGTAATTTTTTTTCGCCGTAAGTTACATGCATCCATCATCTGTTTTTTGGGAGACCGTTAACGGCTCGTCAGAGCTTCAGCCTGGAGGGAAAGGTCGGCAGAATTAATAGATTTCATACTTCACCCTTATATCGTCCTCCGTATACTTATAAGTATGCAGTCGTACCTGAATTTAAGCGGTAAGTGGGGCACGGTGATCGTTTACAAGTAAGTCGGAATACGAAGAAAATACAACATAATGTGACATTGACCGGAGAACTGAGTGACAGAGTGTAGCGACAGCGTTGCAGAAAGCAATAGTATGTTTCCCAGATTGATTAATGGTCTACGTTTAGCTAAATTAAGCCAATTGTGATGTGATTATATACACTAATATAGCGTATTAAAAACGGAAATAATCAATCATACACAACTCATTGTGAAATGCGAAAGCTTTACTATAAGAGCTTACCTATAATTCTATTTGATTTATATTAAAATTACTTTTACATACCTCGTAATGTAGCTCAGTAATAAAGGGGACGTGTGGCTAAGTAATACATAACAGCCGCACGGGACGATCGATCAGGTTAAGCTACGCTTGCCGCGGTTGATCCGTGGATGGGTGACCATCTTTGCATATCAAGACTATTCAAAACCCCTCCGTGGCTTGGAAAGCACGTTAAGCCGCTGTCATTCGTGGATCATCGAGTAGCTCGAAAGTCTGATAACCAGTCTTACCACGAGGTATCGTATTACCCAGTAACTGGGTTGTGGAGATAGGTGAGATAGGCAGTCGCTTCACGTAAAATACTGGTATTCAGCTGTATCAGGTGAGACTGATAGCGGACCCAAAGAACATAGTTGGAAAAAGGCTAGGCAGAATGATATAGCTAGATAATGTCGTATTACGAAAATAGACAACATCGATGAATGGAAACCAACACAATCACCTTCTAAATAAAGTTCGATTCCCTCATTGTTTCCTCCAGTAACATCTTTACTATGCACCTAAACAGCGATCTACGTAAACACGGTAAAACTGTAGCATAAACCCTGTTGGAACTAAGAAAGGAACATAAAATAGTTGTTGCTCGTATTATGCACGCCCCTACGATGATTCGCGAGGTAATAAATTTAATGCAGTGGACAGCAAAATTGTTGTTTTGACCGCACGACTTTGCAATGCTTTTATAAAAACTTTATGCTTCCTTTAATTTAATGGCCTATTGACAGAAAACGTTTTGTTGGTTGTCATCATTAAAATTATGACTCGTTTTATGTGGTGCTAATTACTGTGTACTTTTTACTCGCTTTTACCTGATTTTTCGATCTCACTAGTAAAGTTTGCGGTCACTGACAGTGTTATACCTTGTAGTAGGCTGTGATGCAATAAATATCGTAATGTGGAGCGGCAATCCCACACTCGAGTCTTCTTTCCTAACACGGGCATCGCTGGGAGCAAAATAAAGCGGTCCCTGACGTTCGACGGGATGTCGTTTTACCAAAACGGGTAGCCGTAATACTTATGGAGCTCGCTCTTATACTTTTTAGCTTACTACTTTCTTAAGGTTTGTACGCTGTAAAATCGATTCGGAGAAAAACGCGCATAGAAATAAACTTGCGCTTAGTAACAGTACAAAGAAGACCCAGTCTAGTCCTTACAATGCGACACTTTCTCAGTTTCTGATGCTGATTCTGAGCCATGAATAAAAAGTGTATGTGTACTCAACCAAAGATAAGAAGATACACCTACAGCATAATACAAAAATAGAGCCAAGAACAGTCGTACCTAAGTGATTTCATGTTTATTCTTCAGGAAAATTCCTAAAATACAACCTTATCTTTTCGGCATTCCGCAGCTCCTTTACGGTATGAACATTTGTCAGGTAGGATCGCGTCGAGACGCCATAAAAGACAACCGGTAGAATGTTCGCGAGTCTCTGAGCCCGCACCGCCGCAACGCAGCCGCAAGCCACCATGCACACCATGTACCACCGCTGTACCCAACAAACGCATTTATTATTCCCAGATAGACATGATATTCGCTATCTCTACACACGAAGAAAACAGAAACAAGTTTTGCCACTTATTTTCGTCTTCATTCTCTGCGTGCACCTATGCATCCGTGCATCTTTAAATTACCAAACAGCCTTCAAAATAGAAAGGAACGTCTAACATTTACATATGATATGACCTCAGACTGTGGTTGTTAAAACCTAGTTTTGTTTAACCCACTCCGGAGACCCGAAATCTTAATTGTGCGTTTAAACAAACAGTTAAATGTTAAATATAAACAGTTAAGCAGTTATCAGAGTTCTAATGTATCCATTTTAGCAATTAAAGAGAAGTGCAAATATAAAAATGAATGAACAATAAACATAACACCTCCGCATCTATTGATACAGTCGAAGAAGCAATGAATTTTAATTTTAAAGATACAAAACATAAAATTAAAATCGCACTAGCTAATTGCACCAATTTAGCAGTTAATAAAGCAGAACCATTTTGTTTACCTTTTACTGCGCTATTACACAGTTATAGTCAATTAATGCGACCCAGATTTAGATGCAACGCCCACTAATCTTTGACGTTACATGTCACGAGGCTACTGAGACGAAATAGGTGATTGTATTTTTGGGGGAAGACTTTTTTTTATGATCTAGAGAATACAAGCAGAAGCAACATTAAATGACAGGCTTTGCCCTGAAAACGCAAAAGGAGATAATACAATAATAACGAGGAATCAAACCAACAGCGGCTCTCATAAAGTCGATTTCACAATGAAATATTACATTAAATTCCATTTTCCAGACAGGTGGAACGATGACCTGAAGAAAACAGGTGGCGCAGACAGGATGTGGGAGGTGAAGAAGTGGGTGTCGTGAAGCAATGCGGCTCACGGAGGCCTACTGAGACAGCCTGTTGATGTATTATTATCTTTTATTTTATTTTTGTTCTAGCTCTAACAATAGATCTGAACATAAATCAATGTACAGACATTGGTGACACTTTTATCAAAACAAACAATTTGCATTCCATTAAAAAATCAGGCCGCGGCCGCATAAATATTTACACATCTGTTTCCTTTCAAAATTTCGTAACGCGTGACGTAATAGGGAATTCCTTGAGTGGTGTGACGTATGCGAGGCGACGAACCGTCGAAGTCCGGCAACACTCCTGCGCAGCGCCCTGCAAATGTCAAAAACTCTGAAGCGCGGTTACGTAAACGACCCAGTTACCGCTACGTACGACCTTTGCCGACACCTTTGAAAATTGACTCGTGTTTTAAGGAAATCTTGACACCCGTTATAGTTTGGCTCTTATTGGATGTCAAAGTTCACTATTGTTCTTGGAATCGAACGTCGAATACATTTTGCTTTGATTGTATTGCAGAGCAGCTTTCGACGTAATCTGTAAGTGAATTTATGCAAGCAGAAATGTAGGTAAGTATTATAAATAACTTCGATTAAATAACAAGAATGCTGGTCAAAGGTGAGGTATGTATCTACCTACCCTACCTACTTATATTAAACGTTAAGGTACATTTCTTTGGGAAGAGTCGTTGGGGAATGGGAAGGAAAGACGTTAAATAAATAAGAAACTGAGTTTATAAGGTTACAGAAATCACCAATGCTGCCACTCATCTAGTTATGATCCATTTTATGTTCAACTCAAGTACATCAAACTTAGCAATATGCGGTATAGTCCATCCAGCACTAACAAAGTACAGCAGTCGATACTCTATGGCATACTACTCGCGTTCAGTTAATCTTGTGTCTGTGTCCACATAGACATAGTGCCAGCGGCATGGAATTTTCAAAGACCTGCTAGAAGAACTCCATTCTCTCACTCCAAACCAATTACTATTCATAAAACCACACTGAAATAAATTAAACATGACGTTTTAATAAAACAAATCTGGTGATAGTAAACATACGTCTCGGGGCGTGACTAATGTTTACATAAAATAAATTAGAATAAACCGGTCTATTATTAATTGGAGCGTAAGAACATTACCGTGTGTGAGTCTAATTTGTGCAGTGTTATGTAATGTTCGAGGTAGGTATGAGTGTGTAACTTCAGACCGACTGTCCCCGAGCGTTAGCCGTGCCGACATATCAATACACATGTACATGTTCACACTTTTGCAACGTGTGTTATGACCTTTTTAATTGACAGACTGAAAAAAAGACGGACCGACTCGTGCGCCGAGTAGGAAAGATTGTGCGTTATGCAAGGCGGAAGTAATAAGGAAATGGAAAAGAGCGATTGCAAAGAACGGGAGTTGGAACAATAGGAAAGTAAGAGCAATATAGGCAGTCAATAAGCACACGCTATGGTAAATGTTTAAACATTAAGTGCCTTACGCATACATATCACAAAAGTTATAAACATATATTTAGGTACATCAAAGCATTGTTCGCATCACTACAATCCTTTGTCATACAGGAAATGCACCAGGATACAGTTACTCATAAAAGTCTGCTCATCTTGAAGATGGCACCTCAGCTGAGGACGCACCATAAAACAGTGCGGTAAATCAGTACTTACCTACAACTCATAAAAGACATGTAAACTAAAATTTTACTGTAGATTCGTAGAAATAAAGATATTAAAAGCTTCATATTTTTGGTTATTTTTGGTTAACGTTCAGAAAGTTAAACCTTCTGTGTGTAAAGCAAAACTTTTTGACAATTAAGTATAAAGTGTTAATTGCTACACAACACTACCGTTATTCGATTAACACGGGTGCTGTTACAATATTTTTATCATGTCTGAGGACACTTTTGTATGTTTCATTGCATTCATGCAGAAGACAATGTGTTTTACTGTTAAAATCAGCAATGTTTCTTCAATATTCTTCCTAAAACAGCAACTGTTTTAAATAGCTGTAATGTGCTCTTCCCATGGAAAAATAAGATTGAGTTATAGGGAGGATTTGCAGCAGCATCAGTCGATAGTATACAGTCGATAGTAATAGGTGAGAAAATTAAAATTCATGAAAAAGTACAACTTAAGGCGAAAGCGTCGGGGAAAAAGGTAAAATTTTCTTACGTTTTTTGCAATTTGCAAGTGAAAATCGGTTTTATGTTGATCTAAATATGATTCACAGCCGTAACAAATATTTATTTCTACAATTATAATCATAAAAATCATCAATACAACTCTCGAAGTTCATATTACCCCATTGAATGACTATTTCATGAAATCATGCCATTTGAGGCCAATTCTAACTCAAGGAGTTGTATTGCTGATTCTAATGATTAGAATTGAACGCCACAGTTGGCGCAGTGGTTAAGCGATTGACTGCTGCGCTGCATGTCGCGGGTTCGATTCCCGTACGGAACAAATATTTGTATGACCTACAAGTAGTTGTTCCGGGTCCGGCTGTTTGTGTATGTGAGTTTAAATGTTTGTTAACGCACCCACGATACAGGAGAAATTCCTAGTGTGGGGCACCGTTTATATTTTAATTTTAAAAAATAAAATAAAAAATAAAAAAAAAACCTGTAAAGCCATATTTATTCCGGTCGCGTTTCATATTTTAATCAACATAACCTGACACTAACCTGCCAAATTGCAAAAAACGTAAGTAAATTTGAATTTTGCGGGCTATTCGCATCCCCTTAAAACTCAAGGACATAGCAATCTATAATAGATATTCAACACAAGTGGAGACAATTTAGTTTTACAGGTTAGTTTTGCGAAAATTTAGTTTTACAGGTTAGTTTTGCGACAATTTAGTTTTACAGGTTAGTTTTGCGACAATTTAGTTTTACAGGTTAGTTTTGCGACAACATAGTTTTACAGGGTATTTTTGCGACAATTTAGTTTTACAGGTTAGTTTTGCGACAATTTAGTTTTATAAGTTAGTTTTGCGGAAATTTAGTTTTACGAGTTAGCTTTGCACTTATGATAGTCACATTCACATTGTTAACCCAATCATTTTCGAGGCAGTTATGATAAATACCGCCAAGCGTAACGCGGTAAAAGCATTTTCCAACGAGCCGCAAGCAACTTACTAACAGACTGATATAATCACCACACTTTTTATCATTAGACCTAGAAAATAGAGATTTCTACAAAACGAGCCAATGGCGCCAATATTCTATCAGTAAATAGGGGTGGTCGGCGGCGCGGGCGCAGCGCACTAAATCACGCACTAATAACTACCAACAGTGATACGATCGCAGCTTTCAATAATAAACTTACCCAATTGTGCCCAGCGCCTTTCATAGAAAGCACGCCGTGAAGTTCTTTACCGGTTTCGTTCCACAATTACTAGCAACAATGATATTTCCATTAACTACTATTCTAAATTGAAATTATCTAGATCAAGATCGTATTGTAAGATAGAAATGCATTTACTAACGCTTAAGTGTGGAAATTAGTTCACTATTGTAGGACATTTCTGTTACATTAATTGCCTTATAATCTCAAAATTTTTGTTAGTACAGCGTTTTAATTCTAACTTGTGCTACGTCTTAAAACGAAAAGGTTTGCGTTGCCCACGCTTTCCTCTTATGTCAAAAACCTTGCAGACATTTCCTCTTAATGGTAGATTCAGTTGTTAGCCACTTTTCACTTAGGTACGTTTTGCATACGTTTTGCGTACGTTTTGCATAATGAACAAAACAAAATAATGGGAATCCAAAATAAATTACCCACACACTTTTTAGTTGGCATAATGAACAAAACAAAGTAATGGGAACCCAAAATAACTTACCCACACACTTTTCAGTTGGGTACGTTTTGCTTTGGCATAATGAACAAAACAAAATAATGGAAATCCAAAATAACTTACCCACACACTTTTCAGTTGGGTACGTTTTGCTTCGGCATAATGAACAAAACAAAATAATGGAAATCCAAAATAACTTACCCACACACTTTTCAGTTAGGTACGTTTTGCTTTGGCATAATGAACAAAACAAAATAATGGGAACTCAAAATAGCTTACCCACACACTTTTCAGTTAGGTACGTATTGCTTTGGCATAATTAACAAAACAAAATAATGGGAATCCAAAATAACTTACCCAAACACTTTTCAGTTAGGTACGCTTTGCTTTGGCATAATGAACATCATGAATCAATAGACAAATCAAACACCAAACTTCACCAAAGAATGTTCAATGTTGAAACACCAAGATTTTTTCTATAGGCAACCCACAAATAAATTAACTTCTTGCGAGTCGCCTGTAGAAAATATATTATTATCTAAAAGTGACAATTCGCCCGTTTCGGGCGGGTAAATTCGTATGAATCGACTAATAAGCCAGATTATCAGCGTAGATCATACTAATCAGTTACCTTCAGTCAAATACGTGTAAAATGTCTTTCTCGGCCGTATGGAATCGCAATCAGAAGATACCATCATCATCAATTCAGCCCAAAGACATCCACTGCCAGGCATTTTTTTTTAATTCTCGTGGTGGTATATCCTCATGGATGTCCGCCGCCCTGGGACGGGCGGCGGGGTCTGTCAGGCTCTTACTGACTAAAAACCACCCCGGTGTTATTTCCCTCGCTCACCTACGCCGGGGGTCGCGGGAACGAACGATACTTCCGCAACCCCCGGCTATCCACTGCCGGACATAGGTCAACCCCTAGCGTCACCATTTTAACCAGCTCTGTGCTTCTCGCATCCACAGGACTCCTGGGGTATTGACAAGTTCATGGGTCCACCTTCAGAAATCAACTTCGATCAAAAGATATGTATAGGTACTATCATTTTATTATTTTACAGAGAAGAGGTCAATACTCAATCAGTATAGATGACTTTAAAAGTTTGAAGATCCCATAGATAGGCGCATTGCATAGGTAAATGCATTTAGCTGCACTTTCCAAATCGTTTATTAAAACGTACGTTTAATAAATGACAGTGGAATGAGCGGCTTGCTCAGGCGCATCACACGTCACGGGCCACACTATAAATCTTCTTTTGTTTAGTTCGTGTAATATGTTATAAACAAACACGCAGGCGGCGATGAGACACGCTTGGGGTTTGACTAGTATGTCCCTGCGGTGATGGTTGGGCCATTATTTAATTATATGATAAAATACTTATAAATGCTGGACAAGTAAGATGAACCAGTCAACCAGAAAATAATAATAGAACTGGCTAAAATCCACTCCAGAGGTGCTTAGTACCAATTTAATGAAGTGATAAATTATAAGACACCATTTTTTGACGAAAAAGATTACCATACAAGTCCAACCAATCAGGAAAGTTTAAAATCCACTGCAGTATGAAGATCCTTACAAAGCCCGCTGTAGGTTCTAGGGGAAATAGATGCGCAACATAATAAACAATATTGAAACATTGATCCCACATGCAAAGTTATCAACTTAACTGGTGGGTCTTGGATTCAACGGTTAACTACTACATTCAATACACGATACCGATGCACATTTTATCAAGAGCAACTGAACTGTTGCCATTCCACCTGATTCTGGGGATTGACACTCTTGGCTGCTCACTTCAAGCATACTTCACCAAATAGATCGACATGTGGAATGACAGCTTACCTCAGCTCAGCTCTAAGTTTTCACGATAAGAGTTTTACAGAATAAACCGGCTGTAGTGTTATGATTTTCTTTGGATATTCGTGATGCTTATCACGAATAAAAACGAAAAACGTATGAAAAAAAAATCATAAGTTTTTAATTGATATTAGATACCAATATTACCGTAAATACACATCTGTGAAGTTTCACAAACTGATAAAAAAGAGCTAGTTCACTTACTTGGTCGTATGAGTTAAAATTCGGGACAAACGATAATTCTCTATGTAGCGACAAAGTTCTGTCTATTTCTTTTTGTGTGCAGTGAAAAGGAGGCGCCTAACATTATGATCATTAAGACGAACAATGTACGGACACGGCTATGTGTTTAATTATAATTTGTAATAAGCTATGGCTTGTAGCTGTAGACTGATCACTTTATAATTTTTATTTATGGATAATTTACGGCCGGTTTCTATAAGTAAGGCCTTTTGTACACGGTACGGTTTCTTTAGGGTACGGCGGGCGTAGGTATAAACCGCGCCGTACAAAAAAAACTTGTCTGTCAACAAGGTTCCATGGTAATGGTGATCCATACAACACATATGCATATGCTACACCTATTGAATAAATCTTGAGTTCATTGTAATATATACTATTGTTTGTTGTCCCTAATAAATAAAATAAACACTGATTACACCATTAATTATTATGACTCAAGAATGGCTGAACCGATTTTCATGATGTTTGTTTTCTCCGCCCCGAATAGCAGAATAAATATTAAAACATGGAAAAAAAATCTGACAGTTAGGCCTCGCTAATCATCTCATACATGAGATGTGTGAGATAGATTCGCGAGGAAGTCTGCTTTCTTGGAGGTAATGGGTGTTAGAATGTTCCATGGTATTTTGGCTAAGCCGAATTCTGAAGCAGCAATAATTTTATACACAGGGTGACAGAAACATCGACGCGCAAACTGTGACCATGAATTCAGCACATGATTCTATAATAATACACAATACCTACATTTCAAACAAAATTCTACGCTAGGGGGTGTAGAATTTTGACCACGCAGCGGATTTTTTTTTTTTTATATCTAACTAATAATATCTACGCTAGAATCATGTGCTAAATTCATGGTTTTTATTAGGTAAGAAATTATATTAAGTTGCATTGGGTGTTGTGTGACTAGAAGCCGCACTCAGAGACTTCACTTAAAATTAATCATTAATTAACTTTTATTAACCAATATATCTTGGCACAAATGTCAAATGGCTGTACGAGTACTAGCAATAGAGGATTATTACAGTAATTAAGTTTTCTAGTCAATACTGCGTGAATAAATGACATTATTAATGCAATTAATATGACCTAACCGTGATAACTACTATCCGTTTACTTAGGGCCGGTTTTTGATCCGTACTTAACTCAACCAATTGTTATAAATAGTAACTAATGTACTGGAGTGGAGACCGCGTATCGGCAAGCGTAGTGTGGGACGCCCCCCAGCTAGATGGACGGACGACCTAAAGAAGGTGGCTGGGGTAGACTGGATGTGAAAGGCGGAGGACAGGGTGTTGTGGCGCAGTCTGGGAGAGGCCTATGTCCAGCAGTGGACTGCGATAGGCTGAGTTGATTGATTGATTTAGTAACTAATGGTTAAATTTTGGCAAAACGAGTTTTTTGATCAATTCTTTAGTTTATCCAATGGCCAAAATCAACTATTAGTTAATAAAAATTAACCACCTGAACTTGGAGAGTTATATGGCGGTTGGTCAACATAATCATAACAGCTGTTTTGTACAAGTTTTCTTGTTGTCAACGTCGTATTTCTCAAAAATTCTTTGTATTGTTTATCATGGATTTAAACATAGTTAGATATTATGATATGTCGGAAAGATCATCAAACGATTTTATTTTTGCGGAGTACGTGGTAATGAGAAGGCCGACATTTTTTAGACCACGGAATCCACCGTTATGGCTAGTGTTGTCACAAAGAAAAATATTACCCCCAAAAACATAACTATTTTTAGGAAATGATTTCTCAATACACTGGCAATATAACTAGCCAACGGTTAAACTTGACTATAGTTAAAATAGACATTGAAAAACAAAATAGCACTTTAACTAATAGTTGACCTATTGACTATAGATAATCTAACAAATTGTTATGCGGTGTTTGACTACGGATCAATAAACCGGCCCTTAGTGTAGAGTCTACTTAAACACTACATTGCAAAGCTTTAGTAGTTAAATAGTTTAATTAAGTGGCTAAACACTTGGCTGTTTTGGCATAGATGGTATCGGCTTGATTGATTACAATGCCGTGAAATTTTAATTGACAAATTACTGTCATGGCCTCTATCAATCAACTGAGACTGTCGCAGCTATCTGTGGTCCACTGCTGGACAAAGACCAAGTTGCGCCACCACCACGACATTCAAATCCGCAAGATAAATTCCAAATTCGTAGCTCGTATGTACCTAAACTGTCCAAAGGGGCAATTCTGGTAATTTTAAGAACGTTCACAGTCTGATCTCAGTCTTAATATGTCAAAAATACCTCTAATTTCTCTACATTTTTGACAAGTTTTTGACATGTGTTTGTCACCGAGATTTTATTTCATTTGGGAAAATAAACGGTTACACATTACAATGTCATGGTATACCAAATGTATGACATTGATGATGAGTATGACATTGTAATGTGTAACCGTTTATTTTACTCCCATATACACCCATTACACCCCTTATACCCCTTATACTCCCATTTTAGTTTTAAGTTCTATAGAACTTAAAACTAAAATAAATGAAAGTACTAAATGAGAGTATAAATGTATAACCAACAACATTTTCCACATAATATAAAAAAGTTAAACAAACACGAACGGCGTGCGACATAAATTACCTACATTGAGTATGATTAAATATAAAAAATAAAACTAAACTGAAACATACACAGGCAAAAATAATAAAAAGAGAAAGAAGATAATTATAATAGAATATTTTAAATATAAGTTATGCTATAATTTTAAGCGCAATACAGATGACACTGCGACTAGATTTTGAACAGTTTAAATTACGACAACTGGCCTTCTGGTAAAACCTGAAAATAGTTTGATCAGAATAACGAGCAGAATTAATTGAACCACTTTTAATAAGTATATGTCACATTTTTCAAAAAATCTTCATTAAAAACGTTGCCGTGCGTTGCGTTAATAGGTCGGTGACGACTCCTCCCCCTCTATAAAGCGTCGTCACAGACGCAAGAAACGATCAGAATGGCCAGTAAAACTAAAACAGCACATAAAACCTTTATAATTTTTTGAATGACTTATTTTCTCTCTGAAATAGGTCAATTGAATTAAAAATCAGTTGGGGTGCAGCAGAATGTTTTGCGCATTTAACGTTACACGTTGTATAAGCATTCCCTGTTTGATCCCACATAAACAGCCAATTTATTTAATATAATACCCATTTCGTAAGATATAAGTACCCACCTAATAAAATATAAAGTGTGTATCTAATCAATTAGAAACGCTTTTTTCTTTGGGAAATATCAATAAGATTTATGACGTTAAAAAATCACTACATAGTATAAAACGAAGTCGCTTCCCTGTCTGTCTGTCCCTATATATGCTGAGATCTTTAAAACTACGCAACGGATTTTGATGCGGTTTCTTTTAATAGATAGAGTGATTCAAGAGAAAGGTTTATATGTATAATACATGCATAATATAGTAGAGAAACACTGATAATTTTAGAGGTTTCTAAAGTGATGTCGTAAATAAACACATTTTTTTGCGCTTACATTGTAAACGCTGGCTGAACCCTTCGAGATAGATCAAAATAATGTACTACAGTATTGTACACCTTAAAAAGGCCTACAAAAAAGTCCGCGATGGTATATGTCTATCTCTTAGGGATAATCCACAATAACCATTTTTTATTGACTCTAAAATTATCAGTCTTTCTCTACTATATTATGCATGTATTATACATATAAACCTTCCTCTTGACTCACTCTATCTATTAAAGAAAACCGTATCAAAATCCGTTGTGCAGTTTTAAAGATCTAAGCATGCATAGGGACAGACAGACAGCGGAAAGCGACTGTGTTTTACACTATGTAGTGATCAGCATTGCACCCGTGCGAAGCCGGGGCGGGCCGCTAGTGTAATAATAAACAAAACACAATCAAATTTGATGGTTTTATGTTTTATTAAACGGTCTCCGGTTAATAAAACAAAAAACTATCAAATTACACAACGAAAAAATTGATAAGGCCGCTCAGACAAACAATGGACAATCTTAATCATCGTTTACTTGCCGTCACGATTCGCGACTGAAGCCGAGTCCGCCCATTTCACAACACAATGATTAAATAATTAATAATTGCTGCCATTAGGAAGTAAAGGCCATATCAACCGGAATCACCGGTGGCTTACAGCGTTACATAAAGCCGCTCAAGGAGCGACGGAGTATATTTTAGACGTGCGCGCGTTAAAGGACTGTCACGACCACTCGTCAACTTTTAACGAGTGATTTGTCGTCGATGAATTCTGCTGTTGAGTAATGTGGTTTTATTTTTACATCGACTGCATTTCATACCGGATTTATTGAACCGATTATTATTATTTTTAAGACTCAAAATTTATACACGTGGTTGTGAGTTCAAATCCGGGAAAAGTCACATGGTACTTACCATGTGACTTTTTTAATTCATATTATGTACTTTCTGTTTATCTTGGACGTCACTGACATCACTGAAGGAAACATAGTGAGGAAATCTGGACTTATAGTTAATACAACACTGAAATTGCTAATTCGCCTTGAGCAAAGGTGGTGATCAATGCTTGTGCCTTGAGAGAGAAGAGGCCTACGCTCTGCAGTGGGACAATAAAAGGCTAGTATTTAAAGCTTCAAAAGCAGTTATCAGTTCGACTATGAAGAATACACATGATGCTAGAAGGTTAACAAGATGATGATGACATCCTGAGAAAATGAGAGCAGGAGCCAGCGCAGACGACGGGCATTTGTCCACGGACTTTTTTGTCCGCCGAAATAAAGCGCTTACAACTGCATCAAGTAACGCACACGAGGCGGACTTTTTGTCCGTGGTATTTTTAGACCCTCGCTCTATTTTGGCGGACAAAAAAGTCCGCGGACAAATATCCGTCGTCTGCGTTGGCTCCAAATGTAACTTTTCAGGCATAGGCAGAAGCAGTGGTGTCCCAGTGGTATCGGCCCCGATTTACGATTTGTAGGTCGTGGGTTCGAACCCAGGCAGGCACTCTACTTTGTGTAATTTATTTCATCACAACTGCTCTCAAAAACGTTGAAGGAAAACATCGTGAGGACACCGGCATGTCCCAGAACCAAAAATTCGAAGATATTTGACATCCACCAACCCGCGTTGGGCCCGCGTGGTGGATTATGGCCCACTCCCTCTTACAGAGAGGAGTCCTGTATCCCAGCAGTGGGAACATTATAAGCTGAATATGCTTATAATTAAAAGCATCGTTATTCTTTCCTGCAGTGGTTCATTTCACATGTTAACCATAGTGGAAATCTTAAGTCTAAATTGCCATTATTAAGTATAATATTTCGTACTAAACACAAATCAAAATTCATAAAACATTTTAACTCTTCAAAACCCCAACCAATCACAGAACGCATTAAGCGCCATCATTCGTGAATAACGGCGACAAGATAAAATCAGGAGACAATACTGGCTAACAGTGAGCGATAAAAGTACATCATGCACTTAGCAAGCAATACATTTAGTACAACGGATAAATGTCATCGGGGACAAAGTAATGGGTCGTGAGCCGAACTAAGAGGAAAGTTGGACAGTAAAATGTGAATTGAGTGCTACGAGTAGATGCAGGGTGTTAGGCTGGGGATGAACAAATACAATACAATAGTTGAAGCTAGTGAGACTTTTCATGGTAACTGTTTACATAATTATAATTATTATGCATGCAATTATTTACAAGATCTCATGTTAATTTTGTAAAATTAAGACTGTATATTTTTATATTCACACAAACTTAAAGCAATTTTCCTTAGGAAATGCTTTTCTGCAGTGCTATTCTGTAAAAATCTCACCGTGAGAACTTAGGTGAAGTGAGCGGGAAGTGAGCTCTGTCATTCCCTAATGGTAGGGATTGACACTAATAAGTGCTCACTTCACTTATGATTTCACGGTGAGATTTTTACAGAATCGACCGACTGAAGTATTTTCAAAAATCTAAGAACGTTTTAGGTATTCCAACATTCCAACATTCCCACTACTGGGACACAGGCCTCTTCTCTGTGAGAGTGGGCCGTGATACAGCACGGGGGCCCAGTGCGGGTTGGTAGATATCACATGTCTTCGAATTTTGATTCTAGGACATGCCGGATTCCTCTCGATATTTACCTACACCTCTTAAAGGAGATGAAATAAATTGCACAAAATAAAGGGCCTGACTGGGTCCGAACCAACGATCTACAACTCGTGAGTCGGGGCCGTTACCACTGAGCTACCACTGCTCTTGTCTTGGATTACAAGATAAGATAATGTTCTGCTGACACAGGCCACACACACACAGGCCGCAGGCCACACAGGCCACAGACACAGGCCACGGCGGCGGGACACAGGCCTTCTGACAGTGAGAGGGAGTAGCCCATAATCCACCACGCGGGCCCAGTGCGGGTTGGTAGGTAGATGTCTCATTTTTTTTTTTCTATTAATGTAAAGTGAAATCGACTACCTACCATATTTATTTTATGATTCTTATAAATCAATCGTGTCTAAACGCTCGATTATTTTTCGTTGGTGTCCTCAATACAAATACAAACGTTTATTTTTTTACTTGTCCTTAATTGCCATGAAACAAAATAATTATGCGTAAAGTTTCTTAATGGAATTTAAATGGTTATTAATTAACAATATGCTCACACTATCAGGACCAATAAAAGCTTTATTTCCGAACAAACTTATCATCTTGGCGAAATGTTTAAAAGACAGTTGTCGACACTTTAAAAAAAAAATTGTATGCAACATGTAACGTTAAATGCGCAAAACCTGAAAATAGTTTGATCAGAATAACGAGCAGAATTAATTAAACCACTTTTTAATATAGGTTACATTTTTCAAAAAATCTTCATTAAAAACGTTGCCCTGTCTATTTATTAATAGGTCACGCAAGCCAATTTCAGTACGACACAGCGGCCCGGTGACGACTCCTCCCTCGATAAAGCGTCGTTGCAGACGCAAGAAACGATCACAATGGTCAGTAAAACTCAAATAGCACATAAAACCTTTACAATTTTTTTATTGACTTATTTTCTCTCTGAAATAGGTAAATTGAATTAAAAATCAGTTGTTAACGTTACACGTTGTATAGGTTCCGTAGTGACCTAAACTTACGAATAATAATAATAATACCAGCCTATTATTTGTCCCACAGCGAGAGCAAAGGTCTCTTCTCATATAGAGAAGGCAGACGAGCATTGATCACCATGCTTGCTCAAGAAAGGTATAGTATACGATTTCAGGCTTAGTCCAGCACCCAAATTGCGTAACACACTTTCAACTACAATCTGAATAATTTTGAACGATATTGCTAATCCACTGCTTCATATTTTCGAAAAATATGTCTGCTCAAAAACGTAAATAACGCAATGAATGTTGTTGAACTGTCAAAATGAAAGCTATTGCTAGTGTAAGGGCTCTTTCACGGCAAGATAGCGTTTTTTGCAGGTACAGTTTTTTGCAGGACCCCGTTTAGTGGTGTACGTGTTTAAATACATGTATTCACACGTGCATCCTGTTTGCCGGATACTGCAAACGGGATGCTTGTGCGAATATGTACATTTAAACACGTACACCACTAAACGGGATCCTGCAAAAAACCGTGCCTGCAAAAAACGGGATCTTGTCGTGGGTAAGGGCCCTTAGTGTGTTACCCTACTGGTCTTCTCACTATGTTTTTCCTCACCGATGTCGATAATGTCTATGATAAACTCAGGAAGTGCATACGAAAAGAAACGTAAATAGATTTACGATCACAACAATAAAAATGGTGTATCAACAACATATTTTTTTTAACGACATCAGCTTTTCTATTTTTAATTATATTACATAAACATCAGTGTGTACTTATCTACTCTATTATGATATTTCATACAATATAACTGTTTTCACTTTCCTTTCCACAAACCCCATTTTACACCACACTAAGCTCTTTACACATAACTAGTCTTGCAATTATCAGTAATAGAGCTGAGAAATAGAATTACGGGTAGCAATAACGCTAATAATATTAGTTTTGAGAATCGCGTGTACTCGTAATAGGAGGCAGCCCTAATAGGCCGTAATACTCACGATCACCGTAATAACCGATTCACTGGCTCTGTTAGCTCTTGTAACAAACTGTTGCTTACGACTTACATGGAAAACTGCTACGCTTGTCTTGTATAAAGAGGGAAAAACATAACATAAAGACACGCCTGTAATTCCCCGAAATGTTAGGCAGAGTTATGTGTAAGTCCCGTGTATTTGGGGGCGAGCATATTGTCATCAACCGAGTATAAATCCAGACTCCGGACTGCTGTTGAGGAATTCCTTATACAAAGCTCGATAGCACGTTGCCCGACCGGGGAATTGAACCCAAGATCTCATGCTCAGCACAAGCGCTTGCGACCACTAGACCAACGAGCCAGTCATTAAATTTCTAATCTCTTGTCTGCGGAACCCTAAAACAGTCATCTTCATATCTCATACCAAGAAAAAGTCAATGATGGGAATCATTTATCTCTTTGACAAACAACTAACCACAGATATATGCACCGCGGTATCTCGCATACAGCCAGACATTATCGACCATTAATTTCAATTCGAAAAGGTGCAACATTTTTCTATCAATTTTAGAAAACTATCGTAGTTTCTCCATGCCGATACCAGACCGTATCGTAATATTGACCTACCCGTTCCATATTTATTATATCGCATAATTACGAAGAAAGTTTATGGTGGCACTAGTACATCTCGCAGTAATTAGCCAGGGAAGATGAGTACTACTCTCTCTACCCATGTGCAGCACTTATATAAATAATCATTAGAGAAAGTTGTAACCGGCTTGTGCAATACCGCCCTTAGATCGCCACGAATCCTGCGCCCCATCATCAACAAACTTTCACCAAGGAAATGCAATTTTCTAGAAAACGGTAGCGCGAAGACCATTGCAGTTTCTGTTTTTACCCGTCCGTGAGTCGCCGTGGGCTCTGTTACAGCATAATGTGGCTTAACTAGGCTTTGAGAAACGACCTACTTCGTGGGAATGTAAATCGCTGTCTTTACTCCCATACGACCGCTCGACCGTCAAAAATGTGCAATTCTTGCATTCCTTCATCTGTATTGGCATAATATCGCATAGAATAATCTGCATGCATGACATGCCATACATATCAATTTGCATAATAAACAGTGCCATAGAAGATGCACAGATATCCCACATTCCGCACCCGGGGCGTCCTTCACCTTTCGCCAAAGGAAAGGAACACGAACCCTGGCATCTCAAACAATGCTCCATGTTGACTGTACTTGCAAAACTTTCCGCGATACTGCGCTCACGTTGTGACACTGCTTTTTGTGATGTCTTATCTGGAATCCTCGTGAAATATTGTTCACGGACTAGTTCCACGTCAGTTTCGTCACTGGCACCTCGTCAAAGGTTATCATGCACGTAAATGGGATGATCTGTTTTAGCATGGCGTGCCATATCGTTGGCATGCGTCCGTCTGCTACTCCATTCTTAAACAAACAAAACGCTATTATTATAAGGAAATCTCATAAGTTAGCTACGTTATTGAAGGCACACAATGGGCTGGAGCCAAGGAAAGCTGCAACATGTTTAGTCTCGGCGTGAATCAGTCTTGATCCGTTTATAATGCCTCCAGTCAACGCCTCGCGTGTCTGTAATTATATAAAAATGTCGAGGGATTAAACTCCGAGAGGCGTAGGCCGGCCACGCGCTCTTGCGCAGGTAAGTCTCTATACACACTGGCTGGAAAAATACTTTAGGGCAATAAGTTTTCATAGAAAGTATCAAAATAATGAAGAAACTGCCTTACAATTTTATCTTTGGTCATTCATAACGATTTGAACCAATAATATTTAATCAAATATTCTCGTTTCCATGGTAAAGTACAGTCAATGTGAACGACTCCTTACATACAGAGATATTAACACATGGACATAATGTATGCAAATCTTAATCTACCTTTTGTAAAACATTAATAATATTTTTAATCTAATATTGCAACAACAGCTTTCTTTTAACAACTTTCATTCGCACTATTAAGTTTCTGAGAATGATTTACTTATAAGAGAGCAGTGGGCCGTAACTATTAAGTAATCTATTATATCTATGCCCATAAATAATAAAATTGCAAATGGCAATATTTGTTTGTTATAAGAGTTATAACATTGAGCGAAATCTTTAATTGCTTTTCGATCAGTTTGTTTATATAATCGATATAGATGTGATAAATTATATTTCGGCATTCACCGGGTATTTTATTTTTTAGACACATTAATAACGAAAATGGTTTCTATCGTCATGTATCAATTTTATTGCTCGAGTGCCACGAACACCGGTTTTGTATTCCAGAACACAGTGTGGTCATTTTCTATTTACGTTGATAGAATAAGGGGAAAGAGGGGCTTATGGCTAAGTAATAACAGCCGCACGGGTTGATCGATGAGGTCAAGCTACGTTTGCCGCGGTTGGTCCGTGGATGGGTGACCATCTTCACATACCAAGACCCCTCCGTGCCTCGGAAAGCACGTTAAGCCGTTGGTCCCAGCTGTCATTCTTGATCTTTGACAGTCGTTACGGGTTGTCAGTAGCCCGAAAGTCTGACAACCAGTCTTACCAAGGGGTATCGTATTACCCAGTAACTGGGTAGTGGAGGTCAGATAGGCAGGCGCTCCACGTAAAATACTGGTATTCAGGTGCTTCCGGTTAGACTGGAAGCCGACCCCAACATAGTTGGGAAAAGGTCGGGCAGATGATGATGATGATGATGATAATAATAATAATATGTATTTTTCTCCCACAAAGTAAAAATTACAGTATAGATGTGTTACAAATATTTGAAGTACTGGGACTTGTCGGAGTGAGGAATCCAAACTAGGATACCCTGTGCTATGGACTCCTGGCCCCCTCGCCGAGATTGGAGATGATATTGATGGAATAAGGGACTCTCTTATTAATTTTAAGAACTAGATATAATAAGGATGAGGTGATCCATCCAATTTACTAACTAGTATGTAATAGTGGTATAAAATTATACTGGATGATTTTTTTTTCAGCCTCCAAATTTTTGCAGGTTTTTGTTTCTACTCATGAATATGAACAACTTTCACTATGGGACCAACTCTGAAATCACGAAAACAAAATCAGCTGTTTAATACAAAAGTTCAATACCTACTTGACCAAAATGTATGAAACAGCTGATTTTTTCTTCGTGATCTCAGAGTTGGTTCCATAGTGAAAGTAATTCATATTCATGGGTGGAGCCGGTAAAAAAAAGCATGCTGTATAATCAGCCTAAAATGTTCCCACTGCTGGGACACAGGCCTCTCTGTACGAGGAAGTGGGCCATAATCCACGCGGGCCCAATGTGGATTGGCGGCTGTCACATGTCTTCAAATTTTGGGGTTGGGACATTCCTGTTTCTTCACAATGTTTTCCTTTACGGTTTTGAGAGCAGTGGCGGTGAAATAATTTAATCAAAGTAAAGGGTCTGCTTGGGATCGAACCCACGACCTGCAACTCGTAAGTCGCGACCGTTACCACTGGGCCACAACTGCTCTCCGAACCATGTGTTTGTAGTATGTTAATAACTTGTGAGCGAGTATAATAATATACCGGATTATAGTAAAAATGAGTATTATAGTAAATATGAAAGGTGTAATATTCGGCATTCTTAAAAGTATCTATTGCTTTTACTGCAGAAAAATAACGGTAAACTAAAGGTAAATATTTGATTCGAACCATTAGCTATGTTTATCTCCAATCACGTATGGAATTCAGATCATACAGCATTCATTAAGGCCATGATCTGATTCATGCGAAACGTCAAAAAACCCAAACAAACATTTTCGCATGACTAAGATACCGACGAAGAACTTTCTAGGGACTGAAACACTAAAATAGAATAAGATGAAGGATAAAGAATAATCATCTACCTGCCTTTTCCCAACTGTGTTGGGGTCAGCTTCCATTCTCACCGGATGCAGCTGAATACCAATATTTTACATGAAGCGACTGCCTATCTGACCTCTATAACCCTGTTACTGGATAATACGATACCCCTTGGTAAGACTGGCAGACTTGCTGGCTTACGACCCGTAACGACTGCCAAAGATCCACGAATGACATCCGAAACCAACGGCATAACGTGCTTTCCGATGCACGGAGGGGCTTTGATATGTAAGTTGTCACCCATCCACGGACGAATTGCGGCAAGTGTAGCTTAACCTGGAAGGCAATTCTCGCGCTTACACTCGTTCATGACACATTCTTCATTGCCGCTGGTCTCCTATGTCGCTTACAAAATGTGACATTATCCAGAATAATGTATTCTCATGTCATGTCGATCGTAAATCACGAGTCTAGGGACAAAAATTTTGCAAGTATTCGTTGTACGAACTAATCCATTCCACATATCATTGCTATTTTTTTACACAATCGTTAATATAGATACATTTGCCCATCTTTAAAACTGATTTTTAAGTCAAAAACATGTTTTGACTAGCATACGTATTTATCAATATCACCGTCATTATTGAATTCGTTACTCCATGTTTATTCTATTATTAACATTAAAATATCTTTTCGTTAGTATTTTTACAACGGAATGCATGGCCTTTGCTGATTTGTCAATATCAATGATATTTGTCACGTTAAATTAAAGTCAAAATTTTATTTTTTGTGTACATTTAGTTATCCACATAAATTAAAAAATAAAATACATACAGAATTACTGCTAATGTTATAAGTACCTAAGTTAAAGACTACCGCAATAACATCAAGGTTTATCAAGATGGATAAGAAGAAGAGGAAGTGTGATTGTCGTGAAGAGTGCGGAACTGCACCAACCGGCCCGTGCTGCTGCATGCTGTTCCAATGACGCTGCTGTACCTACGTGTCCCGGCTTCATTACTTTACAAAGGCCCAAAATATTGTTGGGAAATGCTTGCGAACTCTCGTCACTACACGAATTCAAATTCCATTGTGTTCAAAGTGCCGCACAAACGTCTGTTGAAGCTCATGAAGAGTTTGGGCGAGAAGTGAAATGGTCCGCCGATTCCTAAGCTCGCGGAAAGCGCGCGGCTTATGACGCCGACCATTCGTGTGTTTACACGATGTGTAACGGTGTGTGTGTGTGTGTTTAGTGATTATTTGTATGTATTGTTTGCGTTTATATTGTTAGGGCTGATTTTTGCATCGCCAGACAACTTTTATTCGAGGAATAAAATTGACGTTTGACTGTTTTTGCATGAAACAACTGTCAAAATTTCAAAATTGTTCCTCGAATAAAGTTATCAGACGATTGAAAAATCAGCCCATAGTTAGATAAGTTATACAGTGAAAAAAATATAATAATATGTATATTTGAAATCTTTATTGTTTGAAATGCATTTGAAACATTGCATCATGTTGGTGGTACAATAATAAATAATAGGTATATCGCTTATTTCTAGTGACAAAAGAACCTTTATATAAATACCTTACAGACTCATAAATAAATTCACTATACACTCAAGTATAAACCACAAAAATATAATTTGTCACACCGGGAGTTTACTTTTGGCTATGCTTCTCTGTAACATCTAGGTATACATAACTCCAGCCGGATTCAAAAAGGCCTTCCTTCGGCAATCATTAAGACCTTGGCTCCTTCTCTCTCGATATCTGTCGATCCAATCGGGAAATGCAAAGTGAAAATGGAAGCAAAGTGCTAGAACTACAAGTACTACAGCTCGAAAATCCTTGCTTCCAGGAGCGGTACCGCCATAGTTGCGGTTGCGTCGCGATCGACCCTTCTTGCCCTCAACTAGAGTCAAACCCTCCTCGTTCACTTGACTGGTTTTAGAAGCTGGCGCCTTTCGCTTCTGTATCTCATGTGTCTCATCCGTCGTTTTTTTAGTGGTTTTTCTTTTTGTGGCGATCACAGCATCTTATAAGATGTTTATGAACTCGTAACACATTTTATTCAAAAATATTTATTATTTTCTTCCACAATTGACACAATCATGATTGACATAACAACTGTTTGACGATCGTATGCCCGTCGACATGACATCATGTAGGTACGTGTCGACTGATCATGACTACTCTTTGCATGTCGCATGTTAACTAAGGTATGTCGCTTATCTTTCCAGCGAGAATTGCTCAAATCGACATGGCGAGAATAGCTCAACTTGATTTTTACGAGGGAACCAACCAGTGCGACACTTAGCCACAAGACTAGACATTTCTAGACTAAAGAATAGACTTATTTATATAATTTACGAACGGACTGATTTTAGCGAAAAGCCAAAAAACAAACAGATTTTCCTCTGACTGTAAGTTAGTACTTACCTACTGCAATGTGTATGTTTGAGAAACACTAGGGCCATGTAGTCCGAGTGCTTACCTTCTTGCCAGCCTTTTGGGCTTGGGTATTTTTCCTGTTGACAGCGATGGACGATTTTTATGCCCCATGACTCCTTCCCACCCGGAAGGAATTATAGAGCATCAAAAAATGCGTTTCTCCTTTTTACACAAGTACATATTATTATAAAGGCGTTCCCTCACCGGATGTAACATTACAGAGTCGAGCATTACATCAGTGAGGAAGGAAAATCGAGCATTACAGCGCGCACTTTGTAATGATACAATGTGTAATACTTTTATACAACTTGTAACATCAATGCGCTCCAATTGTAATTTGTCCGGCGGGCCACGGAGCGCTCCCCGCCCCGCAATCTTTAATGTTACATTACACGCGTTGACGCGTATGCTCGTCAGTCAGGGAGGTAGTATTGTAATGTAATGCTCAAAATCGAATTTGAAATCTTACATTACAGGCGAATGCTCCTGGTGAGGGAGCACCTTTAGGTACTATTTTAAGACTATTATTTTGTACAATATGTACTTATGTATATTTCGCAGTAAGAAAAGGAGAGAGAGGAAGACTAAGATGAAGACAAAAGATTCTAACACTAGATTAAAACAAACGAATATTTTTCCCGTACGTAACCAACGGGCTGGTGTCGAGGACCACCACTATACCGCAGCGGGGAGTCATCAAACAAAACTCGATGAAATCAATAACGTAATGAGTTAATTGCGCAACAAGACGGCGCTATTCATCGATAGACCGGCTGATGTTGAAGATCCACGAAAACAATACCGCTTTCAATGAATGGAAGTGCTACAGGATCAATATTGTTTTTGTTTGTTTTATGTAACATCATGTAACACTAAATAGGTGAAGCCCACGTCACGAGGAGCTATAAATTTTGTAAACACACAATCAGTGGTTCGCTTTGGATCAAATAAAAAAAAACAGTTCTGTAATGATTTTTATTTTTATTTAGTAAACAATAACAACCAATATAATCCGCGAAAACAACAAAAACAAACGGAGACGCATTTGAAAGTCAAATGACAGCATTGACAGCGTCAGCGTGAACTTACTTCAGATGGCCCAAATGTTTACGTTCCAGGAGTCAGACGCGTTCCATTACCACAAAACATTAGACGACAGCGACAGCGTTTTATATCGTTAAAATATAACCCGGCCAAGTGAAATTACTTGTTAGTTTCGTATTACACGTATGTTTCTTTGAGTAGATTGAATTTAGGATTATTTGTTGTTGATTGAATTGTCGCTACGTACCTAACTTAGTAGAAGTTCTTTATTTACAAAATGTATAGTTTCTCGTGACGGGGACTTTAGATACGTACGAGTACATAGATTAAGCGTTTTGTGTTTTTAATATTCCGATTGTGTATCTATCTATTATTGGACCAACATGACATAACACAACATCACGCCTTGTTTCCTTGAAGGGTTTGGCACAAGTTTACAGATAGTACATCCACAAGCAAGCCAGCTAGAGCAAGCAATGAAGCAAGAGAAAACAAGCAAGTTATGAGGTAAGTAATAAAACGTGTCATCGGATTGCTTCTCTTGAACTCAAAGTAATTGATATAGAAAATATTCGATCTATGTCTTTTGTTTTCTTCTTCACATCCTGTAACTTCACGCTTCTAATTAAGTTAATTATTCAAGCCATTTACCTACCGCCTCTATTCCTAAACCCGGAAAAAGTTGTGAGTAAAAGTCGGGAACTTGTAACTTCTAAGGAAGTAATTTCGAAATTCTTATCTGCAGCGAATAACTAAATAATGCCATTATAAAGTCACTTTTAATTGCAGATTCAAATTAATAAACGAGCTGATAGAGACTCGTTAACATCTTGTTTATAGTTGATAAGATCTACGGAAATTAAATTACTATGTAAAAATGTTATATTCAAAAGCTGCTGATCTGCTTCCCGTACTTTTACTAATCCTTGCTTGACGCATAGCAATCACGTGTTTGATGAAGAACCTGGCCAAAATACATATTTATCTTTTCCACGGTTTCTTTTGCTCAAACTGAAAAAGAAAAGAAAGAAAGAAAAATAGTGAAAATACGTTTATTTGCGGCAAACATGACGCAGAAAAAAACACAAAAACGAGCAGTTGGGGAAAAATATGCGTCACATCCACGCAAAACGCCCACCGCTCAGCATAATGCTGCGACCCTATGTAAGACAGAGCCCAACGTTGGTTTCAGCGAAAAGTCTTCGAGTGTACCTAACCATTCTAGCGGCCACCAAAGCCGATCGTCCACCGCCAGCTAAACTAAGTTTAGTTTTAATCGCATAGTTGAGCCAGCCAAAATACAGGCATTCCTTGCCTAATTTGGGGTTCTAATGTCTCAACTAAATACAATTACCCATAGATTAGAATACATAACAATTTTGTACACAAGTTTTTGTTCATGGCTTTACTATGTACCTATAATTCCTAATTTGTTTAGCCCTTGTGTGTAATTTGATATTTTTGGATCAATAAACATTATTATTATTATATTATTATTATTAGTTTTTCATACATGTGCGTTCACCGTATACCATGCCAGCTAAGCTGCCCAGAGGGGTAACGTAAGGGGGTGACCCCTTCCGCTGGGGCCGCTGCTTGCCAGGGTCGCGGGTTGTTCGAAAGAGTTACCGTGGCCCTTGGCACAGGCAACTGAAGGAACACGGGTGGGTTTTAGTCAGTAAAAGTCTGACACGCCCTCCCGCTCCACCCAGAGCGGGAGAAGTTATTTGATAATTACCAACCCAGCCAAAAAAAAAGGGGAAACCCCTTACGTTACCCCTTTTTTTTTCTGGCGCCTTTCGCTATTGTTGTTTCGTAGTGTGTGATCGTGCGCATGCAGTGAAACACGAATTTGCAGCATGGACGTATTTATTGAATACGTCAAGCAATATCCTATATGTATTGTATAATCCGGAGGCAAAAAACTTCTTTTCCTATAATGAATGTATTCCTCCTCTGAACTCTCGTCATAGCTCTTCTGTTGTTTTTCCATCACGTCCGATTAACTCAACGCTCCAGCATAAACTGACCATCACTAACGTAGTTTTAGCTTATTTTTCGGTGGACGGACAACTTTATTCCCAGTTTAGCTTAGCTTAGTTCACTGAGCTTAGTTCTTAATTAGTTTAGCTGGCGTTGGACGATCGGCTTGATAAAAGTCGTGAAATCTTCCGTGATGTTGCAAATCATTTGCTTCTGCACTGATTTTATCGGAAAGATAGCTAACTCTTAAAGGGCGTGCGTTCTATTTAACGGATAAGACTGAAAGGCGGAAAATATTCTATTATCTAATAAGAATCTAATGAACGAGTATTTCTTTTCCGATTAGAACAACGTCCATAAATTGTAACTTAAACCATTTTACTCATACCGTGGGTTAACAATAGGACTAGGTAGGTACTAGATCATATCTCACGATATTTACTCATACGCCTACATAAGAAAAAAAAAAAATATTCATACAACTGCCACATCCAGTGATATACCATAAAACATCATTGATATCAATCGCTGCTGCAGACGATCAAGACAATAAACATAATAAACTCAAGGTTGAAACAAGAAAACATAGAAAATATTAATATCAAAACAAATTGCAAAGAACCGTCATACAATACATTGTCGCAACACTTATGATCTGCAGGCACAAACAGGTGTAATTTAAACATAATGTCATATCTGGTATAAGTGCCCAAAATAACTTGGCACACGGCGAAATAGCTAACTAACTGCAAAATGTACGGATTTTGATATAATTCCTTGACAATCAGCGCCACCGCGAAGGTTCAAGATAACCTGGCCACGGCATACATCACACGCACTTACCTTGACTCGTAAGTACGTAGGTACCTTCTATTGCACATGAGTACCTTCAATTGACTTAATGTTTGCAAAACAGTGAAGTTTACGTTTACTATGTAACATTTAACGGGTATTAGTGCTATTATGTGCGTCTTAATAACGTAATCAATACTAACGAAATAATTTCCGTTGATTGACTTTTATGGATGGACATCGTTGATGAAAGCTTTTGCGTTTAAGCAATGGCCAAGTACCGGACCAACTTACTCAATAATGAAGCTAAAGATACGGTTTAGTTGATAGGATTTCCAACTGAAGCGATAGTAATTTGGTCGTAAACAGGACTAAAATTCCGTTGAGAAGAGGCAGGCATTACGGTAGGAGCATCCTCGCTTGCTCTACAATATACTGCGATGGTGAAGCGATAAATAAACCGAGACTTAAAAAGCTTTCCTAACAAAGATTAAAAAAAAAGTGTAAAGGTTTTCCATGTCCGGCCGTCCAGAGAATACGTTTCGTTCGTTCGTTCGTGTTCGTTCGTTGTGCGACAATTCTAGTAGCTAATAAAGATCACATTCGCAAAACACGTATCCGTTTGTATGAAACTGACAGGTGTCAAGTATGCATTCTCTTGTCAGACGCACTGTAAAAGAGTCTGTTACTTAGTAGTCGTTTAGGAAGGTACGCTCAACAGTGGACGTGAATGGTGGATACCCGTACGAAAGATCAATTTCTAAGCAATCTTTATTGTCCTTTAAGGTTTTTCATATCACAACCCCAAATCAATTTAACAGCCCAATAATAATAAAATTAAATAGATCTTCCATTGAATATCTTTCTACTTTAAAACAACGTGCTCTATAAATCCGTTTAAAATACGATACAAGCCGTTAATAAAGAACATTTTTAATAACGGAAGTTAAACAGAGATTCAAGTAAAAAAATAATGTCGAGCTTTTTTTTCTTAACACTAACGTCAAACGGTTTACACGGCAGGAAGCACAGGTTGATGCGTATCGGATGACCAAAGTACCAAACTATCCGGGATGGTTATCGCGGGATCTCATCCCGGAGTTACAAGCCATCCCGCGCCTACAGCTATCGAGCATCGGGAAAAGGGCTGCGCACGACAGGTGTCCGAACACGATATTTCTTTGTTTTTTTTATCACGCCGCACGAAACGGAATCTGTGCTTATAAAAACTTTGTTGGTGTCGATGTAAATTGATATTCTGATAATAAAGTGTTAGTTTCTAATAGATGTAATAAAAGGGCCAATTAGGAGTCGTCGATCCTCTTTTATTTCTTCTCGTAATGTGGTCATAGTGCCCGTTAATTCTAACCCTCAATATTGTTACGGGCTAAGGGGCTTGTGGCTAAGTAATAACAGCCGCACGGGTCGATCGATCAGGTTAAGCTACGCTTGCTGCGGTTGTTCCGTGGATGGGTGACCATCTTCACATACCAAGACCCCTCCGTGTCTCGGATAGCACGTTAAGCCGCTGGTCCCGGCTGTCATTCGTGGATCTTTGACAGTCGTTACGGGTCGTCAGTAGCCCGAAAGTCTGACAGCCAGTCTTACCCAGGGGTATCGTACTTCCCAGTAACTGATAGGCAGTCGCTCAATGTAAAATACTGGTATTCAGCTGTATCCAGTTAGGACTGGAAGCCGACCTCAACATAGTTGGGAAAAGGTTAGGCAGATGATGAATATTGTTAGGGGCACCCTCCTTCTTTCCTTCATAAAATCAGCTGTTTCATACATTTTGGTCAAGTAGCTGTTGAACTTTTGTATTAAACAGCTGATATTTTTTTCGTGATTTCAGAGTTGGTCCCATAGTGAAAGTTGTTCATATTCATGGGTAGAAATTTGTAAAAATTTGGAGACTAAAAAAATCATCCAGTATAATAAAATAATAATGCATTTTACTTCATTCAAGTAACAAGGACTCACTGTGTTAGTAAACTTAAGAACTACTTTGGATTGTTTTATTTTAATTTCCTCTGCCTCGTGGAAACTTGCGTTATAATAAACAAACTTCTCTTGATTTGTAATATATTTCATGTACTAAAGTTTCTTAAAAATCTAGATTGTGGTAGCCCTAACCCCACAGGAACTTTAAAATAATGGAAAATATGCTGTTCGTGTGTAGACGTGCATAATACACATAGTTACATACTGTTGTGAAAGGATTACCGGCAGTATTAGCCATTCTATTCATGTAATGACAATAGCTGGTAATTATAATTTCACTTATTCAGATATGGTTTTAAATGTTTGCAATGGTGGCCAGTCATAACAAAGAACATTCATTTATTTTGCGGATCATTTGACCGACTGTACTGAAAAGTATAATCATATTTATTTTTATCAACTAAATACACAAACAGCCTTACATACAAAGCACGACACTAATTACCGTACTAGTGCATTATCCCAAAGAAAATATATATGTCGCAGGTTTATGACAAAATTAGGTTTTCGATCAAAAACCGGACGTACTACTATTTTATGTTATCATCAACAAATAAATCATTGTTTATTGTCTCTAATTGTTCCATTTATTTTAAAAAATAGCAACCGACATTGTTTTTATCATAAAACTAATCCAGTCTAGGTTTTTGATAAGGAAAACTGTATTTTCTCAGGTTTATACCATAAAGTAATAATTTTGTGTTCTTCCGGTTCTTGATCAAAAGCCTAGGAAACCTGATTTTGTCATAAAACTGCGACATATACAAGGTGGAGACGACAATACGACAGTAAATTAAACTACGTATGTACATACAGGGTGTTTGGCAGAACGTTGAACATACGAAAATGGTGGATAGGTGAGGTCATCTGCTACTTACTCAGCACTAATTTATTTGGCCCTGGCCCCCTGGATATTTTTAAAAAATTGTATTTGTTTTCTTCTAGTTTCACCACTTTCTTAACCTTAAAGTGTATTTTTATTAAAAAAATGGGTAAAACAGGCAACATTTTGGTTTATTTTTAATCTTTACATCTTAACACTTTAAAGTTAAAAAAGTGGTGAAAGTAGAAGAAAGCAAAAAAAGAATTTTTTTTTTTAAAATATCCAGGGGGCCAGAGCCAAATAAATTAGGGCTGAGTAAGTAGCAGATGGCCCCACCTATCCACCATTTTCGTATGTACAGACGCCAGCACATCAAGCTACTACAATCTGTCAGATTTCTTTAATAGATTTTCAACTTTATCGCTAAAGCATAAGGTTCAAAGTGGATTGGGAAAATCTGACAGTTTCGGGTAGCTTGATGTGCTGGCGTCTGTACAACGTTCTGCCAAACACCCTGTATACCTAATGCCCTTCTCAGTCTGCATTCGAAAATTTGATCAAATAATATATCCAATAGTTTAGTTACCTACTCAAAGATTGGCAAAACCCATAGTCGGCCTATCATTACTATTCAGTTTGTTTGAAAAAATCACTTTTTAGTATTCCATAGTCAACAAGGAACCCTTACAGTTTCGCCATGTCCGTCTGTCCGTCCGTCCGTCCGTCCGCAGCTTAGCTCAGAGACTCTTAGTACTAGAAAGCTATAATTCTGCATGGATATACATATTAATGACACCGACAAAGTGGTAAAATAAAATCATAAAAAAAAAACATTTTTTATAGGGTACCTCCTGTACACGTAAAGTGGGGATTTTATTTTTTTGTTGTCAATCATATGGTGTGGGGTATCGTTGGATAGGTCTTTCAAAAATATTGCAGGTTTGTGAAAACAATTTTTCGATTCAGGAATCCTTTTATGAAACATTAAGCTAATTTTTGTTAGTCAAGTGCCCCCTAAAGCCAGCTAAATGGTTGTTTTTGGATATGTAAAAAAATTCACGGTAGTAGTATATATGTAATAGGCAGATGATGTGTTGTCTCCGCATTCTATACAATTTTAAAATAACAATGCTTAAATATTATTTATTTTATTTTATTACTCCGATTATATGCATCACTTCCTTATCTTTAATTAACTTAAGTCCATATTAATGAAAGCCACTTGTATTTTTTTTGCAATCTGTCCTTCTAGACTCGATTATTTTATCAGTATCTTAATTACACTAAGCTGTTTACACAGTACCTAATCTAATAAATCATGTTCTAATAACGCAGCCATCAAGTTTGATATCTTTATTAGATCTATATCAAACAAATATATATCGTAAAATCGATCATGCTGGAACATTTTAGGCACAGAATCGGTTTGCGGAATTTTAATCGATTGCTCCTTAATTTGGGTATAAACTCGATGTGATGTGGGTGGTTCGATTCGAGCTTTATTAAATCACGTAATCGTGATTAAGTTCTAACTACAGTAACATGATCTGATTGGATAATAATGTCCGTGCTGATCTAGAAAGAAAAAAAAAATCTTTGAAGCGTGGGCTTAACTTTTTTGCCTTCACGACTGCTTATCTCCCTTACTGTATCTGTTATAATTTGAGAATAATTATGTTGTTGGCTGCTGCTATTGTTTATTTTATTGGTGTGTTTAAAACTCTTTGTGCTATGCCTAAAAATACCTCACACACTACACACACAAGGTTGAATTCTCAGTTTGTACCCACAGGCTACATCACCCCTGTAAAGAAAAGCTTTTTTTCTTGGTGCACTATGATCAATCACAGTAAAATCACTCAGACTCAGGTCAGAACAGTACGAAATTGCTGTTATTTTCACTCGCCCATATAGTAACCGTCAAATCTTATTATAAAATGTGTTGAACAACATTCCAGCACCTTGTAATGAGCGGATGTCGGGAATCGATAGCAAAATTGTGGGCATATTTTATAATTTAAACACTATCTATAGCACAACTTTTTACTCTATCCTATAAATGTCAAGGTTCAATTTCTATTGATGTCGAAAATACTTTGTTGTACATAGAAGAAACTGTAAGGTACAAAGTTGCTTTGAAAGTGGCCTTTATAAACTTCAGAATAGGTGCTGCATTTACATCTTGTGCAAGGGAGACTTGCAATAAATATAGGTAATAGAAGCCGGCGCCAGTCGTTTTGAGCGTGTGCGTGATAACATCACAGCCTTAGGAGTCAACACCACACCGCTATTTAAGAAATCACTAATTTGTTGACTTCAAACATATTGATATGCGAAACATTTCAGTTAAGATCAAAAACCATTTGTCTACTACAAAACGTCAAGCTGATCAAAGCAGTGAACTCTGTAATGTATCTAGTACATTACAAAATTTGGATAAATATAAATTAATCCTCAATATTATGTCAGAATTTAGGACGTAAGATACATTTCCGTTGACCAAAATATTTTATGATCAACATTCCAAAAAGACACGAGCGACCCAAATCAACAAGATAAATCTATCATCAAATTACCACAATAAATAGATCTTGTATGTCAACTTCGTCGGGTTTTCCGTATTGATGAGGCGTTGAGGACTAAAATAGACTGCAATAGTCCCTACGTTAAAAGAATCTGTGTTCCCCGTCCATGTGTGTTCAAGTCTCAAGGAGAAACAAGAGTGGCGTTCCGTGTAGTGCAAGTGAGTAATCAGCCCTTTGTTTGTTCGCAGACAACACAAGGATGCGCCAACAAAATTAAAACATATCCAGTGTGTACACAACGGGGAGTTTGTCCTGTGCACACGGTGTGAAGCACTGACCTCAATTTTTCACTGAAGCCGCTTTTGATCAACAACTGATAAACTTCCTTATTGCATGCTAATTATGGATTTTAGTGACAGAAAACACAGGAGAATATTTTGATATTGATCAACAACATCGATTTATGAAAAGTTTGATCGATCTATACAGAAAATGCTTAACATTAAATCAGCATTCTTAAAATGTTGCCTTTAGGCAAGGAATCTGAAAATATTTTGTAAAGTCAAAATTCAAAATAAATTTCTTCTGAAAGAAGTCATTTCTTCAACAGTAAGTGATATGCAACGTTTGTCATAACCATATTATTTGTAATCAATTGTACATGAATACGAATGTTGTTAGCGCAAGTCTAACATTGTCCTCGAGGCTTTGCTTGAACTCATTATTACTCCCCATAATTCTTCCCGTCTCGTTTGGATCCGGTTTATATTGTTTCATACTTTTCACTGTTTATAGGCGATTTATAGTTTCCTACACATAATGAACGGTTGAAGGCACTACGTACATACTTTGCTGCAATTTGCACGATGTTAGCGCCATTAAAGCTCGCCTTTTCAATATCAATCTGGTTCACTTAGAAGTCTTCCTATCTAGATTCTTGGAATCACATCAATTTTATGTCCGCAGTCAATAACTTGGTGAAATAACTTCAGAGAACAATTTTACCCTGTATTTCTATCCAGCCGTACTTTTGTCCACTGTTATTTTCTCTGCATAATCTATCCTTTTCCGATACCTACTGAGATTGGTTTCGCCCACTTTAACACGTCTTGCCATGTAGGATGTCCCTAGCATGTTTACCAATTTCCAGACGCCCAGAATTCTAATTATTATCACCAGGTAGCCATTACGTGTTAAAATTAATTACTAACAGCATATATATGTATATTATATATGTGTATATCCAGAGCAGAGATCTGTATAACGAAGCCGATATATTGAGTCACGGTGCTGGTCGAGTCATGATTCAGATGTAACGTGTTACATGCTTTGAGTGACACTATCGAGTGGCCCGTCTGCCGTTGTACATGCTTGTAATGGCCGATCCTCCGGTACGCGCATAATCAATACTTCAGAGTTATGTACTACTTGTAGAGGTGTCGCCATGACAGTTGTGTTCAGGAAGTTATTAACATTTGTAGGTATAAATGGTATAGTTGTAAGTGGTTTGAAGAGTCATACGTATAATTTGCTTGGCGGCGTGAAAATAAAAAGATATAAGGTAGTCATGTGCCTTGATTAAACTGAATTCCCCATTGAAGTTAAAGTATAATGTTATACTGAAATAAGTAAAATCAAACCTAGTCACTAGGTAGAAATAGATCTATAGCTTTTCTTCAATCATATAAAATTTATCTGCATCACTATCAAACTGCCGCCCAGTGAAAATGCAAACATTTATCGTATCTAGCAGCTCTATCAATACATTACACGCACGAAAATAACATGTTTGTATTATGAATCTCACTTTCATATCACTCACAGTCATAACATAACTGTGCTGTCAGATGTACAGTAGCGGATCAGCGTCATTAGCCACGACCACGAAGTTTGATTTACGCAATATGTGCTTTACAAATTAGCCATTTAGTGTTATCAGTAAACTCGCTTCGAGCGATGGACGTGCCGTATTTATTTGTACTCATAAAACTTGCCTAGAAGCGATATTAATAAAAAACTCATCATAAAAATAAATGATAAAATTGAGAACAAATTGCTTTGCGAAGGTGTGTGTTTATAAATACGTGTCCAGAAATAATAATACGCAAAGGAATATAATTAATCCTTTTATTGCGTGTTTTATTTGAACAGGGCGTTGATGCATGGTCTTCATGTAATGGCAAGGAATACGCGGAGATTTCATATTCACAAGCGATAGAGCTATAAAGGATATTTTCTAATCTCTTCATCAGTCGACAATGCGCGGGTACAGTTCATATAAGTCAGGCTCTTAACATTTCCAGTCTCTGTGACTCTTTGGAAATTATTTCACTTTCTCCGATGAATCCGATAGGTCCCAACGACGACTTCTCATTCGTCAACTATTGGACAGGTGCCTCATTGATTATCAGCATTAGACTCCATTAAGTGTTTAACTCGATACCATTCGCTTACCGGTTTATGTTGTACAATTATTCAATTTAATCTCACGATTTTTTTTCCTGGTTACGACACTTGTGCAATATTTATTCATGTTGCGTTTGTTACCAGTTATAATGTATATGGGAACTCGTTGTAGATATAGTTGGACAATGGCTTCCAAAATTTTTCAAGTCTTTGATTTCCGGTGATATGAGCACTTACAAGATAGTACCTGTAAATTAAGCATATGGGGACTTTGATGCGCACTATGAATTGTAACTTTTCTTCGTGATTTTACATCAACAAAGTCGCGTTTTCATCAAATCTTCCACTTTACAAAGGAACTGTTAACTTGATCTTCATATCACATCCTTTGAAATATTTTGTTTTATTCAATGTACGGCTTATAGTTTCCGGCTCTTCGTTTTTTTTTTTTTATAACCTTGTTTGCAAAGCCAACGTCGTTAGCAGGAGTGTTGTCTTTAAAAATTCTGCAGGAAAAACCCCATCTATTAAGACTCCCGCAGAATGGCGCGACGCGACAGCGCAACGCGGCTCTAATAGAACAATTTCTATGAAAACTTCATGGAAACTGATCTACCAGAATCGCGTCGCGCTGTCGCGTCGCGCCAGTCTACGAGAGCCTTTAAGGATCAACATAACCAAAACCGCATTGTGGAAATAACCTTGAATGTATCGTAAGCACCTACTCATGAGCGTTAATTTAACACTACACGATAATAATCCGTTCTGGGTATTTTGCAGTAAATCAAGTGTATAATAAGTCGAACGCGCAAACTCAAACAATTTATAAGGACATGTCGCGGTTATTGCGGCCACATACACACTCACCATTGCAAACCTACTCTCTTCAATCAAGGCCCTCACATTCGAAAAATAACTTCCTCAGAAAGATTCTCGCTGAGTATAAAATATTTAAGCACATGAGAAAGCAACAGACAAAACTAAATGCTCTGAGATAGTATTTTATTTGACAAGAACATCACCACACAAAAGAACGTATGTCATTCTAAATACACCGTCGAGACCGTCATTCATATCATTGTTTCATGTCCTATTGTCGATTGAGATTTCTATAACGTATGATGTCCACGTTTTATGTTCAGCTGCTCTTTAGCCTTGTTCAGTAAAGTAAATCAAAGATCATCTCGTTGGCAGGGCTATCTATCATTAGATCCGAATCACGTTACAGTCCGATCCTCAGTCATGCATAAATCTCAATGACCGATCCTATCCGAGACAAACACGAGCAATTAGACGAAACGTGTAATCGTTTAATCTAAAGCGAGAGATGAAAGTGGCTGATAGTTTATCTACTGGATCAAGCATCCCGATGCACGGACACTACGACTTCCCTACTACATGTCATATTCTTGTCACTGCGATGCCGCATCTTAGTACGTCGTGAATGATATCGTTTCTATACTTATTTCATTGCATCATTACGCTCAATTAAACACGCTTCGGGTACTCCGATTAGATTAAAACGATGAACACGTACGGTAAATATTAATAGATCAGCTTTATGGAACATGTTATCTGCAGTGGTCCGTACGTCACTGGCTGTCCGCTCGGGGCGTGCTATCATAGCATCGTGTACATCATCGCAATTTTACACAGTATCCTGCCCGATTACATCTAAAGCTTTCACCCGCCTCGTCGATTGCTGATTCATTAAACTCTTTAATTGACGTTAAACATCGCGATGATTGCGAAGGGTCATTCGTTCTTGACCTTAGTTCTATGAATTAGTGACAATGCTTTTATAGCTATAGTAGATTTAATACTGTCTTTGTTGAGTGGTTATTGAATAGATTTTACTTATGAGTGTTCCATTCATTTAATGACTCTTTCATTACCAATTTTATGTTCTTCGTTACTTCTGCTAACCTCGCGTGAGTCAATATTGTTATAGCAAATATTGTTAAAGACATACTGTTTTATAAATATCAGACAAGAATTTCTCGTACCGATGGTATTAAACGTGGTTCCGCTACACCTGCACGGTGCACAGCCACACAGCGCTGCATAAGAATCTACGACGGAGCAGATAGCGATCGCTACCCTCGACTCGCCGCTCCGCTGTGGCAAGCGGAACGTTGGCGCCACTAATGCGATCAAGGGATCCGATTTATTAGTCATATCTCTGCATCGGCCGATACACCTGTACGTGCCCGATTTAATGCCACAGCGGAACAACTAAGGGAACGTTATATTGCCCATTGCGTAACGACCATGGTTACCTATTCCTAGTCACTTGTATAACCATTCGTATCTAAACTGTCTACTTTGCAAATTGTAACGTATTTATTTGTTGACGTGCTCTTGAACTTGATCGCGTTATCAGCAGTTGTAGATCTGTCCGATTATTTTCAGCTCTGCCAGCTCAGTAGCGAACTGTCGGATATCGTTTGTATAACATCAGCAGTGGATTCCAATGCGTAATTTCTCCGAGACCTTGAAATTGTACTTGTTGCTTTCACATGTAGCGGACTTGCAACGTCACATTTGTCTTTGCGATAGGTTTTATCGATAGATCGGACGTGGTGCGGGAGTGCTCCGACATGCAAGGTCGAGTCGTGGCGAAACTCTCTCCGGCCATTGACTACCCTGTCCAATCCATATAAGTTGGACGCCGGCGAGCCTTGTCCGACGCAGACCGATGTGACACCCGGACACTTCGCCAGTGAAAACACAAACTCATTAGAGCTTTTAACGACATGTATACGAGGTGCAACACATTGCGATTGATTTGACGTTATCGCAGCATTATGATCTAAGAAAGCGTCCGATGTTTGTACTCATTCGCTTTCCAAAGTTAAAGAATATATCAAGACAATCGGGATCGATTCTACGACACAGCCGGGTATGGTGTTCCACCAATAGAACAGCCGGTAATATATCTACGTGTTGCACCTTGTTACAGTCGGCTTTAGATGTACGAGTTGGGCTAAACGAAAAATTAGCTTTCCAGGATGTTCAATGATTCTAGTTTCGTTTTATACATTATAGCCATGTGTGTGTACGTGTTCCAATCGTCTTTATAACCGTGTATTCGACACAGTGTATGTTACAATAAGTTTTATGTTGTTTTCGTGTTTACGTATAGTATTTAAGTGTGTGCGAGCTTCATTAAAAATAATGTTGAGGAAATGAAGATTTTTTAAACTTAAGAAAATTAACTCCGAATTATGACTTCTTCGGCTCTGGTGTTAAGGGATGAGTGGTATTATTGAAACAAATTAAATATCTTATAAGAATGTATTATAATGAGATAACTGTAGACCTTTACAGAGCCACACAAACATTTATCCATCCATAGTTCATTATTTACAATGTTTATGTTTAAAGTTCATCATAATTCTAATGCGAGGTGTACAACCGTATCTTTTTATTTACATAATAATATCAGGTTTATTTACATAAATAATTTTCAATTTCATAAGTATACTCGTATGGCTGACATTCATTCCGATATGCAACGTCTTTATTTTATAACAACATCCGTCTCCATATTCACAAATGGAGATATTTTGTAGGATACCTACAATTGATAAATGAAATAACATGATAGCCTTAAAAGTACGATAAAACTTAACTAAAGCTAATTATATACAAACCAGTCTGGGGGATTTATAAAGTACGTTTTAAAAATAATTTATTAATAATTTAAATGCTCAGCGATGGTCGTTTCTTTCTGACACTTTTGCTGTTTTTCCCGAATATAGTGCCAATTACCTGAAAATAAAAAGAGATTTTTTTAAATGGAGTCATTAAAAAGAGTTAAGAACTTAAGTTTAGTTTTTCACCTCCGTTTAAAAATATAATAATGGCATGTTAAAATAAAATGTCTTCCCCTAGATTACCCCAAATTACATCCCCTTTCTTCTCCTAAGATATCCTCAAAAGACTTTCCCCAAAGATATTGTAGACATAATTGTTTAATTGTAGATTTCACAAATCACACGCTGTTTTCGAAAGAGTCACAGAAAAAGCTTCAGGGAACTCACCTTTGAGACAGAGTAGGCAGCGAGCTTGCGCCTGGGCGCAGGCAACAAGAGCGCGAGCGCGCGCGCCTCCCGCAGCAGCGCGTGGAAGGCCAGAGCGGCGCCCGCGCACGACTCCGCCGCCGACACCTCGTAGAACTGACAGCCGAATCTTAGCGACAGTTCTTGACCCTCCTCTGCATGGACCTCCCTAATTGATAAAAAATATTCGTAAGCTTGTATGTAAAGACTTGGGCCATAAGTCTGGCTTGCCCATATCCCAATCACATCAGCCAGAAGTGGCAGTGATTAATTACTGATGATATGAAAATTGACTTGTGATGGTTATCAGTATCACGGCTTCAATTCGTCATTCGTTTCATCATAGGCATAGACGTAGACATGTATTTAAACTACATGGACCGTAATAATCTCAGTAGACACTTATATGAAATCCAGTTCAATAAAAACAAGAAGATGAGAACAGTTAAATTCATACCTGGCGTGTTCGAGGTCACGTTTGTTCCCCAAGAGGGTGACGGCGGCACAGCCGGGCAGTCGGGTGCGTTCCAGTAAGGACAGAAGTTCGGCAGCAGCGAGAAATGACCGACGCTCGCACACAGAGTAGACCACGGCGAACGCGTCGCCCCATCGCACGTGCTCTGCTAGACATCCGCGGATCTACGAAGAAACATGTCTATTAGAATCTGGTGGGACCATTGCCCTGCGGTATAGCAGTGCCTCAAAGGGAATTTAGGGTAGGGTTCCATAATGTGGTAAATCAGTATCCGTTTTAGTCAAAAATCACTCAGTTGTGATGTAGCACATGGGCTGTTGAAAGGGATACATTCAGACATACACTTAATATTAAACTTGTGTGTGGATGTGATTGGTGTACAAGACTCTACGGTTACTTACTCGAACTTGTAGTTATGGTTATTATTTTTTATTTTGGCTGAAAACATTTAATGCTGGGCTGGGTTATAGACATCCCTATTGTAGACATACTTTTTCATTTTGACCGATTTATAAACAACATTTTCTTAGATTATATTCTATTCCAAATTGTAACAGATTAGAAGATACACGCAGATTCCAAGTGGATTCAAAAGGCCATATCTGATGCGAAACTGTAAGGCGTTGTATACGCAACTATGCTATGTTCATTTATTTCAAATACATTCATTTAACTATCTGACTGGCTCTCAGAAACCTTTAGCTCTGCTGTGTTCTGTGGTGTGGACTCTACTAAGCTATTGAAATTTTTAATAAGTCCTAAATTGTGTTGCCCGAAGACTTTAGAAGAAATGAAAAGGAGCTGAATAAATTAAATGCTTTGAAGTTTCGAAAACCTTGCTCAGGCCAAACTAGATAAGTAATTATTCAGAAAGCATTTCTAGTTCCTATTTAAATGTATGAGCATTGTTTCAAGAAACATGCATGGTATTTAAAACCCTAATGCGCTCGATAAATCTGAATGCAAAATAAATGTTCACCACGAGCCCGAGAATCTGGAATAACTGAAATTATAAATAAAGTCAGTGAACTTAACTTATTTATTGTAAATAAAGTCGCGAGCCACAACTGGTACTCGGAATCTGGTATCGGGGCCAGTCGCTTGCACCGAATAAAATCACCGGTTGCGCAATAATACGAAGCATCCAATCTATTCTGTTCTTTTAGTTCCGTTATCGATGCGTTTAATAAACATCATCGTTGTTTAGAAAACAAAACTGGTTTAAGAATCACTGCGCGCCCATACAATAACAATAAAAGCATAACAATTACGTAACACGAATTCCCCCGTGTCTTCTATCGTAGCGTAGGTTCGAACGTAGGATTTCGCCCGCAGCCACACCGATGCAGCAACGGCAACGTCGCATCTGATAAGCCGATACAAGCCACATAAACTTCGTCTAATTAAATTGTACTGCGGCCATCAGCCGCTGGTCCGCTACCAGCACAACCCACAGTAGATTAACATCTCCATTGTTTAATGGTAAATTAAGTTTGACCGTCTATCTATACGTTTGCTATTCGAGCTTCGAATTTTAATCTTATCGGGGACGTCGAGCCTTTTGTTCGTAGTGACTGATATTTTAGTGTTAACGCTAAAAGCACAACTTGGCAGGCTCGTTACTTACCGCGCAATTAGATGTATCTAGTATTTCAACTTCTGAAACGGCACCGTCGAAAGCCACTCTGTGCTGATAAAGGAAATCTGAAACAAGAGAGTACGGTATAGAAATGTGCGTAAAGATCGCTTTTGTGCTGATATTGTTGTCGTCATTCGATAAAGACCGCATTTACTATGACAGCGAGTACTGAAAGCGGTTTCCTTAACATTTTAATACATGAGAGACACGGCGCCCAGCTGACGCAAACACGTCATATTTAAGGTCGGAAGGAAGCAGACATTTTAATTTAAATACTTAATACGTTCTACTACTGTAATAAATGCCAGACATGATTGAAGTTTTTGTAAAATAACCAAGAATTGACGTCATTAAATGTCAATTCGGTAGTTTATTAAAACCGCGTTCATCTATGTTCATAATTATTTTAATAGAATGATCAAAAAGATATAAACACTTTTTATTATGATATTAATGATTCATCGATTGAACTTTACTAACCTCCTGTTGAGCTATATTCTCCGATGTACCGCTTTGTTAGATAACGCACGACCACCGCTGCAACAAAAAGAGAACCAAATGAATAACATTGTAAGAAGCACGCCTTCATCGAAGACATATTGTAAATAGGCGAACAATTAAGAGGTCATCACTCCCAACTTTCTAGAAGTGAGTGGATCAACCACTGATTAGTCCTTTCACTCCTGGAATTTCCATCAAAGGGTTGTACACAATACAAACAGTTATCAACAACAATGACAAGGCAAGTTGCGTGAATAGAGGCGGTCGTAAGCTACCGACGAAATGAAGTGTGGAGAATCCTGCAGCCCATCAAAAGGAACTAGTGGCGCTATTCAACAAGCTGATTGCTTGTCCGGCGCGACCGCCTCGGACGTGAGATTACGTTGGTAATTCACCCTTTGATGTGTAATCGTTATAGCAGTTTCTATCATTTGGATGATGAAAACGAGTAATTTGAATTGTGAACACGTAACTTAAGGTGCCAAGCAGAAACGCACAAACCATGACATACTACCTACCTAGTGCTCATTGTCTAGGGGTCGTTAAATATGTAGTCAATGTTTATGCTAAGTTTTGATGCTTGGGCGCTAATTGGGTACTAATACGCTCGTGTCTTAATACTAAATGCGAATGACTTTAATGATTCTTGTAGAGATACATACGAAGATGCAAACATACAGAGAACAAATACCTACTAATATAAAAACATGGTATGTTTTTAAGATTTAGCTACAAAATGAAAAACTAGTCAAGTTATTTTGATGATAACTACCCAAATGTCAAGTCTAGATATACTCAACAAAAATACAACACAAAAGCCTATTAAGCAAATATAAAATAAAAGCCATATAGATTACTAGCTACGCCCTGCGGTTTCACCCGCATAAGTCTCGATCCCGTAAGAATATCGGGATGAAAAGTACTCTATGTGTTAATCCTGGTTATAAACTATCTGTGTGCCAAATTTCATCAAAACTGGTCCAGCCGTTTGAGCGTGAAGAAGTAACAAACATACAAACACACACACACACACACACACACACACACACACACACACACACACACACACACACACACTCACTTATTCGGTCGTTTCTTTATTCGTATTCGAATAAAGGTTTTCGAAAAATTTGTATATAAAGCAGTAAAGCCATATATGTTTCATTCTAGATAGACATCTGTTTTCGTAACAAATACTAATTAACATTCCATTACAAGAATCGTTTACAACATCACCGAGTGGATAATACTCCCCAATGAGTTATCGCCGTTACTATTTGTGTCAGAATCTTGACCCACGGCAGTTACACAAGAGTCCACAATGCTTTTATGCAACTGCAGCACGTTGTCGCATGACAATGGACTTGGAATGCATTCCGTACGCATTCTGGCGCAGACGGTTAAGGCTAGGATAGGAAATCTATTACCTTACAATACTATGCCATTCCCGGCATGACGACGTAACTATAAGGAAACGATTGTGCTCTCTCACTTTAAAAGGAATGTACTGTGTAGTCCTCTGTGATTCAATTAATTTTCGATTTTCATGGAATTCTTAAGAGATCTTCTTGGGACTTGCGAAATGGTCATTCCGAATTTCTTTTAAAAGCACTAAACCAGTTCAAGGAAACAATCGATGTTTACTAAAAGGAAAAAAAATACGTTTTCATAATAAAGTTACACTCAGACAGCGTGCGTGTATGATGACATTAATAATTGAGAAAGAAGATCGATATCTCCGATATTTGATTGACGACCAGCAGGCGATAAAACATCGTCACGTCAGTAAAGCAGCGTGCAATAAAACCTTTTCAAGCGTTGATAAAAATTACAACACACCACAATACATCGTAGTTTATGAAACACGATCGAAATTCCTCACTCTCATTTTTCCTTTCGATTTTTACCCCGTGTGCATTGAGTATTAAATGCATTACTTTCTCTGCGATCCGATTACGTACATAATCGTCGAGTGATAAAGTTTCATCGGTCCACTTTTAACTGAAATATGCGGAATTCAATTAAAATGCAGTTATATATTCGGTTCTATATTACTTTTATGTTAGACTGGCAGAACTCTTGGCATTTTACCAAAGCAATTTACGTTTTTCTGGATTATACCTACGACATTCGTAATAAATAGGCAGTTAATAGGACTGCCAGCATTTTTGTACTACATAGGAACTAGGTATTATTATTAGGATCATTTAGTTAAGTCTCCACCTCTCTATTCTACTAAGAATGGTACCTATATTTTTTTTTATTACTATACTACCAGACCTAATGTCCTAATGTGTTAGTGTAACCTCAGTCTTTGCAATAATCGGTGCTTCAATTCCTTATTACTGTTGAAACATCCTCATTTAGACAAACATGATTTGCTTAGCTTTTTACGGCCCAAACAAAATCCATAAAAAACAAATTCATCATATAATGTCCATTACGATAATGACGGCACGTACAACACCAAAAAATAGTAACTCACAATGTGGACATACATAATTTTGAAACGATTTACCATAAATTTACTTGTAATAAATTTACCGCGCTTATTGTGGAAGATCAAAAAATGATTAACGAATCTTCTCTGACGAGGCTCCAATAAAAAATTACATCAAATTATAATTATCGAAGCATATAAGACAAATTACTGTGATCAAACAACACGGCACCACGTGGGTTGATAGATCGAACGTTATCTTCAAGAACAATGGATGTAGCTATCGACAGGAATCTTTAGGGTAATTAATAGATTACTGAACACATCCATCATGTGTCGAACTGACCATCAGGGACTCCAATAGCAACCATTATTACTTTGACTTGGTTTCTTTTGATACCGGTCTAACATATGTATTAGTGGGCAGTCATGACAACAATTGTGACATCAATACCAGATTTTGTGGTTGTGGCGCAACTTGGGAGAGGTCTATGTCTAGAAGTGTGACTGATTGGGCTGCACTAGGTTTGATTGAGGTCATCAGTGGCAGAAATGTTTTAAGGTCAGGTGGATCAGATACAACAGCAATTAAGTTGTTGAACGCTGGATCTGCCTCGAACTATACAAATAATAATATGTCTATTTCTAAAGAATCTTGCACGTCGTATTTTTCTTCTTTCTCTTTATTAATGTTTTCTGCTAACTTCCCATTTATCAATTCAATGTGTTAAGTGTTTTTTATCTGCTTGTACCTTTTTATCAACTTTCCACTAACAAAAAAACCATATGCCAATATTTAAAAAAAATCGGCAGTCTTTAAAACTTTCCAGTCTCTCTCCGGTTAATTTTGTCACCTTTGTTACGCGTTCAATTTTTCATGAATGCATTGGTTGCATTTAAAAGGCTATGTTCAAATCTGCTTTTAATGTTTTGCTATCGTTTCGAGTATGAGCCTAAATTTCAGTAAGCAAAAGCCCTTATTTATACCGGCTTTTAAAATTATGTCTTCAAAATCATGCCAAACAAATTATGTAGAAACTCAATCATATGGATACATTATAATTGAATATGTCAGAATCCGCGAGGTAAGGATGTCGACGATGCTTCAATACCTCCTCGCTGCACTCATTCATCATGCCGTGAGAAGGTCGTCGCACGGAGCGCTGAGCCCGCGCCGACGCGCCGCCGCGCCCGAGCCGACATATTCGACCAAACTATTAAAGCTCATACCACAATCAATGTGGTTGTTAACATCCCATTTTGGCACCTTCGCGACACTCCTGCCAAAAAATACATATACGCAGGCCTTTTATAAAAGCAATCTTTCATACCATCAAAAAATTGTGACTCCTTTCCAAATTAAAGTTCGTTGCTCTCCGAACACAATTCATTTCAGACAAAAAAAAGTGGACGCACGTTGACATGTAGCACTCTGCGGTGGACGCGTTAATTGAAATATTTTATTGACTCAACATAATTAATATTTTTAGTGTTTCAATTTTAACAGCCGGGTAACCACAGGGTGCAAAGATACATAACATATATTTTTGTACGAAGTATTAACGTGACCCAGATAGTCTGGAACGATGTTTAGTGCAGGGCAACGCCGCGACTTCGCGGTAACGGAATTCACTATAATGCGAAAATAAATGGCCTCATGAAGAATGAGTTTCGTGAATAATGTCAGTACTAAAAGGTTTAATGAGTAGATAATGCTCCTGAGGGCATTTAACGACGACGTGAACGGCGTATCCGTGACAGACAAGCGCCACTCCCACGAGGCCGTCCGTGGACAGGATCTACATTGAAACAATTTCGCATGTCGGGCCGGCTCGCTCCCGCCTGTAATGAATTGCAAACGCATGCGTCTCGGAGCGCTCGCAGCCGGTCCGTCAGCCGTCGGCCGGCCGACAATTAGGGCGGTGCAATTACAACCAGTCGCGGCGACTCGGGCGGTGGGTCAGCGGCGCGGTTTCCCGACAACTGCGACGCCTGGCGCCACCAGACAACGTTGTGTAACTCTTAAACGACCGATCAACCATTAACGCTACCGTCGAGGTCGTTGCTCTACACATGTATATCACACGCCAATACCCATGTTTGTAAAGCAAAATTAATCAGCCATGATCGTGAATCACCGACAAATTGAGTAAAGCCATTTTACAGATAATGTAGTCGACAACCTTTATTTAAACGTTCTGAACAAGTGGATAGTCTATTTTAACCCGATTGTTTTCAGAGCTTATTTTGGTAGACCTTCCATAAAAAACATAGAACTTATAACATCATTTTTGGTGACATTGAGGATGAAGAACAATTTGATTGACTTGTAGGAAAATCTGTCGCATATCTGAATGACATGGAAGAAGAAAATCAATCATCCATTTTTATATGATTAGACAACCCTTGTTAGTAAGGAAAAAACAATGTGTAGAAAAAACTTAGGTAGGTTTTTTTTCAGCAGGGATTCAATTGGATTGACTTATTAACGATCAATCAAGATGAGTTCGTGTCAGGGTGGACCAATTTTGTCAAAATGCTGTATTGCATTGCTAGATTGAAAAGAATGACTGATAAAATGGAGTCACAATACAAACAGAATGGAATAATACAAAAATGAGATGAATGATGAGGAGAGAAATGGATACCAAAAAGATACACAACAAATCCTACATAGGTACTAAAACTGGCAGAGAAATACGTGAATTATAAAATTACAGTCATGCGAAAGAATAAAAAGATGGTTGGAAAATGAATTGGCAAACTAAAGGAGAATCCAACAATATGAGGAGAAATTAACTAAAAAGTTGAAACTGATTTATAAGATTAGTTGAGCGTTTATCTAGATTCTCGATAATGTTGGATGTTTGCAGGGCGCTTAAACATCGCCGGATAGATTGTGAACTAAGTATCGAGCAAATAAACTGAGACGAGCCTGTACTCGAGATAAAACAATGCATTAGTCAAATATGCAACGTTATCGTTATAAATATTGACACACAGGAATGCCATTGAATAGTTTGTTGTGCATGATAGGCCCTCGTACCCACGGGTGATTTTTGAACGTGACGGTTTTTATCGTGCACTGCGTTTTCAAATCTTGCTGTTTAGCCGAGCATTGAGAATCTAACAGGGTGCAACCCTAGCGCGTCAAAAAACAGAGTGCGTTGAAATTCCAGTGCGCGATAAAAAACGTCACGTTAAAAAATCGGTTTAGTCCCATCTCTTCCCCTTCCCACCTTTAGCCCATGTTTTTTTTTACAAAAAAAATAGGTATAATTTAATTTATAAATTAGGTCATACAAATATTTGTTCCGTGCGGGAATCGATCCCGCGACACGCAGCGCAGCAGTCAATCGCTTAACCACTGCTCCAACTGTGCCGTTTCTATGCAAGAGATGGGAATTTTTGTAGGTATAAACGCATAGGGGAAGAGATTGGACTAAACCAAAAAATCGCCTGTGCGTACCTGGACTAGAGGCGGGCAAATAAATATGTTTAGGTAACTCTATCACAGCTTACCATATACAATTTGCAATGTAAACTAGTAGGTAGGTGTATAATTATTATAAACAATGTAGATATGTTGTCCTTCTTGTATAAAATGCTTTGTCTAGCGATGTGTCTAGGATGTTTCTATTAGGACAAATAAATATTCTGCTACCGCTAAAGGCATAAACTCAGATTTACCTACTCATCACTAGATATAGTCGCAATGTTTTAGACATCCAGGAATATAATATCATACCAAACATGTATGAGGATGTTGATTAAATAAAAAATATCCTTATGTTTAAAATAAACTGTTAAAAAGCCATAAAAATAAAAATTACTTTTAAAAAGATCGTTTTAAAATAACGCTATTATTATGACTGTAATTTTCCTTTCCCGTTATACGTTCCTCTCATGTAATAACCACACAAAAACGGCTTTTGAAGACTGAAATTACAGGGTCTGCACCTCAAATTCGCACTCAGTTGACTTTAATAGCATATCCCCTATTTTATTACTGATGATAGTAACAAATATTAACTGCATCAGATAAAGTTTTTACGTTTTATAAAATGGACTCTCAGTTTATGAATTGGTTACCCTAAACCGAAACGCACTCAAATAATTAAAAGGGTTTTTATTGTTAATATTTTAAGTGAACTCCTTGAATTTTTTAAACGTTTAATTCACACTTCTTGCCAACGCTGTGATAATTATTAACACTTGTGTAAACCAGTGTAAAGTTATAAACATATATTTTGTCATTTAAATTTTGTTTAATAAGTTTAAAAAAAAATTAAAACCTGATTGCAAAAATCGATATGCGATGTGTAGATAGATAAAACATGCGATTTGAATTTTGCTTTAAAATTGTTAACTTCTTGCTAAAAACATAGTCATCATAAGTAACGGATGTGCATGCACTACTAACCAGACTTGCCGCTCCGAGGGCTCCCTAACACCACCACCCTTATACGATTCACAGTCATCTTCATTTGGGCAGAGTTAATTTTTTCACTTTTATTTCAAAAAAATCTTTTAACCGGACATGATGGCAGCAGTGTCCAGCAACCACATCAGTTTATGATCACAGTTTATGTTTGTAACACGGTACTCGTCGATATCGCTGCGATCGATGTTAGTTATCGTAAATATGATCGACAGATAGATTCCACAGAGTTGCTCACGGCCGTAAGCTCGACCGAGTGCCGCGAAGTTTCCCGCGCGACTGCCGGCGTCTCTAGCCGGTGCTTGCATCAAAAGCGCGTGCGCAGCCTCCGTTCCAACCTCCGAACTAGCAGAGTATGTATACGTTGGAATTTGTACTTCATCCATACATCCTACCTGATTAAATATTCATAACGTTGGACTGGCGCCAATATTATCGTTGTTTCGGATATCGGAGATGAAATTCAATAAATATTTTCTAAATTTTGGACTTTTGGCCAGGAAAAACTGAAATAAAATCATTGCTATTCCTATTTCTGAATAAGGAAAAGTGGCAGAAAAGCGATCAGCTCGCTCGAGAATACGCGCGTCTGCGACATCTCAAGGTGAGAGCGATGCAGACGTTCAGCGCAATAAATTCGTTCGTGCTGAGACATAATTGGATCCGCCCCGCCCACGTCCAGCTACCCTGCTTCCTTTATGCCACATAGCTACTCTACTTTGAAAGTTAGAAATAATAAAATTCAGAACGAATGTGGAGCAAGCAAAGCAAAACTTGAATTAAGTATTCTCACATCACCTGGTCTAATGAGTAGAATATTTCCTTGTTTAGACAACTCATACTTCAATGGCGCATTCAGATCTACAGTATTATTATTTAAGCAGGCAATCTGCCAAAACAAGAACAAACTACCACAGGAAGGTGATAAAACATAAGTGTGTCAAAGCTGCTGAACGTCCTCCGTTTAGTAAGTTTCTTACAATTATTTCATCCTATAACAGCAGTAGCTATTCTGTAAAAATCTCACCGTGAGAACTTAGGTGAAGTGAGCGGGAAGAGCTTTGTCTGGATTGACACTATTAAGTGCTCACTTCACTTATGATTTCACGGTGAGATTTTTACAGAATCGACCGGCAGTAGGTCAATTTCCGTAATAAAAAACTTTCCAAATCTAGTCGCAATCTCATCTCAGCGACAATCGATTTCAAAAAATATTTAGGGAAATTAGAGGTATTTTTGACAGATTGAGACTGAGATCAAACTGTGAAAGTTCTTAAAATTACTAGAATCGTCCCTCAGCTATCTTTGAAAGACAACCCAATTTTGGTAAGTAGGTAGGTATGTATGTTTTATTTCTTTGAGATGATACTAACGTGGACATCGATGGATGAGGCATTGCATTTTAACGCTAGAGCTGTTACTAGAAATACCTAGTTCTTTGCGTTAATAGACTTAATTCAGTCATTGGATTTTGCATAAAAGTAAAACCCAATGAATTACTTGTCAGTCTTCATTAGCGATCTCACAATATATAAGTATACTTTCGAAAATAGAAGAAAATGCATTTGCATAGAAGTTAGAGCGTTCCGTGGATTTCTCTACTCATTAAGGAAGGTTGTGACGTAGAAAAAAAAGCGCAGCGTGTCGACTTAACGCAAATTGATCGTTACCCGAGAACAACTTCCTCAAACATGCCACTTTACCGTATTTATGCAATCGGCGTAAAGCTGCAAATAGCCAACTCTTTAATTTAGATACTGAGATACCATCATAAATACGCAGTTTAGCACCCGAGCGACACATTATTTATGGAGGCTCATACATAAAATAGCTAAGAAAGGAGCGCAAGATTAATGTGTAACGCGTATGTGAGGATCCAGATCATTGCAGAGCATCGTAAATCGATTACTCCGGTATATCGAGATTACCACATTTGCATGAAAATTATTGCCTTTGTTAACATACTAAATACGTTTTGCAATAACAACAAATTGGTCGGTTGAACCGCAACAAAGCGGCGCGGACGCACAAGCCGATCATAATTTTGATTAATTTGTTACAACAATATCGCCACGCTGCAACCCGCGACTCTCGTTATTATTTCCAATATTCAATTAAGCGCGTTCTAATTAAATTACTTATCAACTGCTTGGGTAACGATGTAAATAAGCATTTATTTATTTAGTCGTGAGCTGGACATTTCGCAAGGCGACTCGCGTGTCAAAACTAGTTTGCTAGTGGGCCCAACAATGGCAACACTGTTCTGTTCACACTTGCCTATTAAACGATTCATATCTCTACATCTTTTAACCTCTTTAGAGCGGTGTACGAAGTTACAAAACAATTACAAGGGTTTCTTACTGGCGACGATGAAAAATCTAACGCCATATTTCTCAGGATTGCTAAGCCATATCGGAAAGAGGGTTTAATTTACTTATACGATATCATATAACACTACATACTTACGAATTGTTTTGAGTAGTCGAACTATAAACCTGTGTGAATGGTAAATTCACACAGGTTTATAGTTCGATTTGGAATCATCAATCACTCCAAAGACCATTGTAACTGGAGTATTTCAATTTGTAGAACATCCATGAATGGTTAGTTAAAGTGTAAAACTTTGCGATATGTTTCTTATGTTGCATTTTCAGATATGGACGAAACAATGCAACAGAACACTCGTAAAATTAACCATCCCCACACATATGAACGCCATTTCAATTATAACTGACGCACCATTAGATGTAGTTAAAGGAAATCGCTATAAAAATAAAACATAATTTTCTTTTTCATACAAAATGTAGGTTAAAACCAGGAACAAAGAAATATTGACAAACGATATTGATCACAATCTCAACAACCAAAAACGCGTCCGGACACCTTCGGGACCGTTACAAAGGTCCTTTGGTATGTATCACAAAGTTGATAATGCAAAGTTCACACGGCCAGACGGTGAGACGGCCCATCGGCCCAACACGGCCATTAAATAAAACCCAATATGTACCAACAGCCTCAGATGGGGTCACCAGATTGGGACACAACACTTTGTATTTTGGCCCTCCTGAACCACTAATTAAAAAATATTGACTCTTCAAAATTGCCAAATCTCCTTTCATCTTTGCGAACTTTTAACAGAACTGTTAATTTTGCTATCAACAAAAATAGAGCATGTTGATAAATAAGGCAATCTAAAGCAAATATTGGTACAATAAAAAACCAGTGGCCCTTCATTTTATAATCGTATCTCTTGCATGAATCATTAAATTAAGAAAAGCATGCGGTTATTTTTAAACTCGACCTTCGTCGCGCCATATACATTTTTAAACTAATTATGTTTAAGTGTAGGATGATCATGATATATCGGCAAGCTAACAACACTAAAATGACTGTCAACAATCCTGCGGCCATGAGCCCATAATTCACAACAGAAGGACCAAAATCTTGAAATATATCCATTGGCTTTCGCTTTACAAAGATCCTCATAAAGCATAATAATCAGGACTGTGTGGCTTGCGTGAACGATCCAATTAATTTTATTAATAGTTTCTACATGGCGCCGAATACTCGTTGTCATATCATACCGGGCAGGAATATAAAGACTTCGATAAATTCAACCATATCGCCCCCTGAGTTTTGAAACCGTCATTTTCTCGAGTTAACGACGGCTATCGACCGAATTCGCCAAAATTCACTCAATTTCGTTATCGACATAAGCAGTTATATAAACCGTTAATGTATGTAATGTAATGATATGGATGATTTTATTATTATGTTCGTTTGTTTCTCGATAAAGACATTTAAAAGACTTGGTTAAGTCGACACCTTTTACGAGTAGAGCGCCGCCACGTGTTCGCGGTCCTCGGTCCACACGTCCACACTTCGCGGATTTCACCGTCCTCGCTCGCTTGTTATGTAATATTGTAAATATAATAATAAATATTAAAGTAACATCGGTTGCTCCACACATTATCGTACACAAAGAAATAAGTATGTCATTAATAAATAATCCACTGTCTCGCGTCTAAGATAAAATTCCTACGCAATTCGCGAGAGTTACGAGAATAACGTTGTGTCGTTTAGAATACACAGAGTAATCAGTGTGGTATTCTACGCTGAGATTAAATTCTGCATTCCTGCGACTACAATGGAATTTTTCACTAATGACATCAATTTTAACAAAGAGCACTGGAGCATTGCTAAATCAATCCCCATGACCCGTATTTGAAATACCATCAGCCTATTATATAAACATAACATTTAGCCAGCGAACGAATACAGAAGCTCTGAAGAGATCAATTAACAGTCTAGCTGTGCTATTTACGTCTAGTCGATCGTTTTATACGATGCAATGGTTCGTGAAGGTGCAACCGGGCGGTGATGTCCAGACAACGGAGAAAGCATGGATCGCCGTAATAAATGTTACTCGTAGCAATAAATAGCCAATCTAAATATATGTACCAATAAAACGTGAGCAATCGTTCGCGAAAGATTTTAACAAAGAAGATTTCACGATTCATCGGTAAGCATGAATGGTGCATTAAAAACAAACTAATTTGGGCTATACTTACTCCAGTAAATAAAAAATATAAATATTTATGTTATTGACTACGTTTGCTTATTATTTGTTTCTTTAATAAATTTGCTACTGTCGTCACCTCATTTTCAAATGTTGTATTGTTTATTTAAAATAAATTCATCAGAACAGACATTTTCAAAATTGTTTTTATCGTATCCCTAGTTAAATCACCTACAGAGTTGAACGGACAAGCTTTACAAGCCATAAAATGTAGTAATTTGACAAGATTGACGCCAACCCGTCTGATCTGATTAACTCCTCCGTACAAAAATAAGTACGTACCTATGTTGGTCTATCATCAAAATGATTACAGCGTTTTATTCATGCCTGTTTACTACGTATAATTTAGACTGCAATTACTGTTGATTGAAATAGAGAACTGATACTATTAAATTCTACGAGATTTTTCCTATTTAAATATTCTTTTTATAATCCTTGCCGTGAAGTCCCGGCTCAGCAATTGCTTTTCCTGTCTTATTTTACATTCTTGCAGGATCCAATAAAGAAAGGATTCCTAGATTACAAGAGCATGCGCAGATATTTCCTTAGGAGCTAATAACTTTTCTCAAATATTACAATTTTAATTTTGAAATTGTAGAGCCTGTTACGGACTCCCTTCGCAACAATTCTCTTTTTGGTTTTCGATATTTTTGGTATGGACTGAGGGGCTGTCTCAGTACCTAAATGCCTTTATATACTGAGATAGCCCCTGGATGGACCATACCTGGAACAGGTCAATTGCAATAGATGGCTAAGTAACACGTAGAACCAAGTTCAAACACAGGATAACATATGCAGGTAAAAGTAGGTCAAAGGAGAGTTGTTACATGATTTGTGTGCAGTACCAACGAAACGGTAAGTGCATTCAATGCGAAGAAACCTCGTCATCATATTTGGAACACAAATAATAAAAATAAACGAAGGCCGGACTTCAGTACGAGTTTTCTCCACATTGCAGACGACGGCAATTCATAAAGATAACGTATTGAAATGCGATTAACAGTTAACGTAATGCCTTTTGACGATGTAAAAACTTACGAGTATTTTCAATGATAAAACATTATTTACGCTTTAATAAATCCCGACGTCTTCAAACTCAGATAAATGGATTACCGGGAGGTTAATGTGAAATGGTTCTTTATAGGTGATACATTAAGTTGGGGAAAAGGCTATCTGGTGCTGTATCTTGTTAGGTAAATAAATACCTTTAACCCAAAACCGTCACCGTGGGCACGGAACGACCCGCAAACTGATGGCCCGTGGATATATTGTCATGCTCTTTAACAATTTCACTAGCCAATGAACCGTTTAAAGCTATAGAAGTCCCGGCGTACACGACAACAGCATTGTAACTGTTCAACTTAAGATGGACAGGCGATTGCATCCTTCCTTACAAGTCTATTAAATGAGCGTTACTTTTTACATGGCTCTTTACTGGGAGCTGTACCGTAAGTGTGTTTCATGATTAATCAAAGTTTAGGTGAGTTATAAGCCGGAAATATGATATCTTTTTATAACTTATTTTGCAACGTCCTTTGAGTTTTACAAGAGGAAATGGATGTGGGACAACAAAACATCGTCCATGATGATAATGGAGGAATAGCTTGGCCTATCTGTCACCCCGAGCTCAAAACAAGATGGCAAAACCTTAGTTTTGAAGGTTTGCAACGCTTACCACGTCCATATCGATGCTAGGGTATGATTCAAGAACTCAACAAGAATCCACTGAACTGCTACCGTCATTAGCCTATATACTACAATTATGTTCCTCCATCGGAGACGTGAATTTTATTAACGTTAGAATGTACTGCCTGTCTCTGATTACAAAAATTGGTACGCAAATATACCTACAACTTGTTTTCATGCAACGATGTTTCCCAATACGAAACCAACATAGATCTAACATTTTGATTCATAGGTATTGAAATTATTAGTTTGATGGCAGCTTTCCTTAGAATATGTCCGTAACAATTTGTTGTAGATAAACAATAGTCGTGAGGAGTCACTCCCTCCGCCTCCCGATAGCGGGATCCTCGACGAGTAGGTATCCAATTTATAACCTAACTGTGATCTTTACAACGTTCGACATCGACAATCCACTACTTCTGTGAGCAATAATTAAAAAAAAAAACATTTTTCTCATATGCCGAAAGTAAAATACAGCCATTCGACATCAAATATTTAACCCTGTATGTACGAGTATAAGCGACGGTGTTGCAACCATTTTGCAACGGCATTTAATCAGAAGGTTTTAATTAATCAACGCCCTAATCCAATTACAACTATTGTGAGTCAAAGTCAAACATTAGTAACCTTGGCACCACTAGTTGCGACAACCGTCCGTGAAACGAAACAAGTGCAGACGCTGAACCAACCTTTAATTTCCTAAGAAAGCGTGCTGTAACAAAACGGCCGCATAACGACGGTAGTCTTGAAAATGTCGAAGGTTATTTGACATTACGGTGTCAAAAATGCTCTCTTTATGGACGACCGTAATTTGGCGGATTTTTAGGAACCCCCAGTCTTATGTTCTACAACGGACGGTACCTATGTGTTTAGAGTAAAGAAATCAGTGACAACAAAGTATAGACGTACAAATAAACAATATAAAGCACCTGTAAGGCCTGAGGACGATCAGTACACGCTCACCTGCCGTGATTTATGCGCTAAGCCCGCCATTGTCCTGTCGCGGCCGGCTAGCGGAAACTTATGAACTATCTAACCTCAAATGTCTTATGAACGAAACACTACCACTCTACATGTGCACACAATTATTTATTTATTTATCTGGAACTTATATCTCTATTGGTAGCTACAGCAGTACTTACCTACTTGCTATTGTCGCTGGAAATATATGTAGATAAGGGCGATCGGAAATACGGGATTTCAAACATCAACCGTCATATTTTTGCAATGGTACTCTTAGGCCGTTGTCCACACACGTTTTTCTTGCCGTGAAAATCTACGCTTTATTGGCCGTGTGTAGGCACAGGTCATCAGTATTGTGTGGATCACTATGAAAGGTTGTTGACATACAAGGTTTATTTCTACCGCGAGGTTTATACACCGTACCGTAAAGAAACCGTGTCGTGTACAAAGAGTCTTACGACTTTAAGGAATTTGGTTCCTTTACCTACCCTTAAAACAAAAAGAAGAAAGAAAGAAAGAAAGAAAATGCGTTTATTAAATTCATATTTTAAAAAAAATGTCACAATCCAAAACAACAATCATTTTGATAAGTGAACCTAAGAACTCATCTTGCTACCTCGTATTTCTAAGTGCCTGTACATACCCGTTTTTATAGTGCAGTAAAAAGCCTGATCTTCGCTGTGATCACATAACGGTAACATAAAGATATAATCCTTTAGCTCACGTAATAACTGATCGCTCAATTTATTTACTCAAAGCTGGCTCCTATGGGCAGGACTTATAGATACAAGAATTTGAATAAGACGACTGATTCCAAAGGAAGCCTAATGCGAAAGGTTAGATAAACTGTCCTTTCATCTGAAAATGGCCGTTTTACAAAGTAGCATAGCGAAGCATTCTTTTGTAGGTATCCTTGTTTCTTCTTAATTTATTTCGTTCTAAAGTTAAGCTTGAGAATCACTATTCTTTCACTGATCAGGCAAACAAGATTCGTGTGTTCACTCCCTTTTAGCAGCTGTTACTTCCTTTTAGCAACTGTTACTTATTTATGTATCTGCTATAAGTATTGAGACCACCTGAACGCTAACCTAGCACTTCTTCTCATCCATTAGAATACTTAAAGGGCTTCACAGACTGGCTTAGAAGAAGTGGTCTCCTTTTAACCAGCAACAAATTCGCACAAAAATAATGACGTAGTACGCATAAAGAGAAATGCAAATTATTTTTAATTGCCTTCCGGTAGAAAGTGGGTGAACCTGAACACGGAGTGGGCTGAGCGAATCAGTTCGATTCTTGTCGAAATAATGACAAAGCGGCGACGACCGGTGTCGGATTCTCACCGGGCTCCTGACAACTGGGAGCCGGTAACTGGCAGATTAACGCTAATTCCTACTGGCTCATACGGTCATTAACTCAGCCCTTTTACCCGACAGCGGCGGAGCGCAAAAGGAGGTTTGTTTTAAAGTAAAACTTTTCCTCCGCGATTATGAAACGTTTAGACATTTCTTGAAGACCATAATGCCTGCCGCATTGTGGTCTTCCAATAGTTGAAGTACCTAATGGAAATGAAACAAAAGATCGATTGTGGAAATGATGAATACAGTTTGGTACGGTGGTAGACTTTGTCTACTAAATCAAACATAATTGAGTCTGTCGACTTGAAAGCATTTAACACCTTCACACACTACAAGAAAACGTGTAAAGTTATTACAAAACAAGATCTTAACGTGCACATGTTACTTCATACGGCCCGAAAATACTAAACAGAGTCATTCGTCTCTGTAATAATCCACAATCAATAACTAATAATCTGTTCCGTGTATGTGGGCGGTACCTGACATGCACCCATTTGTTTTACTTAAACGTTAATGCTCTTATGCATCGGTGGCGGCGCATGCGCATCCACTCACGTTCCAACTGCGGATGATTGTTTAACGGTGATCCTTTCCGGGATTTTTATCTCAGTTTAGTGTGTGGGTGGTTTATAAATAAAATTGACCTGGAGGTCGAAATGCTCGTGAGATTAAGTATTATGTTTTATAAGAATACTCGTACCATAAAAGTATTTAGGTCAATGTAAGTGAATTTGCTATTAGAAAAATATTCAAGGATTTCTGGCTTTACCCACTAATGACAGTGATACCCTGTACTTACCTCCAATATTTCCGGTCGTGTCGGATTGCCGTCCCATCGGACTATCAGGACTATGAAACAGATATTTTACCAGTGTTTGCTCACCCACCTGTGCACTATAATATCTCCTGCGTATTTGCGTAGTTGTGGTTAACAGGCTAAGTAATAACAGCGGGTCGATCGATCAGCTACGCTTACCGCGATTGGTCCGTGGTTGCGTGACTATCTTCCAAGACGGGCCGTCAGAAGGCCGAAAGTCTGACAACCAACCTTACCAAGGGGAATCGTGTTACCCAGTAACTGGGTTGTGGAGGTCGGATAGGCAGTCGCTCCATGTAAAATACTGGTATTTAGCTGCATACGGTTAGACTGGAAGCCGACCCCAACATAGTTGGGGTTAGCCTAGACAAAGAATGCTGACTTGACTAATATCCGAAGATATTGGCATTGACACTAATTCGCCATGGCCGAAATTCGGAAGGATATTATAATACATAACCATATACTTACCTAAATATAGAAGCCTTAGATGTGGCTCAATAATCCTCAAAACTGCTGGCAACATCAGTGCGGCACCTGGTAATTTCACTTCATAAATCATGTTGTTAACAACCTGAAGGCCAATTCTCGTAATTTATAACAAATGTCAAAAGCTTGTCATAATGTAGGGAAATTAGAGGTACTTACCTATTTTTGACATATTGAGACAGAGACCAGACTGTATACGTTCTTAAAATTACGAGAATTGCCCCTCTGAGCTGTAACTACGTATTCCTAAGTTTTGGCTCATTAATCTTTATTACAGAAAATAATTAAAGTTCAGACTATAATTACTTGAGACTATTGCACTCGACTAACGCCACATTACTGCATTTAAATTTAAATGTCATTTGCATCAGATTTCCTAATGTAATCCTAACGATACAGCAGAAGGCACCACAGTAGTTTTGATAAGTGGGTTGGCACTCGAATTTCGTTACTCAATATATTTTAATACACATGGTAATTAATAAACGTCAAACACACTGATAGCGAAGCTTAGCAACGAAACAAGGTGCGCTCAACGAATACCTAAGTAATTGTATTGTTATGAACCAATAAAATACATACTCGAATAGTTGTGGTATTTGATATTGTTACCACTTATAAAAGCGGGACCTTGACCTCATCGATGAAACCTTCTATAATTTCATCATATCTATAGGTAGGTAAACATTATTTCGGCAAATAACTCAAAAGTTATTCGCAGAAAGAATGTTCAATTGACAAGAACCATTTTTATGAGCCTGAAAATTGGAAAGCAATTTCGCAGATCAAACTGTTTATATCAGTACCTAAAAAGGTTTAACGTGACTTCCCGCGTTTTTCATCGAAGTTTAAACTTCAAAAAAAATTTGGTTAAACAGTCGCTAATCACTACGTAACTTTAAGCAACGTCATGAATAAAGGGGTTAGTAATTAGTCTCTGCATGAACCGCTCATTTCAAAGCCACACAGTCAACCGATCAGGATGGATAGCATTTCGATTACGTAGACCGATAATCCCAAATGTTGTCTCATAGTCGATCTGTCAAATCGCTACCTACTCGTAACGCAATATCTATATGTATTACGTAGCAGTAGCTGTAATATGTATTATTTTGTAACGCTAAACTTATCTCGAACTGTCCACGTTAATATAAGGGTATACTACTATTTTACAAATAAAGGAGATCAGCCATCTTGGACCCAACATCCATAATGGCCGGCCAACGAAAAAGAATGTGTTACCCTGGTCGGGGAAGTCCGTATGATTATTTACTATTGTGTCGACTATTCTTTCAGTTTTCATTTAAAGTTGAAAAATCATGTTACATTATTAAAATCATGTTATCACTACTTATCATGTAATACTACATTTAAAAAACGTGATTTTAGAAATAAATACCTATGCAAAAAAATTGATTAAGGTCATCTTATCTTATATATTGATTAAGGTTATATTTATTTTCGCCAATCGGCAGTTTTATTTTTTATTAAAATGTATAAAACTAGATTTTTCAACTAAAAAACAGCTAAAGAAATGGTCGTAGAGATTCGACGCAATAGTAAAAAATTATAAAGAAGACTTCCCCGACCAGGGTAATAAATTTTGTTTCGCCGGCACTTTGGGCTTTGGGCCGAACTTTGTATGAAACGTGCCAGCGTGTTAATTGCGTAACACACTAACAGTAGCAATGGGTTTTATTTTGACAGTTCAACAACATTCATTACGTTATTTACGTTGTTGAGTAGACACATTTTTCGAACTTATGAAACAATGGATTAGCAATATCCTTCAAAGTGGTTCAGATGGTGATTGATAGTGTGTTACGAAATTAGGGTGATGCAGGGCGATTGCGTAACACACTATCAGTAGCAATGGGTTTCATTTTGACAGTTCAACAACATTCATTGCATTATTTACGTTGTTGAGCAGACAAATTTTTAGAACATATGAAACAATGGATTAGCAATAAGCTTCAAAATGATTAAGATAGATTGATAATTTTACGCAATTAGGGTGCTGGTCTCCTTTGTAGGTATGTAAGTATGTTTGTATGTGCATAAATCTTTCGTTTTTCTATTGAGCTAGTTAGAGTTTTAAACGGTTAACACGGCTATGTAAACAGAACCCAGCATTGCATAAATATGTTAGCGGTCACGTCCTTTATACCTGGAGGCTTTTATTTAATTTTCATTTATTAATTTTTGCTTGAGTACTTATAGTTTTTTATTGTATTTCTTGGTACATTGGCGTTGCTAGCTGACATATGGCAAATAATTTAATTTAGTGTTCTGTGTCTTGTAATGTTAATTACTTTGCATACCTTGTATTGTATTCAGTCAAGTATTTTTTAACTGAACAGACAGCTGTACTGCTGGGGAGTTTGTTGCGCCACTTGTTCTTCCCAGCGAAAGCACTAGGAAGTGGTGAAGGGCGGGCGTTTTGGGGGACTGTCTTTTGTAATTTTGACGTTCAAAAAGTGCTAATTCTCAGCCAAGTTTGAATAAATGACCTTTGATTTTGATTTTGATAACTTTCAGACGCGGTTTAAGGGGGTTAGGGTGACATTTTTATTTATTTATTTATTTATTTATTCATTTGGGAGAACAAACAGCTACACAAAAGTTTCTTAGTTAATAAACCTTAATATATAAAGTGTATAATGTAAGTGTAACTCACGACGTTATCCACATGTTACAAATTTTTTATGGTATTAATTGGAATTAATGACATTGTGTAAGGTATTAATTGGAATTTATGACATAGTATAATTTTAATGATAATCTTGCATGCCTGAATTGGTGCAACACAGTGGACTGCGCATTCACTTGATACATCTAGAAATGTATTATTATGTACTGTGTTGAGCAATAAACAATTGAATTGAATTAAGTGTGTCGAATCCGTGCAACATCCGATTCACCCGGTCTCGAGGCTAATCAACAACGACTCAATTTTAAAGTCTTGTAAAGTGATTTGATTGGCTGGCTGTTGTTATCGAACCCCGCGTCCTAACCAAAAGCGATCGTCGCGATAGTTTGTGTGATGTTTGACGTACAAACGCGACTTCATTGATCGCGCGACTATGTCATATTCTTAAAAAACAGCGAGACGATAGCTTTTGTTTAGGACTTCAGTCAGCCAATCAAAGACGTTGACATGTGTTTAAGTCTGCTGTCATATATTTTCTCCTAATTTTTGTGCAGTTTTATTGTTTTCTATTCAATAAATCAACTCAGCCTAGCGCAGTCCACAGATGTACAGACGCCAGCACATCAAGCTACCCGAAACTGACAGATTTTCCCAATCAACTTTGTACCTTATGCTTGAGCTCTAAAGTTGAAAATCTATTAAAGAAATCTGACAGATTGTAGTAGCATGATGTGCTGGCATCTGTACCTTAAGTTGTTCAATGAACGAAATGTCGAAGTGGAAATAGACACAAATTGAAATAAGTGGTTAGACACATCTTTTGTTTTTTTTTTTTTAACTGCGCCATTCATTTAAATACATACACTATTCTTCATTTGACATTCAGGATTTTTATTTGTTTTTGTGTGTTTTTTCTATTTCCACTTCGACATTTCGTTCATTAAACGTTCGAAACTTGAGGTGCATGTCCACTGCTGTAGTGTAATAGGCGTCTCCCAAGCGGGGCCGCAACACCGTCCTCCGCCTTCCATTTTTATTATTAAGCTGAAATAACACTAGCTTTGAGCCCTATTCCAAGTTAGCTACATAGTATTTAGCGTATTTAGCGTCGATAAAGATTTCTTCGTACTCAAGCAATTTGAACAAGCGCTATACGTACTAGTCACACCGCCGTGTCGGCGTCGCAAGTCAGAAATCGGAAAGATCCTTGTATCATCAATTTGTGCAAATAGCCGACTAAAGATGAAAATACTAAACTCAATATTAAAAAAAAAAACTTGCCAAATGCATAACCTCCTTCTTTTTTCGAAGTTGGTTAAAAGCTTTATCAATCACTTAACATTCATATATTATTTTTTACCATTTTTTTTTTTTTTGTTGAATATGTGTTCTAGGACATAATAAAACATGACACATTTATATAAATTTTATTTATACAATCATGATTATATTTAATTTAAATAATATTTACACAAAAGTCCCACATATCAGGTTTGATTGTCCATGTCTTAAAAAACTTTTTCTTAACATCTAAGAATTTTTCAAAATATTTTATAGATTTATTCTTCATCTTATTATAAGGTATGATCTCAATTTTATCTTGGCCACATATTTTTAGTTTTAGATCTTCGTTATTTTTTAGTATGTGTAAGAATTCCTTATATAAATGGTATTTGCTTATGCATAAACTACAGGCTGGGGATAATGCCTTCTTCACTGTGACTCCCAACTTTCTGCCTTGTACTGCAACTTCTTGGAGCCTGAAACATATTGATTAAATAAAAACCTTTAAATTTTATTATACATTACAGTTATTAATTTATTTGATTTACATTTCCCTCCAAAAGTATATGACATTTTTCCACTTCAGCTGAAATGACACAATATGATTTAAAATTTTAGTTTCAAATGTTTGAACTGTACACTATAATGTTTGTATTGACTAATTTAATTGCCTATTAACCTGAATATTTTTTTTTTAATTTTCCATCCTAGTGTGGCATCACAGCTCAGGGGGAACCATGTCAACTAACTTTTGGATGCCACTGTATTTATTAAATTTGAAACCACTGTACAAAAAAAATGTCAAGAAAATGGGGCATAAATAAACCATTCAAATATGTGTGTGTTATTAGAAAATAAATAAAATTAAAAAAAATAGAAATATGTGTGCGTGTGTGTGTGTGTTATTAGAAATTTCTTCAAGTTGCTGTATCTGAATACAGCAACTTGAAGAAATTTCTAATAATCAATTACTTTGACTTAACAAATAAAGTATAAATACTCACTGACTAATTGATTTTATCCAAACTATGCTTCCAGGAGCTGGTTTTATATTCACATCTGATCTAATACTTGTGAACACTAAAGTAGTTTGGTAAAATTGAGGCACTATATCCAATGTATGTGATAAACAATCCGATCTATTTAAAAGAGCTCTTTGTAGTGAATCTTCAGAATAAGGCACTCCACCACCAAATATAAAATGTTTTATGTATATTGGTTCACACAGCAAACTTAGAAGACTGCCTTGGACACCTAAATGTATCCACTTAGCAATCTTATCACTGCAAGAGACTGACAATGTTCTGTCCCCTCGGCCTGGCTTCGTTCTCACTTGACAAAGGTGCAGCTGAATATTTGTTCCGGGTTCTTTTAAGTCTTGCTCACACTCAGGCAGACATTTAGCCCCCGTTTTGTTAACATAGTCTTCAACTTTTCGTTTCTTAACTTCTATCTCACAAACGTCATCTTCTGCCTTATGTTTCTGCAGCTTCAGTACATCACCATACTGCTCTTCTTCGCCGTCTTGAGATATTATAGACGCATCCCCACATGGTAACTGAGATGAATAGAAAATATATTCAATATTTTCTTTAAGTCTAAAATGTCCATTTTCATGATTGAATATTGACTGTTTGTGATTTAAAGTTTTGTTAATGTTTTCGTATAGGTATCGTAAAAAACCGCGTCGAGCAAATACTTCGGCATGACTATCGTTGAGTAAACTCCCATTAGCCATCATTTTCGTAGCCCCTATACATTTTGAGCCGGTACCTAGCGATACTACTTCGATGTTCTCAGTAGTTCTGTCATATTCTATTATACATGATAGTACTGTCCACTCTTTTTCAATAGGCTTCCCATTTTTCGGTAATTTATTGTACAAGTTGAAACAGTTTTGCACCAATTTTTCAATTATAGTTTCGTTTAGGTTAGGCATCCTTTTGCGGCCATCAATGGTTTCGAGACAAAGATAGTCTTTTTATATGATAACTTTAATAAACCGTGGTTATTTCCAAGATTTTGTCGTCGTAAATCGTATCGTTTTCAATTAGATTTGTAAGAAAATATAATTTCATTTGCACTAAAAATGTAAACAAGCTAAAGTCAAACTGACTGACAAGTGACACACAATACGTTTGGGTATACGTATACGTGTAAACCGATTCCATGTTTTGTGTGTTTATTGTTCCAACAATATTGGTCTGGCAAATATCACCATTACTTTAATATTTCAAATGTAAGATTAATCCAATTTTAACCCAGAAGTGATAAAAAAGTGACAAAAATAAGTCTTGGGATAGGAAACGGAACTTTCTCAAAAAATATTTACATAAATCGGAACGAAACTGTAGCGTTCCATAACTATTTTTTGTCACAATGCAATTTTAAGCATACAAATCTTTTGTAAACTCTTTTTGCACTTATTTACCCTGCTCAAATGGTAGGATCTGGGATGTCCGTAAGGATTGAGGAGCCACATCAGATTTTTAAAATCTGATCTCACCATTATTTAGCAGCAATGTAGCTTATTTTGCAGCACGAAGTTAGTTAGTAAGTTAGTTGGTAGTAAGTAACAAAGGGTAGTAATGTAAAACTACTAATCCATATGGGTCCTAGAAACCATCATACTAGTGCATTCGCAACTTGTGTGACGTAAAGAGTTGAAGACCCTTGTTTTACCTACAATTCGTAAGTCGGGGCCGATACCTACCACTGGGCGATCACTGCTACTTAACAGGTACTCTATTAAATAGTATTTTATTATGAAAGAAGTCTACGTACCTAGTGAAAATTTCATTAGATAAGTAGAGTATATAACGAAGGCTTTCAAAAATGTACTACACACATCAAAAGTGTCCAGGGATCAAGTACATTTTTAACTATAAAAAATTATCCAATTAATATTTACCAAATCTAGCCTTCCAGACTGGCTTCTTACTTTAATACATATTTTCAAGTTAACAACTTATACCTATATTTTGTAAATATTATGAAAAATTGCATGTTTTGCAAATTGTGGGAAATTAACCTAAGTTAATGCCGTCAATTAAATAGGCACAAAAAAATAAGGATTTTAATTTTTTTTTATTGTAAAGATAAAACAATTAATAATCTGTGTTTCCAACATTGACACGAATCACACAATCACAGCGATTTGGCATGCTTAAAATCAGTTCATCAAAATCTCTTTGAGGAATTGCCTTCTCCCACGTTCTTTCTAACATCTTTCTCTCTCTCTCTCTTCTCTCTTTGAGCTCTTCTTTCCAAAGAAGAGCTCTGCCGAGCATGGATGCCGTGCATACCACACATATACCACACGACAACTTTTTGACATGTTAGGAAGAACGTGGGGGGCGGCCATTTCTCAAAGTGATTTTGATAAACCCAATTGAGCACGCATGGGATATGCTCCAGCATTCATGCGTGCTCAATTGGTTGAGGTGTGGCGATTTAGCAGGCCACGTCAGAACGTCGATGTGAGCGTGTTACGACTCTAGCCGTATACTTACTTAGATACGTACTTATCTACCACAGTCCACTGTGGATGAAAGAGTAGCCAGGGGTCTACACAAGGATTTTCGAGCGCATTTACATATTTGAAGAAAGCGATAAAACCGTCGACGGTCGAGTGATTTTTTCGTTAGTTCACTCTAATTCTAGGTAGGTAAAACCGTACCTAAATGCCGAAAAATAAGTAAAATAAATTCATGTTTAATGGCTGTTATCTGACAGTATAAATAATGTTCATTTAATATGTAATTTAAGGAGCAACAATAAAAGGCTCATCAATCACAATGCCATTGATGCGTTCGAAGTTAACGGGATGAAGATTATGACAACGGAACAAAATACCAGCTTCGATGTACAGACGCCAGCACATCAAGCTACTACAATCTGTCAGATTTCTTTAATAGATTTTCAACTTTATCGCTAAAGCATAAGGTTCAAAGTTGATTGGGAAAATCTGACAGTTTCGGGTAGCTTTATGTGCTGGCGTCTGTACATCTACCCACCTACTCGTACTTAGATTTTATCAATTTATTAAATATTGTACACAATGCGGAGGACTACCTATACAGGATAAAAATCTAGCCTTGTCCCAACTACGTTGGGTTGGGCTTCCCGTCTAGCCGGATGCAGCTGAATTTCAGCATTTTACATGGAGCGACTGCCTATCTGACCTCCACAAGGACAATCTAGCTAGAGTCTAGACAAAAATCTGCTAATTGCTAATTTAATTGTAAAATTAATTATTTTATGACATTGTTTTATATTCTGTAACCACTTTAACTGAAATGTTTTTTAATGAAAATCGTCTACTTTTATAATGTTTGTAAAATATATGAGAACCGTGTATCTATCGCATAATTAAATTATATGTATGTAATAAAATTAATATACCGCAATAGGTAAAAACCTATTGTGGTATATTACCACTAACTAACACCACACCACTAAGGCACTAACCAACTCACAGAACTACACCACTAACCACACTACTAACTAACTAACACGTGGAACTATGCTGCCAGCCATGGGTTGCTGTATAATGTGAAGAAGTCCGAACTTATGGTCTTTGAGGCTGTTGGCAGGAAATGTCCAGTAAATGTGCCACCAATAAAAATTAACGATATCCCGATTCGTCGGGTACATCACATTAAATACTTGGGACATTTGATTGCTGACAACGTTAAAGATGATGCTGATGTTGAACGGGAACGCAGGGCATTGGCAGTGCGGGCGAACATGTTGGCACGTAGGTTCGCTCGATGTACAGAAGCGGTCAAACTTACGCTATTTAAAGCATACTGCACATCTCTGTACTCGAGCGCCCTATGGATCAGCTGTACCAAACGTGCTGCCAATGCGCTGCGCGTCCAATATGATAACGCCTTCAGGGCGCTGATGCGGCTGCCACGTTACTGCAGTGCGTCAGAGAAAAGTGCGTCTCTGCTCGCCAGATTGCGTGGCAGTGGCAACAGCCTCCTGAAGGTGATAGCTGACAGGGTCATCTCATCAAAACAACACTGTCTGTCGTAGTGTATAGTATAAGTATTAACTAGATCATAAGCCACATTGTTACTAACATACTAGTATATAAGTACTAACATAGGATATATTGTTTACTAACACCTTTTATGTATTTTTGTTTTTGTCAGTGTGGACCGTTTTGTTGTCTGTAAACTAAATAAATTATTATTATTATTAATTTTATTTTAGGTGAATCGTCTTCACATATTATCATATAGTCAATGTATGCATTAAATATTATTTAAAAAAAAAGAGTAACGGTGGAGTTTCTTGTCCATTCTTCTCTATACGAAAATTACCTTTTGGAAGGGGCGCCTAGAACCTATTGTAATTTTTGACATTCAAAAGTGCCTTTTATGTGCCTATTTGAAATATATGCTTTGACTTTGACAACCCAGTTACTGGGTAATACGATACCGCTTGGATACTGGTTGTCAGACTTTCGGGCTTCTGACTACCCGTGACGACTGTCAAAGATCCACGAATAACAACCGGGACCAGCGGCTTAACGTGCTTTCTGAGGTATGGAGAGCCTCGGTATGTAAAGATGGTCACCTATCCACAGACCAACCGCGGCAAACCTAGCCTACCATGATCGATTGACCTGTGCGGCTGTTGTTATTTAGCCACAGGCCCCTCCAGTACCAGCAGTTTAACCAGTGCGCAAACTATAACCATGAATTCAGCATATGATATGATTCTAGACTAGACAACAGAGCAACAGCAGAGACTACATAATTAAAGAAATATAAGTTGTTCCATACATTTTGACCGCGTAGGTGGAACTTTTCTATGAAACAGCTGATTTTGTTTTTGATAACCTACGAAAAATTTCTTGGCTAGGGGTCTATAATTGTATGCTGTATACAACGTGTAACGTTAAATGCGCAAAACCTGAAAATAGTTTGATCAGAATAAAGAGCAGAATTAATTGAACCACTTTTTAATATAGGTCACATTTTTCAAAAAAAATTCATTAAAAACGTTGCCGTGTCTATTTATTCATAGGTCAAGCAAGCCAATGTCAGCGCGGCGCAGCGGCCCGGTGACGACTCCTCCCTCGGTAAAGCGTCGTCGCAGACGCAAGAAACGATCAGAATGGCCAGTAAAAATAAAACAGCACATAAAACCTTTATAATTTTTTAATTACTTATTTTCTCTCTAAAATAGGTCAATTGAAGTAAAAATCAGTTGGGGTGTCTGAGGTTTTGCGCATTTAACGTTACACGTTGTATATGATTACAGTATGCGCACTGGTTATTTCTTTTTCCTGTATGATACTGAGGAGAGCTCTATGGCCAGTAGTCCTTCGAGTTCCATCGATATGACTTTAGAAGCAGTTTTATCGTAGCAAAGTAGAGTGGTGCATTAATACCACACCTAAATATGAAACATTAATTTTCTAATCGGTGACTCGTCATATACCACTACTGTATTTACTTGTTAGCAACTAGACGCATTAGGTACAGTCAAGCAGTAAAAATGTTTGCACTATGAAAACTATAACCCTTGTACCATAACATTACCTCTACGACGTAAAGGCGCGGTCAATGCCAAATTGTTACCGCTGGTGTGTGATTGACTGTACCTACAAAGCTAGAAATAATATTAGGTAGGTACCTACCTACCCGAATAAAAACACGTAGCTCCATTACCTACGTTTTTTGATGATAAATATCGAATGGTCACGAGTTGGTTGGCCTAGCTGTCTAAATCCTTCGATCAATGATACAATAGTCATGTCAAATGTTAAATCGTGAGAAATTTCAATCCTTGAACGCAAAAAAAATATTCGAAACAATATCTCGAAGTTTGCTGGCATCGACATTTATCATAAGTTGCCGGATACGGATGTTAACGTTCCCAGTGTTCATTATATTGACCATTAGTGGGCGGTGATGAAAGAGGGTAGTTTGTCATTCCACGCCTCATTATCGTGCGAGATGACGCGCCCGATCTCAGGACCAATTTGAATATCAAAGCGCTCCCTTCACGCGTTAGATTAAACTGCTATCAAAACACTACAATATTATGATGACTTTCAATAAGAACTCCATTCTTTAGCGATCGATAAAATCGATATTGTTCCGCCATAAAAAATCGATTTGCATAATATTCATACAGGATGTTTACGTAAGGAAAGGAGGGCATAACTTTTACTGAAAAAAGCGTTATTTTTTGGCGTTTGGAAAGTGACTCGCATTTTCATGTAAAAGTTGTATGTAATGATGAATGACATTTTCGATTGAGCAAAGAAAGTGACGAGATATTAAAACAACCTGTATCTCAACAAACTCTTATTAAGTACAGACGCCAGCACATCAAACTACCCGAAACTGTCAGATTTTCCCAATCAACTTTGAACCTTATGCTTTAGAGATAAAGTTGAAAATCTATTAAAGAAATCTGACAGATTGTAGTAGCTTGATGTGCTGGCGTCTGTACATTCGGAACGTTTTAATTCTCATGAAATGATACAGGAATAAATATTAACGACGACAACAAGCAAAGGAAACGCATTATAATGAAGGTAAATGATAATATTACAAGCAATTGACCCCGCTGTAAAAGCCGATACAGTGACGATTGATGCATCGACAGCGTTTAAAACAAGACATAAAACTTCCAAGCATTACCTCCTACATGTCATAAAACCGTGTACCTACCTAAATGAGACATTATCGGAGATTTTACAAGCATTTATCGGTTCATTGCATTACATCTAAGCGCGCAAACACACGAGCGATACGCCTCAACGACAGAGGTAACTACAAGCGTCAAGCATCGACGTGTGGTGGCGGCGACCGCCGCTGACGCGTCGTCGACTGCCGACTGCTGCTGCGTCGGCTGCTGTCGCCGACACGCGTCGACGATTGCAATTGCCTCTGTCGTCGACGCGTGTTGCTCGTCGTTGCACACGATACACTACCTACAATAAGGTATTTTTTACTGGTTGCAGTTGGTATCTAGGTAATCAAAAACCTTGCCTTAACGCCTCCGTACGTCATTTAAAAAAACACAGTAACTTTGAAATGATTAGCGAGGCAAATGAGCCTCGGAATAGTCGTGAATTAAAAGTTCCCAGTGGTTACGAGAACCACATCATGCCTCATTACGAGTCCTCAAACACAGGTCTGGTAAAATTATGCAAGTCCAGCTTCCTGTTTTTGTCCGCAAGCTAAAGCTTTAACATCCGGAATGCAGAATGCTTTCGTAAAATTATTGTTATTAATTTTCTGTTCCCAAAATGACAGATTTTTGAGTTATGCACGATAATTATTAGTTAATTACCTTTTCACCTATGTACAGACGCCAGCAAATCAAGCTACTACAATCTGTCAGATTTCTTTAATAGATTTTCAACTTTAGCGCCAAAGCATAAGGTTCAAAGTTGATTGGGAAAATCTGACAGTTTCGGGTAGCTTGATATGCTGGCGTCTGTACATGCCTACTTAACTAAAATGCCTAGATAGTAGGTAGGCTATTACAGATTTCGTTGTTTTTATAACACTATCCCCAATACCGAGTAATGTTTCCTTTAAAGTTTTAATCTCATTAACTCAGTCTCCTCCTAGATTAAAATGTGTGTGTAAACTGGAGCAATTATTACGGCATTTTATTGCTCAAATAAAAAGTCAGCAGTGCTATTCTGTAAAAATATCACTGTGAAAGAACTTAGGTGAAGTGAGCGGCAAGTGGGCTCTGTCATTCCGTAATGGTAGGTATAGGTATTGACACTATTAAGTGCTCAATTCACTTATGATTTCACGGTGAGATTTTTACAGAATCGACCGGCAGGTGTTAAAATGAAAACGACCGCGAGGTGAGCAGTGAAAGGAAAGGAAACAAAGCCAGGCACTGAAGTGATCATTTCCTAGAGATTTCTATAAGCGTTACTGTTTATTTGTTTCATTGCTTCATCTGATCTCTTATTTCCGTATTTACTACTTTAATATCGTTTTTGTTTCATAACATGCCAGTCTACTTAGGTTGGTTTACCACTTAACCCTTTGAACGCCAATGACGCTTACAAGCGACAAACGTAATCGGGCACTAAAACGCCAACGACGAGTTTAGGCGACAAATAGATGTGCTAATTTACTATCTGATATTAAAGAAAATGGGTAAAAGGATTAGGTAATTTTAACATTTTATCACTAGAATTTTGTAGGTACCTATTTAATAGTACCTAAATAAATGGCTTAGCGTAGAGAGCATACTTCCGATACGCTGCGCGCTTGGCGTTCAAAGGGTTAAAGAGGTTTCCGTACCAAGTACCAACCAATTCTGAAGGCTTAAGAACCGCATATGACACGGGTTAGCAATCAGCTCCTTACAAGAAAATGTGCCATGGAATGTGCAATTTTATTTGTAGAAAAAACATCGTCTTCCTAAAACAGAAGGTCACCTCTGCACAATAATTGAGGTTGTAGTTCAGTTAAATTCTAATAAACTTAAAGAAGTCGTGCCATAACTTAAGGTCGTAGGTGATTCGTGAACGATAAAGCAGAGCGTTCCCAACACCAAAACATTGATTGCAAACAGCAGTAGGTACAAGGTCGTTCAGACAAGTTGCGCAATATTTGGGTACTTTTATCTAACATCTCCGGTCGTCATTCAAATGTAACATGAAATATTTAGTTTCCTAAAAATTATGCAATGGAACAAATTGAAATCGTTTTGAATCAACACAGACCCCCGCTGAGCACCTTGCGGTTCTGCCCTGCAATAAAAACGTAGAAATATTTTATTGTGGATCGAATATTGGTTGATACATTTCCTAACATACATGCACAGGTATAACACGCACGGAGTAAGTGAGTCGTAAAAGTATTTCAAAATATAAAATGTAAATAACAAGTAGATACAGAAATTCATGACAGTTACATCGGACATAAATTACGGGCTTTTTGTTATTTATTTTGTACTTATGCAAAGAGTCGATAAAGACAATTGGGATGCAAATATAAAGATCCAGAAACCAACAATCCATGATGGATTAAAGAGATAGTCGGGAGCTGTGACAAACCAGGATTGGTATCTAATATCTACCTAGATCCTATCCTAGGTCCTGTCTTCTAGGAGACGAAACAAGACAAATTAATGTCAGAATAATAATGACAGATAACGTGCGGATACAGAAAGCCAAGAAAGAAAAATGAACTCCAATTATTTTCCTCACGACGATAATAATAATAATAATAATAAATTAAAATAAACCTGAATATAATTATCGTAGTCATGAAATTACTCATTTATCAGCATAAAATATAAGAGTCATCCAGTCTCAAGATCACTCGATTGATATCGAAAGAAAATGATAGTATCGTCTAATAGGTATGTCTAGAAATAAACTTTTCCGTATCGGAATGATTCGCATTTTGTGCAGACCATAGATAGCTTCATTTATTTACCAGGGTAATTGCGTAACACACTATCAGTAGCAATGGGTTCCATTTTGAAAGTTCAACAACATTCATTGCGTTATTTACGTTGTTGAGCAGACACATTTTCGGACATATGGAGCAATGGATTAACAATATCCTTCAAAATGATTCAAATTGGGAGTAATAGTGTGTTACCGTAAAACGGGGTGAATAGGGATGCAGGGGTGAATCGGGACGAAACTTTAAAGTGGATTTTAACATTGAAATAATATAGTTTTTTTTGCCAAAAAGGTCTCTAATGTGTTTATTATATTATAATTAACGATTAAGTGTCCCTGTAAAAATTTGTAAAATTTCTATATTTATGTATGTCTGTAATCTATATGGTGTACATAATAAAGAGTATTCTATTCTATTCTATTCTTAGGGCATTGATGTATTAAAAATCCTTTTTTAATACATCAATGACTTGGGCTAATTTTTCCAACACCAGATAACTTTATCCGAGCAATAATTTTGAATTTTTGACCGTTCTTCCATACAAAAACTATTGCTAATCCAATGCTTCTTAACGCTCGAAAAACTTATTTGCTCAACAATATAAATAACTAACGCAATTAAGGTTGTTGAACTGTCAAAATGAAACCCATTGCTACTGACACTGTTACGGAATTACCCCGTGGTACCGAACGTCTATTCAAACTTGTTTCAGATTATAATAATAATAATAATCATTTATTTGCAGACATTGAAGTCCATAGAATTAAATTAATTGACATTGACACATAAAAATAACACGATACACACACACAAAAAAAAACACAAAATAGGCAGAATAATAATAACATAATAGTAATGAAGATAAAATAAAACAAATAAAATAAAATAAAATAAATGCACGCACAGTTACCTAACCAACCTGTGTGTGCAGTCTCACCCATCGACCAAGTATCGGGCAGTCCCACCGGTCACTCAATGCTCTCAACATACCGTGGGTGCCGGTGTCTGTTATGTGCCGGAGAGAAGCGCATCGTTTTCGAATAACGGCATAATTATAATAATATTATTTCAAGTATAACAAATATTCAGATTTCAGAGGGACTAGAACTATTGAAAGAGTTATAAAAATGTTTGAAGTTGTAACGTAAACTGAACTTTCTTTTATAGGATTTAAAGTTTTTTTTTTAACTCAAAGTTGTTTACATTTTTGGCAAATAAATCGCGAATGCAGATTAGGTACCTAGATATGTTGTTCTTGTTTCTTAACTCAAATCGTAAAATCCTAGCCCTAGAGTCCGTTTTCCGTGGATGTGATGCATATTATGTTCCCTCAACTTGTTATTTATTGTGCTTGAGTTCTTTCTTTGCGTCATATTTACTGCAAAAAAAAGCGTATTTTCTTTCTTTCTAAGACCAAGTATAAAGATTAGCAATGCATCTTGAAATGAGGCGAAATTGCAACTGATTAATAGGAAAACATTTTCCTCCATATAAAGCCTATACGGATTCTCCATTCAATCACCTCTACTCTAGTCCACATATTTTGATTAGCCGGTAGCTTGGTGAAGCTATACATTCATGTAAAAGACATTCTGCTAAATGTGAATTGATGCCGATGAGCGTGCCTTCACTTCACCCATAATCGATGCCGTATTGACAATGACATTGATACCAATGATGACAAAGAACTTCGTGATCCGGCTAATGCAAAGAAGCTCAAGTGGGGTCAAGTGGCGTAATGAAAGTACAGTCCAAACGAAAACCGGGTACGTTTCTTTTCTAAGTAACAATCATGTAATAGAAAGAGAATAATTTTACATAAACGAGGTGCTTCTCACATGGACAACAGCCGTGCGATTCTGTAACCATCTCACCGTGAAAGCTTGGGTGAAGTGAGCGTGGAGTGAGCTGTCATTCACTAGGGATTAACAATATTAAGTGCTCACTTCACTTATGATTTCACGGTGATATTTTTACAGAATCGACCGGCTGTACGTCACTTGCTTCCGCGTCACCAATCGTCTCTCTTCACATTTTGACTGCTGAGACCAAAGCTACAAACACAGGAACATATACAGGGAAGTTTTATGAAAATGTGCCCGTTACTTTAGAATATTGTGGCGTCTTACGACTTCCACGCGAACGAAGTCGCAGGCAGAAGCTAGTAGTATAGACGCCAGCACATCAAACTACCCGAAACTGTCTTTCCCAATCAACTTCGAACCTTATGTTTTAGCCCGGATATCGGATCGTCTACTGCTTTGCGATTTGAGAGAGAGACGAAGCTGAAAATCTATTACTTTAAGAAATTTGACAGATTTTAATAGCTTGATGTGCTGGCGTCTGTACGTAACAGAGCCGCCTAACGGCGTAATGTTTCATTTATGTAATGTTTTTGATATGATTCCCGTGAAAGTAAGAGGAAGGAAAGTATTTCCTTTCAGATAAGTTTTAATTAGGTTACCTGACATTTGGCCTACTTGGAATATAAACTTTAGCGTGTGTTGTATGAAAACGCAAGGCCAACGATGAAGGGTCGATGACTTAAAAGAAGCAACAGTGTTTTAAATTTAAAATTAAAAGGCATTATTGAGATCTAATTCCTAAGTATTTAAATATACCAGTGTCAGCCGCAATAATCAAACAGTTAATCTCAATACAAATTACATAAAAGCACTTCTACCAGAGGAACATTTCGGTTTCAATACAGCAGATAACAAATCAGAATCGTGCCGGTTCCACATTAGCACGCGGCACGTTCCGGCCCGCACGGCATCTGATAGGTACTGCACCAGCCGTAATGCGCTCCCTGGTACACTATTTCAAATGTTATTACAGTTGCCATGTTGTTCCTGCCGCGTAGACAGCTCATATCGTGCAGAGTAATCGCGAACCTCGCCCTACACCATCCGATATGGAGCGCCCGATTCCTTGAAACGAGTATTGCGTGAGACGGAAGCACTGATGCTAGTACATACATTGTTTAAACCACGTTTGTGTAATCTTGAACGCCAATTCGCAACATAAACAGCACAAAATCAAGGAAATGAAATACAATCCTTCAAACGTTAAGCAAACATAATGTATAGCTCAATTTCATAGTCCATAATGTCTTAATGCAAAACCAACAGTTGTAAGCCGATTTGTAATAAATTAAGCGCCACTTAATATGACAATTTACGAGCGTAGCTAACACGGCTCCATGTCTCGTCTCTGCAAAGTCGGTGGACCTAGCCGACCAGGGATCAATTAATTTTACTCCTAGTAAGGACATCTTTATGTGTCCGCCGCGCAGGGTTTTAACGGTTCTTTGTAATAAGTGTAGGACTTCGCAACACGTATGTAAACGTAGTATAAACGGTTTCAAAATGCCCAGTAGAGATTATGAAGATTATATTAATTTATAACCAATTAAGTAGGTATTTATTTAATGTCTGTGGTGAGACGCCCTTGAAAATTGATTAAGGAGTTGATATCTCTCACATCGATCACGTGTTAGGTGCGTACCATCTACATTGTGAAGTCTTCACTTTTATAGTCCAGCCGTGCGATTCTGTAACCATCTCACCGTGAAAGCTTGGGTGAAGTGAGTGTGGAGTGAGCTGTCATTCGCTAGGGACTAACACTAATAAGTGCTCACTTCACTTATGATGTCACGGTGAGAATTTTACACAATCAACCGGCTTGTCTAACAACCTTTGACATAACAAATAAACAAGGAAGGACTCGATCTCACAAATGGGAATGTTATGTTCCAATCAAGAAATTTCCTAAATGATTTACAGTCATAATGATCGCAGCACACATAATAGGCTCAGAGTACTTGGAAGCTTATTACAATGAACAGCAATTTCTTGAACTACTGTAATGCGAGCGATCCCGAAGCACTTGCCTGTAATAAATTAACTACGGGCCTAATAAACTTGGGTGGTCTAACTACTACTAGATACATTGATGTCGTTCATTTGAATAGCTTTGATGAAGTAGCAAACATAACTAATAATAATAATATTCCACAACATTCACACAACGCCATCTAGTCCCAACAGAGCTTGTGGTATGAGTAGGTACTAGACAACTGATAAACATACATATACCCAGACAAAGAACAAATAATCGTGCTCATTAGAAGTGAACCTCTCTCAACTAAGTGGTTACTAGGTAATTTTTACATTAGAATAGAATAGAATACCTACTCTTTTTTTTTTTTTTTCAATGGGTGACACAATGGACGGTCTTAAACGCTAGGGAACAACTGTATCTACCTATTATAAATAATCAAAAAATGATTAATTATAGAGATACCTAAGTTAAATGCCTGCATCCTAATAGCCTGACACAATATCAACCTCAATTTGAATCATTTTGAAGGATATTTCTAATCCATTGCTTCATAATATTGGACCTAGTTATGAAAGCAAAAAGCAGCCATATGGCACTTTTTCCAAAAATGAGTTATAAACACAGCCATACAAATTACGACATACCAGATTTTTTGCAAAGACAGCCATGTCGATATCTCTATTTATCACGGAGATATGAGCCCTCAAATGCAGCCATGTTTAAAGATGTTTATTGTAAAAAACATTCATCTCCATGTAAAATGCAGCCAATTTTGACAAAAATTAAAATACCTATTTTGCAGAAGTCAGCCTAACTATATGGTTGTTTTTTTACAAATTTCAAAATGTTAGGAGGTATCGGTGTTCGAGTTACGTAAAAGGCAGCCACTCTGAGATGGCCGTTTACTGTAAATTATTTATTTGTTGTTAATCGCAGTTGGCTTTTTTCAACTCCATTCAGGGCGTTTTCCTGATTTAATATGTAAACAACCAAGAGACTTCATAGATTTTACCTGAAAATGCAAAAATCTGTGCAAAACGGCTGTACCTTTGCAAACACGCGAACATTTTTATGAATAGTTTTGGAGTCTTGGTTCATATAATTTTAAGTTCGAAAAAATTGTCTTCTCAACAACGTACCTAAATAACGCGATGAATTTTGTTGCACTGTCAAAATTAAATCCATTTAACTACTGATAGTGTGTTACGCAATTACCTACCCCGGTGGCTAAATTTTATTAGAGAGGCATCATAGGAACATCAAATCGGGATAAAAAGGTAGATCGGTACCTGCCGGTCGATTCTGTAAAAATCTCACCGTGAAATCATAAGTGAACTGAGCTCTTAATAATGTTAATCCCTAGCGAATGACAGCTCACTCCACGCTCACTTCACCCAAGCTTTCACGGTGAGATGGTTACAGAATCGCACGGCTGTTGTCCATGTGAGAAGCACCTCGTTTATGTAAAATTATTCTCTTTCTATTAGGTACATGATTGTTACTTAGAAAAGAAACGGACCCGGTTTTCGTTTGGACTGTACTGGTGGAGATGGTTACAGAATCAGAAACAGCCGTGCGGCTGTAAGCGCCCGGGAATACAAAATCATGTAGGTAAATAACAATGTAATTCTATTTACCACACAATTTGTGTGATTCATCCCAGACGTACCTCATCTCGGCCAAATGCGACCGCAAAGTTACAAACTCATGCAAGCAAATAACACTAAGCTAATTTTGAGGCTTTGCAGTGATTGTTGCATTATTTTCTAGTCCTGACAGGGATCCTGCATAGTGCATAGCCATGTGATAGGAAAGGATCGTAATGGCAGCTATTACACGGAGTACATTCCTCTAATAGCATTGCAATTTATCATGCCTCGGTCGCTGCCCGATGACGCCCGACGAGACGACGAACCAATAACTTTAATCTAACTTAAATAGCTAACTTTTTATAGATTTATTTTTTGGTCCCAGAATTCTATAAGTACTTGGTAGGTACCTAGGTCCTTTCCTGCCGGTGTACCGACTTGTATATGTATGTGCAGTAACTAGTCATATAAATTTAGTCCTCCAGACCGTATTTCGGTCATGGCGGACCATCTCAACGGAGCCTTCTCTTCTTTTGTCTATCTTTCTCTTCTTTTTTATTCCTATCTTCTTTTCTATCTTTCTATGGTGCGTCTTCCTCTACCGCATTTTATACTACGTATAGGCTATCTCTTTCGCACTATTTCCAGCGGCTGATGTGGCGCGAACAGCTGCAATGGTGCATCCTCTTCTATCGCACTGGATATAATGGGGTCTCTCTTTCTTGCACACTTTCATACGTTTCAATTTTCAAATTTCAACGCCTTACAACCCTGATTTTTGACAGATTTTTCATAGGCAACTTTGCACCATCGTATTCGCAAAAAAATAATCTTCATTTTGACATATAATTTATTTGGTTACTCGATCGGTGAAGATGGTACAGACGCCAGCACATCAAGCTACTACAATCTGTCAGATTTCTTTAATAGACTTTTAACTTTATCGCTAAAGCATAAGGTTCTAAGTTGATCGGAAAAACTGACAGTTTCGGGTAGCTTGATGTGCTGGTGTCTGTACATACCTTCACCGATCGAGTAACCAAATAACTTTTCGAATCACCTGTTTAAACTAAGCAACCCTATAGCCTTGACAAGAAAAAGGTAAGCAACCACATGTTTGCATATTCTATAGACTTCATACTTTCGATTAGTGTTAATTTTTTTTTTGTTACGCTATCGGTGAAGGTATCGAAAAAAAATTACCTGCTACATTATTAACTAAAAATAACCTTGACAGGATTTCACTAGGCAATCCAATCCATCACCATTACTTTCGTTAACATATTTTATTCCGTAAAAACACATTTCGTCCGGTTACTCGACTACTACTAGTTTAAGCACGCGCAAATTGATTACAGCGCAACTCGGAACGCACCTTTAGTCTGTGGTCTGTAGTGTTCTGTGTCCTGTCAATTGTCATTATTGTAGATCTGTCATCCATATTTCTGTGTGACTGTGTGACATTTCAAAACAACCTCGAAAGCGAATCTTTCCGAAAATTTTGTTATTCTAAAACTCAAAATATGGGCAATTGGAAACTAGAAGTCGGAAGAATGGCTATGTACACATCTTTCCCTGTGGGCCTCTTTTTCTACTTCAATCAACCCACTTATTTCGAGGAGTGGGTTACAAATACCAAGCGGCAAATCTTTCCACCAGAGAACGTTGCAGACAGGGAAGCTATTCAGCAACTCATCAAAGATATGAGAAAAAAGCAAATGGCAGAAATGGACAAAAAATAAATTGTTGATATCTGGGCAACAACTTTGCTGTTGCAAAACGTTGTACATAAGTGGTGCATTTTTCTAGACTTCTAGTGATTTCTTATTGTTTGTTCAAATAATTGTATCCATGATGTAGGAGAGTACCTGTTAGTACTTTCTGATGTTATTGATGAAGACTTCAAGTAGAGCTTGTTTCGTGAATGATCATAACACATTTATTAGTGATAAAAGGATGTAAAATTTATAAAATTTAATTATTATAACAAATATTTTATTAGATATAAATACCAATAAACTTTTTAGAAAACTTAATCTACCTTAACTGTTTTATTTCTATGCTTATAACTCAATACAACACCCAACATAGTTGAACACAGTGAAGCGTAGATTACATAAGACACTCCATAGAACTCTCCTATTAGTCCTGAGACCATAGGAGCAACAACACCAGTCAGTGACCGTACACTGTTTGAAGCACCTATAAGTGTCCCTCGATGGCCTCCATCACTCCTCTTTAAAACCATTTCTAACGTAACTAACCTACCAATTGCATTACCTATCGCTAACGGTATCAACCAAAAAGCATAAACAATAACATCAAATGATAACGCTAGTCCTAATAAAGATATACTTGTAACTATAAAAACATGTAAATTTCTTATACTATAGTCTTTGTCGTGGATATAAAAGCTATTGATGTAGCCTATGAAAAAACTGGATATTGAACCTATAATGCCTTGAAATGATATTACATAACCAATATGTTTTGGTGATAGATCATATTCTGTTTTTAAATAAAGTGAATAATTTGAGTAATAAACACCCATTGCAAAACCAATTAATGCTTTGAAAATGAAAATGTCCCAGTATTTAAACCAATCTATATTAAATAACTCAAGAAAAGATTGCCGGACACTAGAAATCAAAATGTTAACTAAACTTGTTTGTACTTCTTTATTTTCTTCTTTTCTTTTTAGTGGCTTCTTATCTAACTTCGGCAGGAAATACACTAACCCTGTAAAAAGATATGTATAAAAAACAGTTCTTGGTTTTTTTTTATTATTAGCCATTTATGTCCCACTGATGGGCAAAGGACAGAGAGATGTAGAAAGAGAGTAGGGACTCTCTTTCTACATCTCTCTGTCCAGAGTAGCCAAGGACCAATCTTTATTAAAGGCATTTAGCTCATCCCGCCATCTCCATCTGGGCCTGCCACAATGTTTTTGCCATTAAGCAGGACCCACTAGGTGGTAAGATCAACTGACATGCGGCAGATGTGTCTATACCCAATTCCATTTTAGCATGGTTTTCCTTTCTCAGTTGTAACACTTAATATAAAACTAATTTGATTATGAAATTCGTTTCCTTACCAGCATTGATGGCAAAACATATCCCAACAATAATGCCAATCAACATAAATCCGTTTTCTGGATTGTCCTCAGCCATATGGCCTCCAATCACAGGACCTAAAGTGATGCCAGCACCTGATATGGCTGCCATTGTGCCATATATTTCAGCTTGCTTCTGTTCATTCTTTTCATAATCCGGCACTAAAGCTTTGGTCAACATCTGTGTTTGTTTAAACAGACCTGTAACATTGTCATTGATTTAGTTATGTAACAATAGATATTTTTGATCTTCAAGGATGACTCAAGCCATGGCCCCAACCAAGAGATGAGGTTTTCATGAATAAAAGTTCTACTAATATGCTATTTCAAAAAGAATTTAGGAGCAGACATACCTATTTAGCTGTAGAACTTTCTTAGAACTACCTACACATTAACCTTTAATTGCCGAGGTGGTGTCACCGTGACACCACGCAAGTTGAAACAGGAATATTTTAAAAACCAATATATCTCTTTCTTTGAGTAGGTGCTTGATTTGAGTTTTTATGATTTCATACCAATGTTTGTTAAGTAATCATTCAAATTATATATAATTTTAACAGGTTTTTAATATAGATTTGATTAAAAACATCACTTCAAATAGGGTGTCACCATGACCTAACCTCGGCAATTAAGTACTGAAAATGAGGTTCGGTAACTGATGGTTAATAACATCTATTTATTTCAGTCAAACGTTAGTTTATCCTAACCCATGTTTACACCAAAAAAGAATGTGTATTCCGAAATACTGCAAAATCATGATTATTGTGAAAAACGAGTTTTAAAGACTAGTTGTCTAGTTGTATAAAAAACATGTAGACAAAATGTCAAGGTTAACAAAATAGTTAACAATACATTTGTGTGAAGCAACATAAATATATATATGTTCTATAATACATGACATGTAACAAACAAGTCTCTTAAAAGACTTGTTGAAAACAAATATCACATCTTGTATATGCGTGTGGTGCAAAACTATGCATTTATTTTTTATTTGTCAAGGAAATAGATGTACTTAACTTCAATTTTGATATTTCATTAAGTAATTTGGAACAAGTAAGAAGTTTGCGAGTCAGATAGCAACTGTCCTAATATTCTAACATGCTGTAGTCTCTGCCTACCTCTATTAGAATGAAGTGTGATATAAAATTCATGTAAATTAATTGATGCTTGTATGTACCTAACACTGCTCTAACCACCATTATAACGAATATTGAACTCGTGAGTCCAAGCACAGTGTATGCTATGCCACACATAAGCAGTGTCAATGTCAAAATAGTTTTCCGGCCCTTCAGGTCACTCAAACTGCCCTGAAAAATGTTTATTTATTAATTATAAATATGTGTTTTACAAATTTGATACTTATGACAATGAATGTGATTATGAAGCAGAACTTACGATAAGGGGTCCAGAACCGAGCTGGAATCCAGCATAAATGGATCCAAGTAATCCCACATACAAATGGTTACCCCCCATCTGTCGTACATGACCGGCTACTAGTGGAACAATCATACCCACAGCTAAAAGATCCTGGAAGGAAGTAAAATTAAGTTGTAGCCACATTTTGATAATATTAAACAACAGAGGTGGCATTTCTTGTGAATGGTGTATTTACCTACCAAGAAAGCCACAGCTTGCAGTAGATAAATTGGGAAAGACATTTCGATTTATAAGTTTTATTTCACGAGTTAAAACACTACATAATATCAGGCACTTTCATAGGAAACAATAACTTTAATACATGATCGTCGTGCTAACATCAAAATGTGATGAGCCCGGTATCACCGTATCACTTGTCATATTTGACAATTGACAATATTGACATGGACCATTGACATATATGAGCCCGGTACGTAGACAATGACGTAGACAGAGAAACTTCTCTGTCTACGGCCCGGTATCACCGTATCACTTGTCATATTTGACAATTGACAATATTGAAATGGACCATTGACATAATGACATGGACAGACAGTGACTGACTGATAAAGACGTCAACGTAGTGAAGTCCATGTCATCATGGACCTGATCATCCTGGTCTGGTAGTCTTAGTCGACTATTGGTTGGTTTTGTTAACTCCTATGGCATGATACAGCTGACGTGAAATAAAAAACACTGTGTCAGTGGTGAAAAAAATGAAATCGATTCTAACGCACTTCTTAAATCGTTTTCAAGGCACGCAGAGCTCCGTGAAAATACCTGGCTGTGGTATTAAATCCTGTAAAAAGCGTTCAAATACGTCAAACTTACATAGCTGGAATAACCTTAAAAAAACTTTTCCCATACAATTCGTAGGGGCTCCAACATACTTTTTTTACCATCTATAAACTGGCAGCTACAATAAAGACTAATAGAAAAACAAATCAAATATACCAACTTCTAAAAACTTGAAACTAAAGAACAATGGCCAATTTCTATAGGAGCTGGACCTTACTTTTATTTTACATGTCCCAAAATAAGCTTCATCTAGATTGGTTTGTTCTTATGTTGGAAACATAATCCCGTTTGAAAATCATTTCTAAATAGCCACATTTTTTTGTAAAAGTGTCAATTAGTATACTGTTGATGTTACAATCAACAACTACCTTTTATCCGACTGTTGCGTAGCTTACAAGTATACTTAGCGATAAGCAAGGAGGGTAATTAGCGATCTAGTTTCTATTTGTTGCGATTTCTCTTAAAGAATTTCACAAAAAATAGGGCATCTGTCAAGGCGTTGGTGCGCTTTGACAGATGCCCTATTTTTTGGGAAAACGTCACTTGTCGATGACAAATGACGTTTCATTGTACGTAATTGAACTAAATGCTTTCACTTAATTATCTTTTATGACAAAGATCCAATGTATAATAAATCAGCATAGTAGTGATATCGTGCCTAAATACTAATTTCATTGAATAAAAGTTAACAACTATTCAGAAAAAAATGAATATTCATAGTCTTTGAATAACAAGTATTTCATACACGAAATGAATCGTCAATAGGTGCGTTTTGAAACTACTATTCGAAAATAATTTAGAACAAAAAAGAAAAACTAAAATAAGGATAACTTTTTTTTGTGGCCACTTAAAAAGATATTTCTTGTGTTTTTTATGACCTTAAAAAATAAGAGTATTTTTCATACATATAGCATATAGGGACACTATCGTTTGGTCGCCAGGTACGTTTTGGCCAACCTTCTTTGGACTCACCTAGAAATTTTACTTTTATGCTCTAAGATGCTCTGAGGTATTTATGCTCTAAGGTGCTCAAAATGGTAACCAACCAGGCAACAAACTGTCACAATTCTGTTTTCAAAGCAAGCAAATTAAATTATGACGCGTACGGCGTACCTAAGTACTTCAAAAACAGTTTCCTTTTTTTGGTTTTTTTGGCCAGTCTTTATTGTAGCGGTCAGTCTATCATGATCATAAAAAAGGCAGTTCAGTCACGTTAGTCTAATTTCCTACGAAATGTATGGGGAAAGCTTTTTGAGATTTCTAAAGTTTCTAGTACTCAAACCTCAGTTTATATGAAACAGGATTGATTGGCATCAAAAAGGTTTTTGTGAAAATTGCCTATTTTCCTGCTGAACAGACGCCAGCACATCAAGCTACCCGAAACTGTCAAATTTTCCCAATTAACTTTGAACCTTATGCTTTAGCTATAAAGTTGAAAATCTATTAAAGAAATTTGACATTGAAGGAATTTGAGCTTGATGTGCTGGCGTCTGTACATTTTTTCAAAATCTGTGAATGAAAATCAACATTTCTCAAAAAGTAAAGGAATGTCTCCTAAGACCGTTTTCCTGAGGCAAAAACGGTTAAGGTAGCTGCCCTTACTGCCCCATCGCAAAAATCCAGCCTGTATACTCTAAGTGCAAAAAAACAAAGCGTGTTAGGCAAGACACTCAGACTCGCCTAATACGTCTAATTGTTTTAAGTTGCCTCACTAGATTTTTTGACAGTTCTAGTGTGACACTGACAGACGACAGTTGATCTGCCTATAATTAACAATAAAATTATTGTATGGAAATAAACAGCGAGGTTATGGAAATTTACACAAATATTACAGAATGAGCACTACACGGTCTTTAGTAAGTACCGAGAAACATAATAATGCTCTAACATTTTGTACTCACTAATTTACATAGTGCTGAAAGCAGCCGGGACTTCTAAAACGTTCTGTACTAATGTTAAACGTAAATACAAAAATAAATCACCCAGCAAAAGAAACTGTTTTAGCGAATAGGCAGAATTTTGAGATATATTAAGAACTACTTAATTTTCAGGTCCTGCAGACCTTCAAGAGGTTACACAGAACTAGGATGAAAGTCTTTGCAGGAGATGAAAGAGCACTGATAGCTGGGAGACTAAAAATAAATGAGGAGTTCCGTAAAAACAAACATGTTACCAATGAAGAAGCTATAACGGCTGTATGAACTTTTTCTAACTACATAACATGCCACATTGTTTCGACTATTGTGTTAAGGAAATTAGCTCAAAAATCTGTATTATTGCAGATGATTAAACTTGGCGAGGATGTGGAAAATGAACTTCGAACACGAGTTATCCAAGCTCGAGAGATCAAACCTGGTGTATTTGGTATGTAATAGGTAATAGGTAATACAGGCTGGTGTCCACAACTCCATGTCAATACGCGTACTTTGCGTACGGATGGGAAAATCGATCATTCGATCCGCCCCAGCTCCTCAAGAAAGGCCAGCAATGCCTTGATGTTACTGACTGTCTCACGTAGGGTATCTCGGTTACCGAAGTACTTTGCCCTGTACGTGGCGACCACAGGGCAGCTTAGAAGCACATGTGCCACTGTCTCATCATCCTCCATGCTGGCCCTGCACAACAGACTGTCTGTTACTCCTATGACAAAGAGGTGTTTATTAAATGACCCGTGGCCAGTTAAAGCTGCAGTAACCATACGCAGCTTTTGTTTAGTTAGACAGAGAACCTGTTTAGTGATGAGGTGGCCATCCATTGCAGGAAGTGCTTCCTTAGCTTGCCTGCACTCGCCTTAGTCCGTCCAAAGTTTCTCATGTTGGTCTCTGGTGCATTTCCCTACCAGAGTGTGTAAATACTGGAAGGGGAGTGGCACCATGGGCTCAGGTCCCACTTCTGGCAAGCTTGTCGGCTGCATCGTTGCCTAGTGAACCGCTGTGTCCTTTGATCCATTGAATGGTTATTTTATTGAGGTTACCCACCTGGTTGAGGCGCTGGGGGCACTCATATATTAGCCCAGATGGCATTGTAGTATAAATATTTTACTATCAGTGTATACCAATGTTTGTGTTTGTGTTATTGATGTGCCTTAATAAATAAATAAATAAATACCATTCTGTATAGTAAAAGCCTTTAATTTGACAAACTGTTTTACCTTTTCTCTCTTGTATTTTCAGAGGCCAGAATTACTGAAGACACAGCTAAATTTGAAAATATCCCATATGATGACAATGCAGTATTACCTGATGGAACAACTGCAAACAAGCCATGTTGTCAAGATAAAGCTCAGAACAAATAGTTATAATATTAGCTAGTAGGCGAAAATAAATTATTGAAGTAGATGTAGGCAGAAAAGCAAGTGTGTTGAACAAAAGGTTTTTTTTAAGTGAATAAGCCTAGCTTTTTATATAAATGTAGCTACTTTTACATGTCTCCAGAGTTTTGTAGAGTTGTGTATAATCAGTTTAAATTTCATGTGTCCATCAAGTTTAGTTGCCTTGGGTCATAAAGGGACCTTACTCTGAAGTATTTTTTTTTAGTACATCAAATACATAATATTGAATAACATTTTGTGTAACATCCATTGGATGTTATCATTCTTGCTCTTATACCAATATATTTGGGATTGGCCATCATCTTGGTAGTACCTTTCTAACCATATCATCATTTTCACATCCATAGTTAATTTGGTCTTCCCTTACTCTTATAGCCATCATGATAATAACAGCCAATATAACCGACAATATGTATACAGAAAGACACACGTTTTTGATTTGTAAATAAAATCACTTATGGCAAAATGTAAAAGTTTATTTCCTTTAACCATTAACGCCATGTGACAGTCCTGTAACAAGCCATCCAAGTCTCGGGGCTGGCTGGAACGAACCAACGCGAATTTATACAACGTGTAACTTTAAATGCGCAAAACCTCAGACACCCCAAATGATTTTTAATTCAATTGACCTATTTCAGAGAGAAAATAAGTCATTACAAAAATTGTAAAGGTTTTATGTGCTGTTTTAGTTTTACTGGCCATTCTGATCGCTTTTGCGTCTGCGACGACGCTTTATCGAGGGAGGAGTCGTCACCGGGCCGCTGCGCCGCGCTGACATTGGGTTGCTTGACCTATTAATAAATAGACACGGCAACGTTTATAATGAAGATTTTTTGAAAAATGTGACCTATATTAAAAAGTGGTTCAATTAATTCTGCTCGTTATTCTGATCAAACTATTTTCAGGTTTTGCGCATTTAACGTTACACGTTGTATATCCGTGGTAGTGACTCAGACTGCCGGGCACTTCTTCTGCAACAGAGCGTGTGGGCAGTTTGACGTCGTTTGGCATACCGAAGCGTCCTTAGGCCGCTATCCCACTGGCGTTTTACGAGCGTTGACGTCAACGTCGCGTGGCAAGCATTAACGTCCGCTGAAGGCGACGTTAACGTCGCGCACATGATACTATTTGAGGCGTACAATCAGAAACATAATGGATTCCGACGAGGAATCACTACTGTTGGCTTTACTACTTCGACGAAAGTTACGTAAAAGAAAAAGAAAATCTCATCGTCAATTTTAGGAAAACCATTTATGGTCCAATCGATCACAAGAAAGTGAATATTTCGCACTGTACTCTAATAATATTAAAAATAATGAATCGGAATTTTATAAATATTTGCGAATGCCAAAGACTACATTCGACGAATTTTTACAAGTGATTCAAAGTGACATACAATATTTAGACACTGATTTTAGAGTTTCAGTGTCACCAGAATAGAGTAGAGTACATATTTCCTCCCATGCCTTTTTTTTAGCCACACAATCACTGTATTCTCGTTTTGACACATCCCATAACACAGGACGATTTTGAATTTCATTTATAAATATACAGTGTGTCCGGACATGGACTAGCGATATTCTAAATACTTAAATATAAGCTATTTTAAAGTACAATTACACTATAGGCTTAGGTCCAATATACTTCCCCGCTATGTGGCAGCCATTTTGTTTTTTTTGTTGAAGTATGCTCTATGCGAGTACAAAAAAAATCATATATCTCAAAGTTTTAGTCATACTGAGATAAAAATAGGCTTATTCGAAAGGCAATAATATTGTCTACCGTCTGCACTACAAAGCAATATGTTCACAATTCCATAACTTTTGAAAAAAAATGTGAAAGTCGAAAAAAAAAACAAAAAATTATGCAATTCAACCAATAATTGTTAATTACTACAAAAACAACCCCGAGAGCTTTTTTATTTTTTATACTAGATCGACAGTTTTTGAGCTAAGCTACAATACAACATAAAATTCACAACTGTATGTCTAATACTTTAAGAGTTATTGTTGTATGAACATAGCGTATGCGCAAGCACAAAAGGCCTTTGTCGGAACCCTAAACAGGAAATCATTAAAAAAACATAACATTCATATTGAATTTTATTTAATGTTTTTTCCAATATTAAATGAAGATTAAAATATCTAAAGCAGTTGCTCCAAGTGGCCACCTCCAGCTTGTAGACACACTACGGCTCTCTGTGCCACCTGGGTTGATGAGCGCCTAATTAAATCCAAATCGGATCTAATTTCTTCGGCAGCTGCCATAATTTTTGCGACGAGTTCTTCCCTGGTATTTGGAACTGTAGCGTATACTTTTTGTTTCATATGACCCCACAAAAAATAATCCAAGGGTGTCAAATCGGGTGAGCGAGGCGGCCACGCTACTACACCACCACGACCGATCCACGGCTGTAGATTATTATTTAAATATTCTCTCACTGCTCGAGAAAAATGCGCGGGTGCACCATCGAGCTGGAACCACATACGCCGACGGTATGATAGAGGTAGGTCCATGAGGCTGTCCGCAAACTGTGTCTGTAAGAATTCTAAAAATCTAGCGCCGTTTAATGTAGGTGGCAATTCCAATGGCCCTATCAGCCTATCGTTGATTATGCCGGCCCACACATTTACTGAGAATTCATGTTGAAATGAGCTTGGGCGCACCGCCCTTGGATTTGCGGAGCACCAGAGATGGTCGTTTCTGTGGTTTGTAATCCCAGCTCTTGTAAATTTGGCTTCATCAGTCCACAGTATTCTTTGTAAAAAATTACGGTTCTGTCTCAAATTTCTATTTATCCACGAACAAAACACAGATCTCGCAGCAAAATCTGGTTCGATCACGTCTTGAACCCGTCGAAAATGATAAGGGTGTAACCCTTCTCTTTTCAAAATTCTCCATACATGCCACTTAGACATTCGAAGTTGCACTGAAATCCGTCTAACGCTTAGTCTAGGATCATTGGTTATTAGTCTAAGCACTTCTTCTTCATCTTCGGGCGATACCAAGCGATTGCGTTCATTAACAGCTCTTTGAATACCTCTTTCCGCTAATCTTGAATGCACGTCGATAAAAGTTTGGCGACTCGGTGTAGGCCTGTTAGGGTACCTTCGTCGATATTCTTGTACAGCCAAATTTGCACTTCCATTGCAAAAGCCATACACAAAGTGTATGTCAGCAATATGTTGCGATGAATATTGACGCTGTGCCATACTTTATCACACTTTTAAATACAAAACACTAACGCAGCACGTAAACAGCACGGACGGTAAGTGAAAGTAGCGATAGCGATCACAACGCAGGGCGAGGGACAACTAAACTAACCCAACTAATAATTTGTCCTTAAAACTGATTTTGTTTCAGGTAGTGGACTAATACGTTCTATCTCGCTTACTCACGGTAGTAACGAACAGTATTTCTCGCCTGCTCTCAGATGGAATACAGTGAATGCCATAAATGACACTCTGGCGGTTAACAAAGACGTTTTGTGCTTGCGCATACGCTATGTTCAAACAACAATAACTCTTAAAGTATTAAACATACAGTTGTGAATTTTATGTTGCATTGTAGCGTAGCTCAAAAACTGTCGATCTAGTATAAAAAATAAAAAAGTTCTCGGGGTTGTTTTTGTAGTAATTAACCATTATTGGTTGAATTGCATAATTTTTGATTTTTTTTTCGACTTTCACATTTTTTTTCAAAAGTTATGGAATTGTGAACACATTGCTTTGTAATGCAGACGGTAGACAATATTATTGCCTTCCGAATAAGCCTATTTTTATCTCAGTATGACTAAAACTTTGAGATATATGATTTTTTTTGTACTCGCATAGAGCATATTTCAACAAAAAAAACAAAATGGCTGCCACATAGCGGGGAAGTGTATTGGACCCAAGCCTATAGTGTAATAGTACTTTAAAATAGCTTATATTTAAGTATTTAGAATATCGCTAGTCCATGTCCGGACACACTGTATAGTTCAATATCGAAATCGTTTTCTGATAGTGACTGCATTCCGAATCGTACCAGTACCTACGTACGCTCGCTAAAGCAGCAACTGTGCAAATGGCCGCCGGCCGTCGTAGCCCCCCCCGTACCCACACGGACAGAGCAGGACGGCGTGATTGTACCTGTTGCCAACAAACGCGACGTTAACGTTGCGCAGACGCGACTTTGACGTCGCGTTCAGCGGACGTTAATGCCTGTCACGCGACGACGCGACGTCAACGTCGCGTTTGCGCAACGTTGACGCTGCGCAGACGTTCGAGAGACGCCGACGCTCGTAAAACGCCAGTGGGATAGCGGCCTTAGGCATCCCGGGCCATAGAACAGCGTGATTAAAAAAAATGGCTAGTAAAAATACGTCAAGAGCTGACTAATTTGACAGGACTAAACTAATATTTACCTTCTGTCCTTTTCTTAATGAAATAGAAAGAAAAAGATGCACTGAACTTAAATATAGTGTGGGAATCAGCGCCAGCTTCTTCTATTTCATAGCATTTACTTAAAAACGATATTATGTTCTGTGGACACACGGAGGCCGTACCTGGAACGCGAAAATTATTTTTGAAACAATGACAATGTGACATACACTGACTAATGACAGGTCTCGACTTTAGCTCGTCGAGTCCAGGGAACCAGATCGTGGGCTTTGTGCATATTTTTTTCGTTGGATTTTTAATTAAAAACCCATACAATAATAATACAATGTTGACTAGAACATTAGTATCAAGGGCTGTTCTCCTACGAAGCCTAAAAAATGCTGCTGATAACGTAAAGCAAGCAAAAAGAAACTCAGGCCATGGGTAAGTTGGTTGTTATGTCATTGGTTTTTGTCAAGAAATAAGCATAGATAGAGCAGTTATTACCCGACTAGTTTTAATTATGACTTTGATACAACTATTTTATTTAAAAAAAAACCATCAATTGGAATTGTGTGATTGATAAAAAGCAATAAAATAGAATTATCCCACAGCTACAACACTGAATTGTTATGTTCTACTTAGTATTTATTCTTACTATTCTGTACAATGAACGAAGCAGTTTAAAATTCTGAAAGATAAATTAGAAATAAAGCATACAATTTTACATAATTTCAGAGCATGGTCATACCGAGTACCGCCACCAATGCCATCAAGGAAGTCCATAATCTTAGCTGAGATTCTTGGAGGGTTTGCCTGGTGGTGGATCTTCTGGCATTGTCTCACCGAACCTGATCACATCTTTGTAAGTTATATTAAAAAATACTAACACAAAGGTCAGATAACGCAAATGAAATGTGCTGTGGAGTATACGGTATTCCTTTGCACAAGCTACAATAAAATTATTCTTGTATAAAAATAGGTGCATATTTATTTTCAACCCATGAACTTTACGGAATCTTTATTATACCCAGTACATATAATAAAGATTTTCTAAAGTAGGTTTTATCTGTGGGATGATAAAAGAAAATAATTGCTGCATTGCATTAGTTAAAGCAATGAGTACAATCACTGGATAACTGGATAAAGATTGTGGGTTAATGCTGTGATGTATTTAGTTTGTAAGCCTTTATACAGGGTGGCAAGGTCGTAAACACACTAAGTGCAACCAAGAATTCTGCACATATTCTAAACAACACTGATTTTTTTCTTGAAAACTCACACAATTCACAAACATCTGATTTTTCACAGAAAATTGCAATACCATGGTAAAAATGTATGGAGCAGCAATTTTTTTTAACCTTTAATTGCAGAGGTGGTGTCACCATTACACCGCGCAAGTTGAAACAGGAATATTTTAACAACCAATAGGGTTATACTGGACGATTTTTTTTTCAGGCTCCAAATTTTTACAGAGAGTTCTACTCATGAACGAAAAAAAATCAGCTGTTTCATACATTTTGGTCAAGTAGATATTGAACTTTTGTATCAAGCAACTGATTTTGTTTTCGTGATTTCAGAGTTGGTCCCATAGTGAAAGTTGTTCATATTCATGGGTGGAACATCCTGTAAAAATTTGTAGCTGGTAAAAAAAAAAGCATGCTGTATATCTGTCTCTTTCAGTAGCTGCTTATTTTGATTTGATTTGAGTTTTTATGATTTCATCCCAATGTTTGTAAAGTAATCATTCAGATTTTATATCATTTTAACAGATTTTTAATATAGATTTGATTAAAAACGTCACTTCAAATAGGGTGTCAGCCATGACCTAACCTCGGCAATAAGTACTTACTGAAAATTAGGGTAGGTAACTAACGAAAAATTTTACTCATGATTTGAGAATCATGTACTGAATACAGTGCATGGTAATAGGTACCGCGTCGATGCCACAGCCTCCCAGTATAAATAAATTAGGTTCTGCCCCCGACTTTGTCCTCATGAAATTATCGCACGCCCGCGCTATTACTTCGTTTTCGCTTATCGTATTTTCTAACTTTTTTTTTTCTTTTTGTTTCGCTCCTAAGAGTCGTAACATGATGTTAAACCCTTTAAACTTCCTCAAGAATTGCTCTATTAAATATAAAAATAATCTTTCAAATCCGACTGGTAGTTCCAGAGATTAGCATTCAAACAATCAAACAAACTTTTCAGCCTTATTATATTAGTCAATCAACTCAGCCTATCGCAGTCCACTGCTGGACATAGGCCTCTCCCAGACTGCGCCACAACACCCTGTCCTCCGCCTTCCGCATCCAGTCTACCCCAGCCACCTTCTTTAGGTCGTCCGTCCATCTAGCTGCGGGGCGTCCCACACTACGCTTGCCGATACGCGGTCTCCACTCCAGGACTCGTCTGCTCCACCGGCCATCGGCCTTTCGACAGACATGGCCAGCCCACTGCTACTTCAGTTTGCTTATTCTGATAGCTATGTCGGTTACTCCGGTTCTTTTCCGGATAATTTCATTCCTGATTTTATCCTTCAAAGAAACTCCGAGCATAGCTCGATCCATAGCGCGCTGAGCGACCTTGAATTTGTGGACCAGCCCGACCATCAATGTCCACGTTTCAGCACCGTATGTCATGACGGGCAGGACGCACTATTGTATTAGTACACAGAGATAATAAATGAACTGCACCATTTTAATTTATGCATTGTTATTTTTACTGATTCACCAGACATTATGAAAACACTAAGAAAAAACAACATTTCAATATTAGCATTCATGTTCAGTTCAAAATCATATACTCAGGACTACAGTCCCTTCCCTTGAGGCTGTGAATAAATCAAACTTCTAAGTTAACGTAAAAAAAAGATACGGCCGTTTATGCTGCAAACAACGTATATTTAGACACTCTCAAGGGAATCAAAATTTATTGGGTACTTCCCGTTGACCTAAAATCATGAAAGGCAAGAAGCAATGTCATGTAGCATAAATAAAGGAAAAAATCTGAAAATCGTATATTTATAGTCACATACTTACGTTCATTTGTACGGAACCCTCGGTGCGAAAGTCCGGCTCGCACTTGGCCGGTTTTTATTTCGTCAAAAGTTTCCCTTTCCCAACTGCTTAGTTGCTATGCAAAGATATAATAGAATAGTTATAAAAATAATAAATCTACAGTGGAATATTGTAGGTACAGACGCGAGCACTTCAAGCTACCCGAAACTGTAAAATTTTCCGAATCAACTTTGAACCTTTGCTTCAGCGATAAAGTTGAAAATCTAATTAAAATCTAAATGATAAAAAAAAAATCTATATATCGATAAGAATTCATTTGATTGTCTACAATCTTTGTTCCTTTATACAGGGTTATCTGAAATCGCGAAAAAAAATCAGCTGTTCCCTACATTTTGACGACTCGTACGAACATAAATGTAGGGAACAGCTGATTTTCTTTTCGCGATTTCAGGTTTGGTCCCATAGTAAAAGTTGTTCATAATGATGAGTACAATGACCTCTTAAGAGGTTGTTGGTGTTTTACAAATAACTCTGTATTGTATCAATGTTATGGTATGCTATCAACAATACAATACATGAATTAGGGTGCGTTTCCACAGAAGCGGAGCTGGGCGGAGCGGAGCGGAGACGTGTAGGAATCGTCCAATCACAGAAGAGACGAGTGACGCGATGAGGATTTCAACCATTGTGATTAGTCGATTCCTGCACGTCTCTGCTCCGCTTCGCCCAGCTCCGCTTCTGTGGAAATTCACCCTGAACCTATCAACTTTTTGAGGCTGAACTACAGTGTGAGTCTTTATAAAGTGCACATATTAAAAAGGGTGAAAATATAAACAGTTTTATCGACGGAAAAAATGTCAAAAAAAATGTAAAAAAAAAAATTAAATTTTTAATTTTTTTTACTCTCGTCTGGGTACCCCATGCAAACAAACTGTTACTACTTTTAAACTAAATGTCATATTAAAACAAAACAAAATTAATAATGATCTCTAATAATAGGCCAAGCTAATAAAGCCATATTTTTTTGAAAAAGAAACCTCATAAATTAATTATTCATGATTTTTTAAAGAAAATTTACCATTTTTACCATTTTTTACCATTTAAAAAAAAATTTCGTTTTGACTTTTTTCCGTCGATAAAATTGTTTATATTTTCACCCTTTTTAATATGTGCACTTTATAAAGACTCACACTGTATATCTATACTAGTAATAAAGCGGAAGAGTTTGTTTGAACACGCTAATCTCTGGACAAATAATTATTAATTGAAATTATATTTATTGATTTAAATATTCTTTTTCCATTTGATAGGCTATACTTAACATCACGCTAGGAAACTCAGGAGCCGAGCAAAAGGAAAAAAAGTCAGAAAGAACGCTGAGGGAAAACGAAATAATAGCGCGGACAGGGGGATGCGAGTGACGGGGTGGGTCGGGGGAGCAAGATATTTCACGCGTACGAAGTCGCAAGCAGAAGCTAGTATATTATTGAAAGGTTGACAAAAATATAATGCTTTATTTTTCAGGGTGAATTTCCGTACATTGATCCCAAAACCTACACTGATGAGGAACTCGGCATCCCTCCTGACTCTGCCGGATCACTGAAGAATTAAGCACGAGTTATGTTTGAATTGTAGATACTTCTTATTTATGTTGATGTTAAATAAAAATTTTGAACGTCTGTAGGTCTGTATTCTACTCCTGTGGTTTCCTTTAAAATATTTAAAAGTCCTACACAATATAGAAAAACTAGGTTCCTTTTTTAATGGATGAGTTGGCATTTTTTTTAATTTTGGTTGGTGTTTGGCACTAGAATAGCGTTCTTCTCGCATAAAGCGCATAATTGCATGCAATAACAAATAAATTGCCTGTGTTGTCCCATAATGTACAGACGCCAGCACATCAAGCTACCCGAAACTGTCAGATTTTCCCAATCAACTTTGAACCTTATGTTTTATCGATAAATTCGAAAATCTATTAAAGAAATCTGATAGATTGTAGTAGTTTGATGTGCTGGCGTCTGTACGTAGGTAAGTATTTTGATGAAGTGTCAAATGTGGCCTATTAAAACGGCCCTACTCGGTATTCAGATGGGGAAGTGAGACGATAGTACTACGACGAGTAGGGGGGCACAGACCCAATTATCAACAACATTAAGAAGTCCTCTGATTTCAATTATTTATTTTTATGTGTCAAACCATATTATTTCCTATTTTCTCAGGTTCCTAGAACCTGGTATTTTTTTTTTTTAATCTCACGGGTATAAACCAAGGTGAGATTTTAAGTTTAACCTTTTGAGCGCCACGGTCTTCTATAGAAGACAATCGTTTCCGTGCCCCCCACGCCACGTCTTTATTAGAAGACAATATCTAATCATAACGTTTATTACATTAAAATACATGAACAAATGCTTTTGTGCGTATTCTTACTATTGCCTGAAAAAAGGAATCATTATTATGCTGTATTTTGTGGTATATTGGATGAATAATCTAACATGGGTAGAAAACTAACAAAATATGGTGGAAGTGAAGTTATTTAATGATGTTATTAGCTTCAGTAACCCTTCTTGTATAGTTCTAGTATTTGAAAGACCTGGCACAGGACTGACAGGATGAGCTGGTGAAGCAGTTAAATCTGCTGGCACTGATGTGGGTGTGTCTTCTGGAGCTGGTGGTATTGTGAAATATTCAAATTCCACTGGTGATAGTACCCTTTCTGCTGTATCAGCTGCACGCCTTACTTGAGGTTGAGATGGTTCCTTGAGTACAAAAAATAAACTGTTATTGACCAGATATATGCATTTAGTTTTTAAGAAAAAAACATTAATACCTACATGAAGGGTTCACTTACTTGAAAGCCTGCTTCTTGTATGGTTTGATTTCCAATAATTGAGGTACCCCAATCACACGTAACACCCTTTCCTTAAATCAACTCAATGGTTTTCCCCTACCAGGCCCACAACCATATATGCTTTGACATGTTTACAGTTTATTTACTCTAAAAAAATAAAAAAACTAGCGTATAAATCCTAATGGGGTTTGTTTTTAATATCATTAGCAATAATAAAACACAACTATTTTGTCTATCATCACATACCACTGGGACATAAAAAAAAATAAATAAATAAAAATAATAATAATAATAAAAACACTATAATTAATTCTGAAGCTTAATAAAGACATTAACTTAAAAAAAAAAATGTCACTTATTTAATATATCATGCAGTAAAGGGTTAATAACAGAGGCTTTATAGTTTTAGTTTTCCAGTCAGACCATACCTGTAGCAAAATATTAAAAAAAAAATACACTGAAATAAATCGTCTATATAGGTACCTATGCAACAGCTATACATACTTTGTTAAATAATTCAAATCATAATACCCTTTTCCATTTGTCAGCTGTTTTGTTAATACCACTTCCACCCACTGAGTTTAAAATTTCAGTTAACTCCTGCCACAGACGTTCACTCCTTACCTTTACTTGAAGTCCAGGTTGTAGCCTTGAAAGATCACCATGGCTAAAAATAATATTCATAAGTACAGTGAGAGTATGAGCCAGTAAACATAAAGTTTGCTACTAGCATTCTAAAACTCTATCTAAGAAACAAGTATTAAGGTTTCTATCAGCAAACTAAATTGCTCGGGACTCGCACGAAGTCTAGATTCCATCTAAAATTAAAAAAAAAAAAAATTAAATATGTATTGTATAAAAACATATTCAATTTTTTTCAAAGATACTAACTAGATCACAATTCTTACATTAACTTGAATTATTAGTTAAAGTCATTCTTTGTAATATAACACTCTTCAATTACTTTCAACACACACACAACACTTGATGAATATTATTGTTAGCGCGCGATTACGCTTGACAGTGGAAAGGAGAATGTTAGTCACTTTACACCTTTACACTAAACTTAAGAGGGTTCATCCCTTAGAGCCATGTTGGAGATTCAAAATTGATGATTTCCGACGGACAATAAAACCATAATGTGTTTAATTTATAGATGAGATATTGACGTCATATTATTGGGAATTTTATAATCTAGTGCATGGCTGAAAAACATTTTCAATTTTTTGTATAGTTTTCTCATCAGTACCGTTTTTATGCAAGCCTTTTTTCAAACTAGCGATCGACGGTCTAAGCAGATGCGAGATATTAGTAAAACCGTATACGACAAACTTATAACAACATTACTTTATAAAAAATAATAACATTTATTAGTGCATGGCTGAAAAAAAAACACGATTACTGTAAGTTTTCATTCAAGAAAAGTATATTCAAAAGTGTCAATTGTAGCCATTTTTCGAGATATTAAACGTGTTAGTTTATGATGAAATCTGAAATATTTATATTTTCTTTTAGACCTAGTAAATTAAGACATTTATGTTCTAAAACATGGTTCAAATATTTTTTTAATAACTTATACGTTTATTTTACTATGAATTATTTAGTATTGCTATATAATCGGCGCGGATTCACGCCACCGCTCAGCGCGCCGCTCTAGCAATACTAAATAATTCATAGTAAAATAAACATATAAGTTATCAAAAAAATATTTAAACCATGTTTTAGAACATAAATGTCTTAATTTACTAGGTCTAAAAGAAAATATAAATATTTCAGATTTCATCCTAAACTAACACGTTTAATATCTCGAAAAGTGGCTACAATTGACACTTTTGAATATACTTTTCTTGAATGAAAACTTACAGTAATCGTGTTTTTTTTTCAGCCATGCACTAATAAATGTTATTATTTTTTATAAAGTAATGTTGTTATAAGTTTGTCGTATATGGTTTTACAAATATCTCGCATCTGCTTAGACCGTCGATCGCTAGTTTAAAAAAAGGCTTGCATAAAAACGGTTCTGATGAGAAAACTATACGAAAAATTGAAAATGTTTTTCAGCCATGCACTAGATTATAAAATTCGCAATAATATGACGTCAATACTTCACCTATAAATTAAACGCATTATGGTTTTATTGTCCGTCGGAAATCATCAATTTTGAATCTCCAACATGGCTCTAAGGGATAAACCCTCTTAACACTTGCTTTGCTTTTTGCTTGCTAGCTTGCTACCATTGAGATAGGAAAAACCGAACTTTAGTAGAGTTACACATTATCTTAGGGGGGTTGTAGACGATCAATCGGGTATCGGCTCAAACAAATGATCTGAGACAAATATAAATGTATAGATATTTTGCGTCAATCTACATAGTATACAGTACTTACTAATTAATAAAAAAAAAATATAAATATACATTTACTAATTTATCAAACGGACCGAACTGATGCCAGATCGATTTAATTTTTAAATTGTTGGATCAGTGGGTATATGTATAGGTTTCCCTCAGCTTAGACCATAGGTCATGGGTGTGTTCTATGAGTGCCCAATGCCCAACCCACTGACCGCGAATATGTTTCTAGTATTTAAGTCAAATTCTCAGTAGTATTGAGAATTTCAAGACAGAAAAACCAGACTTTTTAATTTGGTTCCATCCAGAATTTCTACCCATGCCCTCGCGATCCACAACCGCTAAGCTAGCCTTGACCATCGAGGCTCGAGGGTCTGCCTTTGCTATCGTATCCAAAACTAAAAGTAAAAAAAACAAATTCAACCGAAGCATGGGCCAAAAGAGAGAGATTTCGATTCAAAAAAGTCAAACAGCATGCCGTAAAAAAAAAAAGTTTGACGTATTCGTTTATCAAAAACAGTGAAATAAATTTCTCCTGCACGCTTGTTTGTCCTAATTTTTGTAGAATAATAGATGCAATTTGTTGGAATTTGAACAAAAAATGTGCAAAGTTTTGTTAAATTAAAAGTGTTCTAGTGATAATGTGATGTGTTCATAGTATTCGAAATGGATACAAATGCAAATCAGAAGGGTGAGTACATCGCCACTCGGAAAGGTCTAGTCTTGTTTGTGTATGAATAACTGTATTTTGCAAGTCTTGCGACAGGAATTTGGCTGACGTATGTTGCCCTTAACGCATATTTTCGACGCGTCCTCAATAATTTTGCATAAATGTGTTGTATAGTTTGACAGAGATTGTTACTGTTTCGGGCGTCATACGACGAAAATGAGCTTATCATGTTTTTGATGACTTTCTTATCGCTTGAAATTTGTCGTGAAGACGGATTGAAACATTGAAATGGCTAGTATTCTTGATAAATACAACTGTTGCTCTTCTCCTTGAGTGTTCCCGAGCTTGAGTATGAGTCACTTTGTTGGCATTGTGAAGTCGTGTGCGTGTTAAATACTAATAAGCAAATCGCGACGTGCCTGGACCTTCGGATAACATGTTGGGTTAGATAGTTTTATTGTTAAAAATCATATTATTCAAGTACCCCTTCTGCAGGGTGTAGTGTGTAGACTACAATATTCATTCGATTTCTGTCTAGGTTATGTTATGATAACATTAATACTTACCTATTTTTTTTACTTGAGTTAGTCTTAAGTTAATCATTTATAAAAAGCTTTAGATTCAAACAGTTATAAAATTATGATTGATTAAAACATTTTGTTTAGTTGAACTACCAAATATTTAATAATTTAATATATGTAGAATAATTCATTAATAACTTCTAAATTGTGTTATTTCTCTTTGTCCCTTGTAACTGTATTTATCTGTTATCTTTTTCTCTTAAGTATGATTGGACAGCTAAAGATAACTTAAACCAATTGAATATTTGTAGATACTTTAACAAATGAAAGGACTCTTCATAAATTACAAAAACATTGCAGTAGAAAGCTTAGAGGTGTTAAGCATAGATAACATAGTTATTATTATGATTTTATCTATGTACTAATTCATGACACATTAAATAAATAAAAAGTATTGTCATCTGCATACCAAGGAATAGGTGTCTATGGTCTATTCTATAATATCTATCTATGTATTCTATATCTATCACCAAGCGTATGGTCGACTTCATGTGACCAGAGGTCTGGCCTATTTTTTTTTCCGAAGAATCAGCATTGCCTTACATCGTGGCAATGCTTCCAGCCTTTTGGGCACGTTTCCTATTGACAGCGATTTGCACAAATTTTTTGATGCCCTTTGATTATTAGCCCTCCTTTTTATAGAATGTGTAATGTTAAATGCGCAAAACTTCAGACACCCCAACTGATTTTTTAATTCAATTGACATATTTCAGAGAGAAAATAAGTCATTAAAAAAATTGTAAAGGTTTTATGTGCTGTTTTAGTTTTACTGGCCATTCTGATCGTTTCTTGCGTCTGCGACGACGCTTCATCGCGCTGACATTGGGTCGCTTGACCTATTAAGAAATAGACACGGCAACGTTTTTAATGAAGATTTTTTGAAAAATGTGACCTATATTAAAAAGTGGTTCAATTAATTCTGCTCGTTATTCTGATCAAACTATTTCCAGGTTTTGCGCATTTAACGTTACATGTTGTATACTTGTACAAATTATTATTATTATTATTATTTTAAGACAGTTAGCTTTTTAAACTATGTACAGACGCCAGCACATCAAGTCAGACAACTGTCAGATTTCTTTAATAGATGTTCAACTTTATTGCTAAACCATAAGGTTCAAAGTTGATTGGGAAAATCTGACAGTTTTGGGTCCCTTCAAACATACAAATTCCTCTGTTTTCAAATAAATATGATTTATAATGCAATGAGACATGCATATACTTAAAATGCATTATAGAAGCTAGCACTAAAATATATGATATTATGCACAAGTATACAACGTGTAACGTTAAATGCGCAAAACCTCAGCTGAGTTCAATTGAGCTATTTCAGAAAGAAAATAAGTCATTAAAAATTGTAAAGGTTTCATGTGCTGTTTAGTTTTACTGGCCATTCTGATCGTTTCTTGCGTCTGCGACGACGCTTTATCGAGGGAGAAGTCGTCACCGGGCTGCTGCGCCGCGCTGACATTGGCTTGCTTGACCTATTAACAAATACACTACGGCAACGTTTTTGATGAAAATTTTTTGAAAAATGTGACCTATATTAAAAAGTGGTTCAATTAATTCTGCTCGCTATTCTGATCAAACAATTTTCAGGTTTTGCACATTTAACGTTACATTTTGTAGGTATATGTAAAGATGCCAGCAATCAACATTGAACCCAATGCTTTAGCGATAAAGTTGAAAATCTATTAAATAAATTTGACAGATTGTAGTAGCTTAATGTGCTGGCGTCTGTACAAAAGGGAAAAAGCTCACTGGGCATAAAAAAAATATAATAATACGATTTTCTCTAGAGCAAGTAACTTTTACAACACTTATAGATGTATCTACTAGTTCTACCACTGCCACTTTCCTGTTTTTGCCAAAAATAATTATTGGAAGAATTAGGAAACTTCTACAATTACTAAAATTACATCATTATCTAACAAACAAGAATCAATTTAATCCAGTTTTGCATATTCAGCCTATAATGTTCCCAGTGCTGGGACATAGGCTTCCTCGCTGTGAGAGGGAATGGGCCGTAATCCACCACGCTTGCCCAGTATGGGTTGATGGAAGTCACATCTTTAAAATTTTAAATCTAGGATGTGCCGGCAAGTTTTCTCACAATTTTTTCTTTCACCGTAAGAGCAGTGGTAACGGCCGTGACTTACGTACGGGTTGTAGGTTCGAACCCAGACAGGCTCCTTACTTTGTGTAAATTATTTCATCACCACTGCTCTCAAATTAGTGAAGGAAAACATCGTGAGGAAACCATATTACATCAAACGAAGACATATGACATCTAAGAACCCACACTTGGCCCGCGTGGTGGTTACGACCCAATCCGAGACATGGCCTGTGTCCAAAACAGTACAGCCTGATTATGCTAAATGGCCAGCCTGGGTTCGAACCTACGACTTACAACTGGTAAGTCTCGGCCGTTTCTACTGGGCCACCATTGCTGAACAATCTAGTTTTAGTGGAAGAGAAACGAGATTATGAGTTGATTATTTTAATCAGTTTTACTAAGTTTAAGCGGTTCGAGTTGCAGTCTCTCAATTTCGCAAAAAAATAACCGAAATCGAGTTCGAATCTTTTCCTGTACTATGGTTAAGCAAATCATTAGCTTCTAGAGTAAACTATTATATAACAATGATACTTGCTGTTGGACTAACTGCATTAGACTTGCAGCAGACATGCAGTCTATCATGAAAAACAAAAAACGTGTGTACAGATTATGACAATAATGAAATACACAACAAGGAAAAAGATCATTTAATTTTGTAAACCATATCATGTGTGCCTTATTACATATTCAAGGGAATTGTAAATCATACCATGTGTGCCTTATTACATATTCCAGGGAAACTGAAACAGTTTACCAACAGTCCAGTATAAAGTGTTCCAAATCTTTTTGTTGACATGGCTTTACACACCGTTGAAAAATCTGTCAGGTGTGTTGGTATCCTCACGATGTTTTCCTTCACCGGTTTCAGCAACTCATAATTAATTTACAATACGCACATGAATTCGAAAAGACATTGGTGTGTGCCGGGGTTCGAACCTACGACCTGTGACTTGGTAGGCCAACGGTCATATCCCTAGGCTATTATTGCTTCTAAAGGTTACCTAAACACTCACTGACGTACCGTTCTGTTGGGTACAGTCCATGGGCCAATTGTTCTTTGGGTGAAAAGTTATTGGTCAAAACATTTTGTTGGTTAAACATTCACTGACGTAGAGTTATGTTGGCGAAACGTTCGTGGATGAAAAGTCCTTTCAATGAAATGTTAATGGTTTAAAGATAATGTTGACCAACGGTTCATGGACCAATCGACTCTTGGTAAACCGTTTCAGTTTCTATTCAAGGTGGACCTTAAGGCTTAACATTCATTTGTTTTTATCGCAGTGTCGTGTCTGGTGAACTTCGCGTACGACGCTTCGGAGTCTGATGAGCTGACGGTGCGGCCCGGTGACGTCATCCGTGACGTAGAGCGGCTGCCCGGCGGCTGGTGGCGGGGTGAGCTGCGCGGCCGCCGCGGCATGTTCCCTGATAACTTTGTCTCGGTAGTCGAACACTCTAGTGCAAGGTGAGGATGCTTCCTTGTTTCAGGGTCTAAAGTTCGTTTTTTAATCCCAGAGTACAGCTGTCAGATAAGTCTCTGGGATTAAAAAACGAACTTTAGGGTGCGTTTCCACAGAAGCGGAGCTGGGCGAAGCGGAGCAGAGACGTGCAGGAATCTACTAATCACAATGGGTGAAATCCTCATCGCGTCAGTCGTCTCGTCTGTGATTGAACGATTCCTACACGTCTCCGCTCCGCTCCGCCCAGCTCCGCTTCAGTGGAAACGCACCCTTAGAGGTGGGGTGAGGTGGGGTTCGGTCCAACACCCTAATTGCGTAACACACTATCATTCACAATCTGAATAAATAGGTACATAAATTATAAAGAATAATTTTAATGTAATCCATCGCTTTATATGTTCGAAAAAAATTCTGTTCAACAGTGTAAATAACATGTTACGCAATTACCCCACTGGATTCCTCTCGATCATTTTGATAGCCTTAAGTCAGATGTATCCACGATTAAGTAGGTAGTTATAGTATTTTGAACCAACTTCAAAAAAATGATGTTATCAATTCGGTTGTTTTTTTTATGTTTATTACCTAAGAACTCCGTTATGTATGCTTATAAATAACGGAGTCCGATTCGCAAAATTATTATTTGAAAGGATATACTTTCAGATTGGTCCCGTAGAAATTTCATCAAAATCGGCTCAGTAGTTTAGTTTTTCAACCAAAATTATATAAATACACTTATAATATTATAAAGAGGAAATATTTGATTGTTTGTTTGTATTGAATAGGCTCCGAAACTACTGGACCGATTTGAAAAATTGTTTTACCATTAGAAGCCGACATTATCCCTAATGAACATAGGCTACTTTTTAGCGCGGGAAAATGCTTCATTCCTACGGGAGAACGGGTAATAGGATTTAAGTTGCGGGCGGATGCTATAAATAAATGAAATCTAAATTGCGTCGTTTGCTTTCCGATGGATTTTCAGTGGAATAGTCATCGGATGCATTATGGCTATAAGTATCTTTACATAACCAAGCGACTTCAAAAAGGAGAAGTTCTCAAGTTGAATGTTTTTTTTTTTGTATGTATTTTACGCTATATCTCCGGCAATTGTAAATATTGGCAATTGTTTCAAATATAATTTTAGGGTATGCCTAAGGGGTGGCCGCATATTAAATTTTATTAACTTTGCTTGGGTAGTTTTTGAGTTAGCTTCAATAATACGCATTTTTGCCACTTAGTTTATATTGATGATGTTATAATAACTTCCTGTCAGTGATATTTACCTAGCAAGTAGTGTTATATGAATTTATGTGGGGTAAGTACAAATTAAAAGTGAAAAAATAAAACTTGATTTTTTCCTATGTGCAATGTGGCACAAAATAGGTATTATACAAAACATGGTGGGTGTCAGTACTCATACATCTTATGCACCGTCATATGACACTATGTGTACTGGCCAAACATATTTCATACTTAGTACAATCCTTCTAGTGGTCGTACAAATATTTGTCCTGTCGCGCTCGCGCAAAGCGAGTCTCGAACGGGACCATAAACAACGGCATTATTTTATTTAGTTGGGGCAAAACGGTAAAATTTCTATACTATCAATCAGTAAGAATCGAATCAAGTATATACCTTATTTATTTTCGTTCAAAACAAATATTTTCTCATTGATTTGGTTAAAACCAAAATTGGTCTGAAGAATAAATTAGATTTTCTGGTAAATTATGTTTACATAAAACGAACTAGATTCAGTGTATAGCGTGTTGCCTAACCGACTAAAATCGGTATACAAAGCACGATAAAATTGATTCGCCGAATTTTGCCTTCAACCATAACCAATTTGCAAAGAACCAGTTTTTTAATGAAACGGTAGCATCTAATATTCGTATGACATAACGGTCTAAGTCATCATTGTTTTGATTCTGTGGAATTGGAAAATATATTTTAACTAGCTTTTAAGTACGTCATGTGCGTTATGGAACGAGCTATGTTCGGTTTATCTTTGAAGAATAAAATCAGGAATGTAGGTAATTATCCGGGAATGGCTGGCCATGTTTGTCGAAGGACCGATGGCCGGTGGAGCAGACGAGTCCTGTAGGCTTACTCTCGACACTCGATCTCAATCGGAATTGGAAATTGGGATCGAAATCTTGTCATTTGGAACTCTTGAATGCTACACTAGCGCCCGATTGGAATCGTATTAGGTGATGTTTTTTGGTACTAAATGAAATCGACTTTACTCGAACGAATGCACTTTTTCGGTACTCTTGACGAGATTTTGACGTTGGTATATCGAGTTTGAAATCGTGTTCATGTCAAAATTGAACGATTCCAAAAAGGTTACCTTTTTCGGGATCGAGTTAGTTATTGTGGCTAATTTGTGGAGTTTTTATTGTGAATAATGGCACGTTTAGAACTTATATGTGATATTTTGGACAATGCTCATAAGTTAGATATGAGACAAAGCGGAATTTGAGACGGATTGCGTGTTATGCAGACTACGCGTTTGCAATGACTGACGATGAATTTAGGAAAAATTACCGAATAAATAAGGAGCTTTTCGAAGTGATTTATAAGGATTTGGAACCTTTGATGCTCCAGCCTACTCGCCGTACCAACATACCAAGAACATACACTATAAGATTTGTAACAGAGTACGATTGGGTTCGGATGATATTGAGAATGCCGTACCACCCATGGGGGAAATGCAATGGCACCGTGGGTAAGAGGTGGATCGAGGATCTGCCTCCGTGGAGCTGCGCAGGGGTCGTGAGGCTCGTGCACAGCTTGTACAAGAACTGTGGACAGCTCAGCATCTTCATTAATACTATTACTTTCTTATGTAAGAACAATTTTTGACTAAGACTTATTCTATGTAATTAAAAACCTAACTCAGTGAAATTTATTTTGTAAATTAATCATATTTTTCACTACACATTATTTATATAGATAGGTAAATATTTATGTAGCCAAGACTTCTACTCTCTTTTAGTATAATAATTTGTAAGACTATTATTCTATTGTGTTGATTGATTTCTATTGTGTATTAATAATGTAATGTGTTGTTTTGAGGGTTAAGAATAATCAAAATGTTATTGAGCTTACCTAATAACTTTATTATAAATTATAATAGAACTTCATGGTACAATTAATACAGACCTTAAGTTTAAAAGGTAAAGTCTAATAATTATTAACAAGTATTTGAATAAATACAATTATAGCATTTTTATTAGGTAATTTTCATTCATATTCACACAAAGGCATTTCCACCACACACATAACCAATTTTTATTTTGTTCACATCATAAGTTAGGTTTAAATTGAAGGCCCAACATCACTGCTATCAGGCGTAGGGTGTTAATACAGGTAAATTATCTGCAGCCCCACCACGTGACGCCTCATCGACTGTGTATGCTCGCCACATGTCTTCTTCAGCGTATGCTTTTTGTCAGGCCAATACTGAAAAGGAAATAAATGTACTAATTATTGTAACTTCTGTATATACAACGTGTCCCAGAAATCAACGTCAAGCCGAAAACGGGCAATAGGCCAAGTCGTGACAGCTATTAGAAAAATATAAAAAAAAATCTTGGTCATGTACTTTTCGAATTATAAGCATTCAAAAATAAATCTCAAAAAGTGACACCCTGTGATGATTTTTCAAGTCCTGTGACTACATTATTAACATTTCGGTAGTTTTTTTCTCTGTGATCTAACCATGAATAACCCTTCTGTAAATTACAGTTAAAAGTTAAAACGTAACTGCCTCAGTTTTAAATTAAATGTTAGATTTTTGCCCAATATTGAATTCAAAATAATGACATCACCCAACTTTAACCGACTGTACTGAAAAAAAAATCTACTACACTATTTTGGCAAGTAACTTTAAAAGATGGCGCGTTTAGTCAGGATTCCAAAATGGTATAACACATACTAATTGCTACTTCTTAATTGAGGAAAAAAAGTACATTGTTGGTTTTAGGTGCATTTGAAATAAAATTCAGTCGTTGGATTTCTTTTATTATAATTTTTATTAAATCAGATTTACGAAGTTTTATAACAAATGTTAAAACTGTTTTCCTTCAGCTGCAATGCAAGTTCTACGTCTCTTTAAAAATGATCGCGTAATAAGACGGGCGTATCTTCTTGAGTTGATGTATTCAGCGGCTTCTGCAATTCTTTGGCGCAGCTCGTCTAAATCTTGAATTGGTTTAGAGTACACTTTATCCTTTATCGTACCCCAGTAAAAAAAATCTATGGGGTTTAAATCGTGTGAACGGGCAGGCCACGAAATTGTACCACCCCGCCCAATCCACCTATCGGGGTATTCTCGATTGAGAAACTCTCGTACAGTGAGAGCATAATGCGCTGGGCAGCCATCTTGTTGATACCACATGCTGCCGTAAATGTTCAGTGGCACTTCTTCCAATAATTCTGGTAATTGGTTCTGTAAGAAGTTCAAATAACCCTGGGCATTTAAATTCTCCGGCAGCTCGATTGGACCAATAACTTTACCATTCAAAATTCCCGTCCACATATTTACTTTAAACTGGTACTGAGATCTATCTTCCCGCATCAAATTTGGATTTTCCACGTGCCATTCGTGCAAATTGTGGAGGTTCATGTAACCGTCCTTTTTAAATGTTGATTCATCGGACCATAGAATTTTTTCAAAGAATCGCGGGTCCTCTCGGTGCCTCTGCAACATCGTTCGACAAAATCGTACTCTCTCTGGGTAGTCTCGGGGTAGCAGACTTTGTACTCGTCGTACATGGTATGGGTGAAACTCGTTCTTTTTTAAAATACGATGTGCAGTACTTTTGGGGACTCCTATGCTCTGTTCAATTCCACGTACTGAGATACTTCTGTCTTCTTCAACTGCTTGCAAGACTTCGGCTTCGTAGGGCATAACGGGTCTTCCCTCGCTAACCATTTGGCTAGGAAATCGACCCTCTGATAATGACCGATGCACATTAATAAATACTCGATGATTGGGATGACGCTCAGCATTCGGGTATCTCTCACGATACACTCTTGCTGCGGCATTGGCGTTGCATAAGCATTCTCCATAAATGAGATGCATGTTGGCGTATTCCTGTGCGGTGTATCGAGATGGCATGATAAAACACTACACAAACACGGGGTTGCGATTAAAACAAGTCCGGGGTTGTCAGAAACGGTGCAGATAAATCCAAATTACAATGCAAATCAAGTCCAATAAACAAAGCCACAGTTGTAAGTACGAAGTCAATACGAATACAAAAAGATGTGCAGTCAACAAAAGAGCGTAACGTACTGCAGTATTGCACAATTTGCCGACGCATCCCTGTTTAGCCAGAGTAGCGTCTCTATCTGTTTCACTCACACATATGAAATGATGTGTCAATCCGTCTCCCTCTTAGTTAGATAAAAGTAGCGTCACTATCTATCTCGCTCCCACTTGTCAAAGTAGCGTCACCTCACATTAGCTAAAATGAATCTTTCTCGCTCACACTAGTCAAAATAACGTCACTCTTCGTCTCAATCGAACTTTTATGAAATATGGCTTCATAAAAAAAAAATGTTTTTTCTCAATTAAGAAGTAGCAATTAGTATGTGTTATACCATTTTGGAATTCTGACTAAACGCGCCATCTTTTAAAGTTAGTTGCCAAAATAGTGTAGTAGATTTTTTTTTCAGTACAGTCGGTTAAAGTTGGGTGATGTCATTATTTTGAATTCAATATTGGGCAAAAATCTAACATTTAATTTAGAACTGAGGCAGTTACGTTTTACTTTTAACTGTAATTTACAGAAGGGTTATTCATGGTTACATCACAGAGAAAAAAACTACCGAAATGTTAATAATGTAGTCACAGGACTTGAAAAACCATCACAGGGTGTCACTTTTTGAGATTTATTTTTGAATGCTTATAATTCGAAAAGTACATGACCAAGATTTTTTTTTATATTTTTCTAATAGCTGTCACGACTTGGCCTATTGCCCGTTTTCGGCTTGACGTTGATTTCTGGGACACGTTGTATATAAAAATAGAGGTGCGTGTCCCTATATTTCACTTTGCAGCTAAAACTGCACATTGCAGATGCATAGTGATTGTATGTCGCAATAGGTACAAGGCTCCCATCGTGCACTATGGTGGTTGCAAGTTGATACCTATAAGGTTTATAAGATACGGGGGTTGAAATATGTGATTTCTAAAAATGTGTGATTATCATTAATAAAAATGTTTAGTATATCAGTTAATGTTAGACGATTTAAGATATTAATGTCTACTTAGTTGTAAGATATCAATGTAAAAACAAGTAAGATGAATAAATTAATAAGAAAAAAGAAAATGTGTCTTTTATATGAAAAAAATATGAAGTAAGTAGTGATAGATTACTAACATTAACAAATAACTATACAATTAAAAATGACCCAGCGAAGCGGGTATTCACAGCTAATTTATCATATAATTTATTTATTTATTTAATCTCGTCGCACACAAAAAGGTACAGAGGTGGACTTAATGCCTTAGGTTAGGTTAGCTCTCTACCAGTCAACAGAATAAAAAAAAGATGTTTATTAGTGTGTAGACAGTACCTTAACCCAGCCTTTCTGTGCAGTGCCTAGTGCATTTAAGGATGCTGCTATGTCGTTCCACTTTCTCTTTGTCTCCTGCTTAGCATGAGTAGTGCGCAATAACCCCTTCGCAATTCCTGGATTCTGTACCAGGAAATCTACCAGAGCCTCCCAACTGTTGGTGTGTTGGCCTACTCATCCTGTAAGAACAATAATGTTTGTATTGAGCAAAAGTGTTTAATATTAAAATTTAAAGGAATCACAATATATTTAATAGAATTGTGGCCTTACCTTGATATTTTCGTCTTCCTCGGTTGAATACTTGTCTTAAAGTAATACTAACATGAACTTGTGCATATAAACATACTTTAATACATTCCGAACTAAACACTTGAAAACATTTCGATAACATCGCTTTGAAACTTTTGTTTATCGCAACAATACAATACAGTAACACACAGTAATTATTACTGTGAATTATTACTAATAATTCACACTTTTTATTAAAGTAGGAAACTATTTTATAATTTTGTTATTTTATGTGGATGACGGATGACAAATGCGCGAGAAGTTTTATTTTTTATTTTCATCAAACGTAGGCAATGACACGCACAATCAGCCATTGCTGCCTAAATATTTAGTATTAAAATACATATAAATGCAAGTAAAGAACACTTAAATGATTATTTATGTTAAAATAAATATCAGAACAGATTTATTAATAGATTTAACGAGTTATTCAATATTTATACATTTGGTAATTAACATTTTGATGTGTATGGCCACCCCATATGCATCTGTTTGGTCGAACGTGCAGTCGATTCCAATCTCAATCTCGATTTTGTTCAAGAGTGCCAATTTTCTGAAGATTGGAATTGAAACTGGATCGGATTGGAATACGATCGAGATTGGGATTAATTTCAAGAGTAAGCCTACTGGAGTGGAGACCTGCGTATCGGCAAGTGTAGTGTGGGACGCCCCCCAGCTAGATGGACGGACGACCTAAAGAAGGTGGCTGAGACCGACTGGATACGGGAGGCGAAGGACAGGGTGTTGTGGGGCAGCCTGGAAGAGGCCTATGTCCAGCAGTGGACTGCGATAGGCTGAGATGATTGATTGAGGTCATGTACGCAAAATGCAGACAGCCAGTTATCTTCTAAACTCTATTATTCAACGTTATAAATAGAATCTAATATTGTTGAAGATTATTTTCTTATTTATGACGCCTACTAATATCTTCATATCTTCATAGATCTCTATGATCTCTATCTCGTCTGAAATTTTACATTGTGTTTACATGCTTCCTGCACCCCACAATAGAACAATACTTCAGCTACTGCAGGTGTTGTTCTACTGTAAGGCAAAGGCGGACTCCCTTTCCTTTTTTCACTCAATTATAAAAATCTGAAACCAATGTGGACCAATCCCTACTTTGGGCGTCAAAATCCCGCTATCTACGCCTGGGTCTGCCGCAAAAATAAAACTGCTAAAATTAAAAATCACGCAAATATTACGCTTTGCGCGACAAACTGACAATCGCAATATTGGTCTACAAACTTACTGGAACAAATAAAACAATGTGCATGTCAAAGTTCAATGCCAACATCAGAGATTGATGCTAAGGTCACCAGTTTACAGTTGGTTTCGACACCGTTGCACCGTCCGGTATCCTCCAGCGTCTAGGCGCAAGCGCACAGCTCCTAACGAACTACGGTGTAACTGCGTACAGTAGCCGGCACATAACTTGGCAAGAGTCCTCCCCTTTTCCTCTCTTTTCTTTAACTTTTTTTCTAAACAGACGTGTTTAAAATTAATTATGGAAATAACCGTAGAATAATTACAAGCAATCGAAAGTGATAATTTTTTTGTTGCACGAAGTGTACATGCGCAAACTTATTCCCACTACGGCAAAACCTTGCCAAGTTACGTGTCGCCGACTGTAACACACTATCAGTAGCAATGGCTTTCATTTTGACAGTTCAACATAATTCATTGCGTTATTTACGTAGTTGAACAGACAATTTTTTCGAACATATATGAAGCAATAGATTAGCGATATACTTTAGAATGATTCAGATTTAGATTGATAGTGTGTTACGCAATTAGGGTGATGCAGGGTGATTGCGTAACACACTATCAGTAGCACTGGGTTTCATTTTGACAGTTCAGCAACATTCATTGCGTTTATTTACGTTGTTGAGCAGACACACTTTTCGAACATATGGAGCAATGGATTAGCAATATGCTTCAAAATTATTTAAATTGAAAGTAATAGTGTGTTAGGTACGCAATTAGGGTGCCGGTTTGTGTACCGATATAAAATTACCATGTGATGTCTAGTTCACAGACACACATATTATTTACATTTCCATTTTAATTATTATAAACTCGTTTTGATTTTATTGTTTATCTCTGATTGAGATAAATACAAACCTGTCGATACTCGGAACATCTTCATTTATTTTAATAGAAGTTCAAATAAATTGTTATGATGATAACGTAGCCTTATCAAACTAACGCATCAAAAGAAACATCGAATGTTGAATTGTATTGAAAAAAATCCAAAATCTCCTATTGACGACAATGTTCTCCCTACCATACAATATTTAATAGATTCTACTACCTAGAAATTATACCGTTGAACATCTGACAATATGAAAGAGAATACTATATCGTTTAAACGCTCAGTAATCAATTGTCTATAAAAACTTAATACTTGTATTGTTGACAATTACATTTTCTATGCTGAGTACACATACAAAGTTATTCCGTTTTAGTCATACACTTGCTAACACAATCAGTGATGTCATTCTCCTAAGGAATGATTATGTTACAAACTGTTTGGTTTGCAGTATGGTTTTAAAGCTTCGGAGAGGTACTCATTATAATTTTGTTGGATTTTTTTAACATCGGACGACATCCGGTTAATTTGGCGGTCACTCCTGGCGAAAGTCGTTCAACAACCGCAACCGTTTATTGTAAAATAATTGTATATGACTTTTAAATTACGTTTTCGATAAGTAGAATAATAATTACTGTACGTATTATCTAATCAGTTCTGATAGCGCGATAAGAAGCGCGGTCCGCAAGTCAGTGTTTGTTGTGTGGGCCCTTAGTGATATATTTTTGTCTGTCTTTATTTTTTTTTGTCGGAACTAATATTAAAACAATATTGCCAATAACAAGGGAAATTGATAAGGTAGGTGACTCAGAAACGTTAATTTTGATGTTTCATACATGCTTAGTTAATATTCGTATCACGTACGAAAATGATAAACATAAATGTGTCAGTCAGTCCAAGAGGTGTAATGTGTAGTAATGACAAACAGCGGTATACCTAATTCTGTAAAACTGCACTATCTAAATATGCGCCTCTGTGCAGACTATAATTATGAATATAGTGTGCAACTGTACATCTGTCTGCCCAGCTTTGGCATGGAAACGCCAATTATTTAAGCAGATATTAAGTACCTATACATTTCTATAAACCAAATACTTTTCGATCGCCATTTCTTATTTCTTTTATAGCTGAAATAAATCTCTTATCCATGAACATTGTTGAGCAAACTGTCGCAGTCGTTTACATCATCTGTCAGAATACTAAAGAAATCTGCCCTCATTTTCTTCGACTTCTGTGTTGTCTGTGAATAAATGTTAAACATCAAAGAAATCAGTCTAGTTAATCAATTACAAAATTTACATATCAAACTGGATTCTTAGAGCTTCTGTTAATTGGCGTCAATTTCACGTGTTCAGCCAACGCACTACATTTAACACGCAAACGTGAAAAATGCTGTCGGCAACTTATATTAAATCGTATTACTATGTACTGTAGTGTAATTGTGTTGGTAGTAAGTAAAGAGTGACGTCTGTTGAATTTAGGCCGGCGGGCGTGCAGGGCCGATGTCGAGCGGTGTTCAGCTATCAGCCCGCGAACCCGGACGAGCTTCTTCTGAGCGTCGGTGACGTCCTCGAAGTTCTTGGAGAGGTAATTGAACTTGTTTGCATTATTCTTCATGTTTGTATAGCACGTCATCCATGCAGTGTTGCCGCTCCTAGGTGTGGCTTCATTTCGTTTTTCTCAGCTTGCAATAGCTGTGGAACACTTGAAGTGTCTTTTATTGCAACAGAAACATAATCGAATTACTTATTGTCGAGAACCTATAAAACAACGTAATACCAAAGGCAAATTAGTACGTAAATGGAACAACTATGACTCGCTCTCATAAATGGTAATCGTTTTCTAATTTGTAGATATCAGTTCCCTGTAGGCGTTTTATATTAGTCTCTTTTTGGTAGCGTCACAGACTAGACAACGAACAAATATGTAAAAAAAGAAATTTCACCACACGACAAAGTTATTGTGGGTTTCTTTGAAGATTGCAATCCGTTAGTGGCCGTACGCGTCAGTGGTTCTGTAGTGCAATTTAAAAATATTTTAAACATTATATTAGTGTTTGCGAAAGTTTTTGTATCTAATCATAATTGGACAAAAAAATCTTCGGTCGCGATTACTTAGTGTGACGTGACGAATCAAAGTGAAGGACAATTATGCAATTTCTGAAGAATGTTTCGCCTTACATTTTCTGGCTGACGCGTGTGTTGTGGTTGTGTAGCAGGTACTATTATTGACCCTGTGTGACCGTTCAGGTAGAGGAGGGGTGGTGGCAGGGACGCCGGCAGGGCCGCGTGGGGGTGTTCCCCTCCAATTTCGTCGTGATGCTGGATCCGCTGCACCCCGCGCCGCCCTTCGAGCCGGCGCCTGCGCTCCCGCCTAAACCTGGTGAGTTGTGGACTGGACTTTTCTCATTATATTAGTGTACAATGTCTTAGGCCCACTTGCACCACAAATCACTAAATTTGTTAACATATTTCAACTGAACATACAGTTACTGCCCTTACCACTCTTATAGCTGATAATCTGGATAGTGGTTGTAAGTGTCTGACCGTTTATCTAGACTTAAAAAAGGCTTTTGACACCGTCTCTATTCCCATCCTAATAAACAAATTGGAAACTGCAGGAATAAGAGGGAACTGCGCTAAAATTTTTGGAAGACTATCTGGCAAACCGAAAGCAACGAGTCAGAGTAGGAGAATACGTTAGTCACGACGCAAACGTCACATTCGGTGTTCCTCAGGGAAGCGTGCTTGGATCTACGCTTTTTCTCCTTTATATTAATGACTTATGCAACCTCAAGATCAGTAATGCTAAAGTGTTTTCCTATGCTGATGACACTGCTGTCGTTTTTTCCGGGGATACCTGGCATGATGTTGCCCTGAGTACTGAGGCTGGTATGGCCCAGGTAGCTGCGTGGCTAAATGATAACTTGTTGACACTTGACACAGCCAAAACAAACTATATCTGCTTCAGTATATCCAATCGTTCCCAGCCTAGTAAAGAACTAAATATTAGAGTACATACCTGTGATGGTTCGAATAACTGTTTATACCCAACACTAGAAAAGGTATCAAAAACAAAATATCTAGGTGTTATAGTAGACCAAAAACTGTCTTGGTACCCCCACCTTGAACAGGTAAATAGTAGAATTAGAAAACTGAGCTGGATTTTTAAAACGTTAAGGCGTATTGCTCCAAAGAATATACTCACTAGCTCGAATACCCCCAGACGCCTCCTTAACGAAATATACATAGCTTTGGTGCAATCTGTCTTGACGTACTGCATCCCCATTTGGGGCGGAGCAGCCAAAACTAAGTTTATTGACCTTGAGCGGGGACAACGGGCTCTTATAAAGCTGATGTATTTTAAGAACAGTCGATTTTCTACTCTCAGCTTTTACCAAATTAGCGACTTACTTTCTGTGAGAAAACTATATATTATTAAAACTATTCTTAATAAACACAAATCCCTTCCATATGTCCCCAGAATAAATTTAAAAAGAAGAAAAGACCTAGTAGCAGATGTTCCACAAACTAAAACTAAATTTGCCAGCATCCAATACAAAAAGCGCTCTGCTCAGCTTTACAACAGATGTAATAGAGTAACTTACATACACAACAAAAAACAGCATGCATGCAAAAAAATACTAACTGAATGGATTAAACCACTTAGTTATGAAGACACAGAGGCTTTATTGATATAAATACACATTCTCACTAGTCATATGCTCAATGCCTTTCACTCATGTCATTCACTCACCCACACACCCCACACAAATTCACATACACAACACACATACATCCTGACACACACACAATTCCAGTTTTACACGCACACTTTTTTTAACTTTTAAATGTAACCCGTTATAGATTTAAGTTTTTTTTTATTTATTTGTATAAAAATGGTAAAATAGAAATAAACAAGTCTTTTTATAGTACTACTAATGCATGGAAGCGCGGAGTCCCCTAATACCGGCTTTATACGCTTAAAAGAAGGCTCCAATCACAACTGATGTAACACGAAAACTTGTTGATTCCAATAAACCTTTTTTCATTTTTTTCATTTTCATATTTATGACAGACGCGTGTACAGTCACGAGCACCAATATGTCAACACTTGGCAACTTTCATTTGCGATTTTTTTGTGAAATAACGAAAGCAACGTCGAAATACGACACTTTCCATAAACCTATGGGTTCTAAAAAACCATGTTCGTAGTAACATAAAATCTCATTCAATAATAAAGGAGAAAATTGCCTTTGATTAAAGGAATAAGTGGAAATAAGGAAAGCTTTTGCCCTTCAGTGGGACGATACAGGCTAATGCAATTTATTACTGCATTATGGATATGGGGTTTTCATATAACAGCTAGCGCTTCTGTAGGTGAATCGCTGGATTAGCGACCTCATCCCAACAGGGATATCCCCTGCCATCTGCAGCGTTTTTCCATATTATTTCTGAACTGATGCAGTTAATACGATAAATATTCTTTAACTAATTTGTGCTGGAGCCCCTTATTATTTAAATAGAACATACACCTACGGGGTAATAGCGTAACACACTAACAGTAGCAACATTCAATGCGTTATTTACGTTGTAGAGCAGAGACATTTTTCAAACATATGAAGCAATGGATTAGCAATATCCTTCAAAAATATTCAGATTGTGAATCATTTCATGTGTGATTGTGATTGTTAATCACTGAGGCGGAGACGAGCGGAGTGGAGAGATGTGCAGGAATGGCCCAATCACAGGCTAAAATCCACATCTCGTCTCGTCTGTGATTGGTTGATTCCTGCACGGCTCTGCTCCGCTCAGCTCGTCTCCGCCTCAGTGGGAACGGGTTCTTAAGTCGGCATCTGAAATGTAAACCGCATTTGTCATGTTTGCTGTACAGGAGCAATACCTCCTTGTAAACTGTTGTTCAATGCCTAAAATAAATAAGATATACAAAAACGAATAAGTATCTCGTTAATATCCTTGCAAATACTGGATGTTTTTTTTTTACATCATCATCATCTGCCTAGCCTTTTCCCAACTACGTTGGGGTCGGCTTCCAGTCTAACCGGATGCAGCTGAATACCAGTATTTTACATGGAGCGACTGCCTATCTGACCTCCATAACCCAGTTACAGGGTAATACGATACCCTTTAGTAAGACTGGTTGTCAGAATTTCGGGCTACTGACGACCCGTGACGACTGACAAAGATCCACGAATGACAGCCGGGACCAACGGCTTAACGTGCTTTCCGAGGCACGGAGGAGTCTTAGTATGTGAAGATGGTCACCCATCCACGGACCAACCGCGGCAAGCGTAGCTTAACCTGACCGATCGATGTACTATCTGTGGTCTACTCATGACTATGAACAACTTTCAATATGGGACTAACTCTGAAATCACGAAATCAAAATCAGCTGTTTAATACAAAAGTTCAATACCTACTTGACCAAAATGTATGAAACAGCTGATTTTTTTTTCGTTTTCTCAGAGTTGGTTCCATAGTGAAAGTTGTTTATATGCATGGGTAGAACATCCTGTAAAAATTTGGACACAGTAAAAAAAACCTGCTGTATAAATAAAAACGTAAGAAAAAGTGGGTATTAATCCTTGCAATCTCCTGCCTAGACTCTACTCATACAATAAAGCAGCTATTTGCGGTATTCATGCTCTATTACTAGTTAATATTTTCTCATAGGGTCTGAGTCATGATCAAACCTTATAACACTGTAGGAAGCTCGTTCGTTACCCAGTCTTATTGATATATTGTTGCTATACTTACGTTAATTTGAAGCGATGACACCGACCCGAAGGGGACGCCCGGCTTATCGTTTTGGTGATTTCATCTTCCGCTGATGATAAATTCCGGATGTTTTCAAATTTGCATGTGAAAAAATGAGTGTAAACTGTGTGCCTAATCGTTTTATATTGACAATGTCATCGCTTTTATAATTTTAATTTTATGTAAGTTTTTTAGTGTGGTTTTCGAAGAACTTGTGAACAATGTTATTATTGTTTTTAAAGATAACTGTTTTCTTGTTTCTTACAAAGCCCTTAATGTCGTCTTTTTTAATCACATAATGATAGCAGTGCGTTAGATGTAAAAACTTCAACAAATCAAGCTATTGTGTGACAACTATGACAAGCAAGACATTGTTCTTAGACTATATACTAATCTCCATCTAACTTCTTTAAAGTCCCATGAAAATATCCTCACTAGTTGCAAGCAATAATAATCTCTATTTGTACGCAGTAAAGGAGCTGTGTCGCGTGCTATTCCCGTACTCTGCTGTGAATGAAGACGAGCTGACCCTTTCGGAAGGCGACATCGTCACTATCCTGTCGAAAGAGGCGCCCGACCGCGGCTGGTGGCGCGGTGAACTAAATGGTCGCGTTGGACTGTTCCCTGATAACTTCGTGCAAGCGCTGCCAGCACAAGGTATGTATAACCAACGAATATCATTATACGAATATTATTATTGCGGGTCTGGCTCCTCACCCTAGACCAGCCGGCCGATTCTGTAAAAATCTCACCGTGAAATCATAAGTGAAGTGAGCACTTAATAGTGTTAATCCCTAGCGAATGACAGCTCACTCCACGCTCACTTCACCCAAGCTTTCACGGATGCCCCTCAAGTTAAAGGGGAAAATATACAAGTCCGTGATTAGGCCTGTCGTACTGTATGGATCAGAATGCTGGACTGTGAAAAAGATGGATGAAAAACGATTGCATGTAGCGGAGATGAGAATGTTGAGATGGATGTGTGGAGTGACAAGAATGGATAAAGTAAGTAATGAGTATATTAGAGGAAGTTTAAAAGTGGCGCCTGTTACAGAAAAATTGAAAGGAAGACGTTTGTCTTGGTATGGACATGTAATGAGGAGGGATGAAACGCACGTAACGAAAAGAGTGATGAATATGAATGTAGATGGATGGAGAGGGAGAGGAAGGCCAAAGAAAAGATGGATGGACGGTGTGAGGAATGATATAAAAGAGAATGGACTGAATGATGCCATGACGTCTAACAGGGAAGAATGGAAGAAGAAAACGTGTTGCGCCGACCCCAAAAAAAATGGGACAAGGGCAGGAAGAAGAAGAAGACTTACACACATGATTCTACTCATGACAACAAACAACAGACAATTTGACGTTATTGCTCCATAATTGTGGACTATGATCCTACGATACAATTGCGGCCTTTCACTCAAAATCGCAACTCTAAAAATTACTATAGAAATAAAAAAGGTTGTATACCATAAAGTACCTATTAGTTATGGATTTTCTCTGCTCTTCATTGTTTCCACTCTCGAATACAACAACAGTTACAAAAATAGTTGATTGCATCATCTACATAACGTCTTGAATACAAATCTGCGCATTACTGTTATGTTATTGTTCCCCTGAGTGACTATGGATATAAATAGTACAAGATTTCAACGTAATTGAGAAGATTTGAATACTGTAGTTCCAGGATGTAAACGGTATCGAAAGGTTACTCGAATATGCAACAATATGAATGATATGTAAATGCAGTGGTTAAATAAGTAAATTTTTATCATACTTAAATAATATATACAGACGGCTCCATAAACTGGTTACACCCTTTTTCTAATATATTATTTGTATGCGTGAAGGGTACGTAATTAACGCAGATATGTGTATAGAGTCATCTTATTAAATCATCTTGTATGAAAAAAAAAAACGCTATAAATAGAACATGAACAATCCGGTAGATATAGCGGTATTTTTCAAATGTCAATAAATAAATTTTATGATATTTATCGTATCGATAGTGATTTCGATCTCATCATCTGCCTAGCCTTTTCCCAACTATGTTGGGGTCGGCTTCCAGTCTAACCGGATGCAGCTGAATACCAGTATTTTACATGGAGCGACTGCCTATCTGACCTCCACAACCCAGTTACTGGGTAATACGATACCCCTAGGTAAGACTGGTTGTCAGACTTTCAGGCTTCTGACTACCCGTAACGACTGTCAAAGATCTACGAATGACAGCCGGGACCAACGGCTTAACGTGCTTTCCGAGGCACGGATAGTGATTTCGATCTATTATCATAATTTTATATCAAATCAACTCAAACGTACCGTAACGATAGTATTGAAAAATTCGCTTTTGATGACTATCTTATACATAAACTCACGACTTCTTCCCATGGGGGTAGCTAGAAACTATAGAACGCCACCTGTGACGATCATTACACACACCTTTTGCGTTGTTTACGTTCATACATCTTTTAATATCTAATAAATAAACAAAGGGTTCTTCAAACTTAGTTACGTAATGATAGTATTCAAGGTAATCTAGAGGCTTGTGGCTACATCACGAATGCAAGTGATTAATCTCGTCCGCTTGCCGCACCTTCTTGCGTGGGGCGTCGTCAAATACAAGGGCTTACGTCAGGAAGATTGAAAATGGAAAACGTCTTTCTATTTCCCATGCATAAAAACCGCAACATACTGCCATCACAGATTTGTTGGGCAATCGTGGTGGTTATGAGGATACTTTTTGTCCAGCAAGGTAATTGTCTAGCACACTAAGAGTAGGAATGGCTTTTATTTTGACAGTTCAAAAACATCCATTGCGTTATTTACGTTTATGAGCAGAACAATTTTTCGAACATATGAAGCAACTAGCTGCGCCCCGCGGTTTCACCCGCATAAGTTTCGATCCCGTAGGAATATCGGGATAAAAAGTATTATATGTGTTAATCCTGGTTATAAACTATCTGTGTGCCAAATTTCATCAAAATTGGTCCAGCCGTTTGAGCGTGAAGAAGTGACAAACATACACACACACTCACAAACTTTCGCCTTTATAATATTAGTGTGATGAATTAGCAATATCTTTCAAAATGATTCAGATTTTTGTTGATGACGATGAGTGTGTTTCATAATAGCAGTCTTGGACGTTTTGCTGAAATTACAGAACGTTATGACGATAATAGCAAATACAAGTTTTTAAAGCACAACGTTAACAAATCTTTACAATCGTTTTACTCGTTTTTATTTATAATATAACTTCTAAAAAGTCATAAGTGTCAGCAACAGATACTTCATAAAATCTAAAAATTCTCGACGTACTTGTAAAAGATAATTCCGTCTACGTAGCTCAAATCAATTAAATGATGACATTGTTTTGTGTCACACAGGCTATTGCACATATCGCCGTTTCAATTAATTGACGTTCATTCTTTAAACCCACCAATCTTTCGTAAATTGAATAATTTATAAAATTATTTTTTGTAATTCTTTCGTATAAAAACAAAACTGTGCGGAGTTTACTACAGATTAAATGACGTAACACATTGTTTAGTAAATCAATAAAAAGGCTTTATCATTAAAGTAAGAGTGCGGTAGTGTCTGCTTACTAAGTACATAAATGCTTTTCTCGTTGTATCAGTACAATCACAGATAACTGATTTAATCATTACACACACCTTGAATTTATTTGTAGTATGATGTACACTGTCTTCTTAACAACTTATGTTGTGTGTTGATGCTTAACTAAAAACTCGTTTTGTAATAATGATCACTCAATAAGTGATGTCAGATTCTAAAGGAACATTGTGTTAAAACTCGGGACGTTGAACACTAGTGTTTTTTAGTTTGGCTGTGTATTAGCTCTGGATTTATTTGCAAGGTTAGTCGTGAGTTCGTGACTCTTATACTTATCAGATACATTCACAAATGTCTTCTTTGATGATGCATTTTTTAGACCATTTTACAAAATTACGGGTCTGGCAGGTGTGTTTCAGAGAGTTTGCACTTTTTCTGTCCAACAAAACGATTTGAAAGCGTTTTGAAGGGTGGCGTTTTCCGATTTTATTCTCTTTACGCTGATGCATAGTCGTTGAAGAAGTAATAATTTTTTTTTGACTATCAGAACATACAAAAAATCTGGGACGCTAATTACGTGATAAAATTGACTTTCTAATTAACACTGCTGTCGATATTTGCACGTTTTTTTTTAAATATATTAAGTACAAGGTTACTAATAAGTCCGGTAACAAACTCATATATGTATACAGTATGATAACATAATCTAAGATGACGTAACCTTTGTAACACTGGCCGAATGCAATCGGTTGCAAGACACGCAATATTACTAATTTATGCGTATCAGAACTAGCGTGCAGTAATTTATGTACGCAGATGAAGAAAATCTCTGGTCTATGTTTTTGGAGCTACTCTGTTATTTGAGTTCATGGCTAATAGAAACATCGTCTTGAAAATTGGCGTTTGACCTGCACCCTAATTGCGTAACACACTATCAATCATACTTAATCTGAATCAATTTATAAGATATTGCTAGTCCATTGCTTCATATGTTCGATTTTTTTCTGCTCAACAACGTAAATAATGCAATGAATGTTGCTGAACTGTCAAAGTGGAAGCGATTGCTACTGATAGTGCGTTACGCAATCACCCCGCAGATTGATTTGTGTAATTAATATTAGTAAATTTTTCAATGAAAGTCAGTTCAAAAATGAAATTTACTAAAATAATGCTTATATTATAAGCGCGTAATTTGCTCATTTTGTAGACTAGTCAAGCGTATTAAACCAGATAAAGGAAGTAGCACATGAAGGCGCAACCTTGAAATCTTAACACTCCGCACATTCCTAATACACAAAATCAAAGGATTTTTTTTTAAATAAACCAATTACAGGCAGTTTTGAATTGTCAAGGGATCAAGGGGTCGGTCAGTCAGAAAGATGAAGCTAGTAGCCAATTCCAAAGCGATGTAGGTACCAATGAAGAAGAACGGTCAAGAAACTCCACGGATATTAATATTAACTCGAATCGCATTCAGTTTACGTACCTATAGCCGACTAAACAATAACATTGTACCTTCAGCTTCGCGCGCAAAGTACTATTAGAGTCGTGAGCGCACTAACACACGCACAGCCTGTTGGTAAACACCGCCCACTCTAGTATTCGATGTTCTGCTATTGACATTTCTCATGAAGGTTGCGGACCGAGTCGTGATTTTGCGTAACTTGCCTCAGCACGCTGTGTCTCGACACTGTACTTTTTATAACTAGTTGCCTCACTAACCGCGTTGGTGTAACACCAATGTTGCACGTTGCTCCACTGATTTCTTCGATATTGTGATTCTCTAAAATGATTTTTGAAAGTGAGTCGGTTTTGTTAAAAGTTTTATTTATGTATGTGAAACTTTATAAGACATTTTGTGTGGTTTGTGTGATCTCTTCTAAGGAATTGATATCGGAATAATGAAGTGTTTAAATGATGCGTAGAATTTCATTTTTATTTTTAATTGAATGACATTTAAAAATAAGTATTTGTTGCTGTTATAATTATAATGTTGCAGTTTAGAAAAATGTTTGCAAGTGAACAAAATTTATTTGCCAAAATGTGTAAGTGTGAATGAATATTTCTAAGGGATGAAACAGAATTAACTTCAGAATATTTCTGTTAAAATATATAACCAATAATACCAGTTATTTTCAACTTTCCGGTTAAAAATTGTTTGACAATAAATGACTATCTATCGATAGATTACTGACAGCAATAAACTTATATAAATATAAATTCAATTGACGCCTCTACTCGTGACGAAATCATTTAACTTGGCAGTAATACTAAGGTATCATACATTTACTTACAGTATCGACAGAATTGGAAGAGAAGAAACCAGACCGACCGCCGGTCAAGACCACGAACGCTATCTACCCCATTCTAACAAACAAGTACTCTGAGAAAACAGCCTCCGTCAAGGAGCTGACCACGTCTAAAATAAGGTATGTTACTTTAATCTTTTACGTTCTTATCAAGCGAGAGATATGAGTTAGCTATGGCGACCTACTAAGATTTTGTTAGTAAACGGACTCGATATGATATACACACAGTCTTACTTTTTGCACAGTAGTATCTAGTATCATTATTTTATATGTTGACGGAAGTGAACAATGTGATTTAGTTTGAGCCTTTGTTTTGATTTTCCTTAATCATACCTAAATTATTTTATTTCTGTAAGTAGGTTTGTACAAACACTTTTACATATGTCAATCATATTTTAAAAAACTAGATGAGGTCGGCGTTTCCTATTGTGACTACTCTGAGAAGAAAGGCCGAAACAAACTCAGAGATCAACAAACTCAGTCTCTTTTAAAGCCCAAACCATGAAGACCATGTAGATTGATGCCTGAAATGGTCTTTTGAGGAAGAGATCACTGGACCTGTCCAGTCAATGCACGCATTTGTCAGTAATCATGCAGCTCAACTCAAAACCTACGGATCTCAACTTATATTTGGTGTTTAGTAAAGAGCAGCACCCTAACTGCGTAACGCACTATAACTCTCAATTTGAATCATTTTGAAGCATATTGCTAATTCATTGCTCCATATGTTCGAAAAATGTGTCTGCTCAACAACGTAAATAACGCAATGAATGTTGTTGAACTGTCAAAATGAAACCCATTGCTACTGATAGTGTGTTACGCAATTAGCCTGCAGCATTCTATTAATTTAGTGACACTTTAGAGATCAAAGGATACGCCTCTAGACATTACTCTAGACATTTCACATTCATGTCTGATTAAAATATATAAACTCATATTATGTTAATCACAACACTAAAAAAAAAAAAACTTGAACAATTCCGTATTGAATACAGTCATTTAAAGTGGGCCGAAGACTAACGGGTTTGCCAATAAATTCGCTTAAGGAATTCATCGTAAAACACGACGTCTTAGGTGAGTTTACATGACGTTTCTTTTACGACATTTTTTTATGTTTCCAGCGTGCACAAAGAGAACACAATCAGTAAGGATTCGAGTACACAAAGCACGGTCACACACACAAATAAAAGTGAGTCGGAGAAGATTATACACAGTGAGACCGTCATCGATGGATCTGTGGAACAGGTGAGCTTATTGCATTTATTTGAATACGTTAATGCTTTGCGAATGCATCGTATTTGCATTCTAAGATATTCTTGATTGCATTGGGAAAGTAGTCGGTAACATTCTACGTAAGTAATACTTTCATATTTATTCACTAAGGTATTTCCTCACTAAGGTAATTCTAATGAAGATAACCCCCAAACTAGGTCTTTATAAATACTTTACTCAACTTTCGGAGCACTATATTATTCACAATCTAGTTGATTAGGTCTGTATTCATAAACGTTGGTTAAAGTTAAGTTGTGGTTAGTGACTGTTTACCATACATTGGCACCGATTCTCTTGTTCACAGACTAAACTAAATTTAAGTTCAGTGCATCTTTTTCTTTCTATTTAATTATCAAAAGGACTGAAGATAAATATTAGTTTAGTCCTGTCAAATTATTCAGCGCCTGACGTAAATTGACGTATTTTTAGTAGCCAATTTTTTTATCACGTCTAAACTTGTCTATGGAGTATCTAATTTGACAGGATTACTAATATTTATCTTCTTAAATTTAATCGTCGTTTATAAATAAACCATGTATATTTTAGTTGAAATAGCACTAAGCTATTTTACTTGACTGAGCAAAGTAGGCACAACAGCGTGGCGTTATAATTAATACACCCGATATATAAATAATTCAGAATCGTTGTGCCGTCCTTGATTTACTAAATATGTGCAACAATGCGCTTATTAGTTCCCAATCCTAATCTAACTTGTACTAGTATTTAAGTAATCTGATCATTTACGAGTTCTTGTACTTGTATATTTATAGATAACGCGAAAATGGGACAACTTGTACTGTCCGAGCAATTGTTAGAATGTACAGACGCTAGCACATCAAACTATCCGAAACTGTCAAATTTTCCCAATCAACTTTGAACCTTATACTTTAGCAATAAAGTTGAAAATGTATTAAAGAGACTTGACAGACTGTAGTGTGGCAGCTTGATGTGCTGGCGTCTGTACTAACTTACAAGAATATAATCATATTATAATAATACTAGCTTCTGCCCGTGACTTGTCCGCATGAAATTACTTGTTCTCCCGAGCCACCCCGTCGTGCATCGCCCGCGCTATTACTACGTTTTCGTTTAGCGTTCTTTCTGACTTTTTCTTTTTTGTTCGGCTCCTAAGTGTCCTAGCGTGATGTTAAATAGCCTGTAGCCATCCTCAAGAATCGAGCTATCAAATGCAAAAATGGTTTTTTCAAATCCGATTGGTAGTTCCAGAGAGTTGCGCGTTCAAATAAATAAACAAAAAAAGTCTTCAGCTTTATTATCAGTAACGATATAATTTATGTATTTCAGGTGAAGAAACCTCCGGTGCCATTAAAGAAGAGCCCCACGCCCACCTCAGGAGTGGGCGGTTTGTTCAGCGGGCTGAAGAATAAAATGTTATCGTCAACAGATAAGTAAGTTCTACTCTGTAATTAATAACGTAGCGTAAAGCGCAATACACACTGAGCACGCCGGGGCGCCGACCTATGTCGGCAACTTTTTGTCGTCGGGCTAGTTGACCGCTTCACTTATTGCAAGTCGGAAAATTTTATATAACTTCGTGATACAGTTTTGAAATTTTGTACATAGATTCTTTACATAAAAATACTAGACACGTGTTTCGGGTTTGCCATATACTAAAAATAATGTTGTATACAACGTGTAACGTTAAATGCGCAAAACCTTAAAATGGTTTGACCAGAATAACGAGCAGAATTAATTGAACTACTTTTTAATATAGGCCACATTTTTCAAAAAATCTTCATTGAAATCGTTGCCGTGTCTATTTATTAATAGGTCAAGCAACCCAATGTCAGCGCGGCGCAGCGGCCCGGTGACGACTCCTCCCTCGATAAAGCGTCGTCGCAGACGCAAGAAACGATCAGAATGGCCAGTAAAACTAAAACAGCACATAAAACCTTTACAATTGTTTTAATGATTTATTTTCTCTCTGAAATAGGTCAATTGAATTAAAAATCAGTTGGGGTGTCTGAGGTTTTGCGCATTTAACGTTACACGTTGTATATTGGTTTGAAAGTTATGAGTGTCGAAACTTACATCGCTCAACTGTGGGAAAATCAAAATTTAATTCATAACAATAGAAAAAGTAATTGTGTCTCATTATTCACAGTTGAGCTACTACTTCAACAGTAATTCCAAAGCATGTTTGGGCGTCAATAAATAACTCCCTGAGTATGAAAATGGCAATTGTTACCATACAGGGATAGATAATTTGTTCAAGAATTTAAATAACTTCATTTTGAATAAATACATCTTGTAGTTTTTTTTATTAATATCCAAACGCCGGTTGTTCATGAAATTTTACGCGCTCGTTTTCGTTATAAATCATCGTCTTTTACTAAATAAATAAAAACTAATAGCAAGCTTAAGCTGAAATATGCTATGTGCTTGCTAGTGTAATTATGATGATACCTGTATCCTTCAAATTTATATGGCGGTAGTAATTTCTCGGGCGAGCTCTTTCACAGCTTGATTTTACTACTACTAGTCTGTATCCTTTAGGAGTTTCTGCTCCACTACCCTGTTCATCCTTTCTACAACTGTATATTTATGGTCTTTGTTATATTTCCAGAGAGAAATCTTCATCAACGACAGTATCAAGCAGCGGTAGCAGTAGCGGCGGCGAGTGGGACCGTCCCGACGGTGCCGCGCCAAGCAAGACCACGCCGATAGCCAACGCCAACAGTAACGCCAACAACGCCAACACCTTCGATCACATCGAGCGGAACTCCTTACTCAACGACCCGAGAGCTGGCAGGTAAGAACTGAAAGGTTTAGCAACAAGTTGTTGGTTTTAGGGTTCCGTACCCAAAGGATAAAACGGGACCCTATTACTAAGACTACGCTGTCCGTCCGTCCGTCACCAGGCTGTATCTCATGAACCGTGATAGTTTTAATTAGGCACTTTTATATTCGCAATGCTTCTAACATACTGCTACTGATCGTATCTGGGCCATGTCCCTGAACAGAAATCACTGGTCCCGAATATTCTTCTTTATCAACCAGCAGATGAACTAGTGATCATATCTGTGTTACCTTTGTTTGTGTTATTACTTGTGTTTTCTCATTTCTTGAAGCTAAAAAATATATATTGATTCATTTCAGAGTAAAAGCCCCTCGGCGCCGGCCACCTAGTCAAGCACTCCGCGAAGATACGCCACAACTAATAGGATTAAGCAACGGACATGATGGTAATCTTTCAATTTAATAACGCATCAAATAAAGATGGCTAATGGTGGTCACGATCTCCATATCAGTGACACACTCTTAGACGCGAGAGCGACGGAGCGACGGAGTTTTTACACCTCACTCCACCCCCGACACGAGGAGGCCCGCGGGAGCGGGCCGGCACCAGCCGGGGGTTGCGGAAGTATCGTTCGTTCCCGCGACCCCCGGCGTAGGTGAGAGAGGGAACACCGGGGTGGTTTTTAGTCAGGACAGGCGGACATCCATGAGGATTTTCCACACCGAGGACAAAAAAAAAGGACCTTGTGGGTAAGCAATAACAGCCGCACGGGTCGACCGATCAGGTTACGACCAGTCTTACCAAAGGGTATCGTATTACCCAGTAACTGGGTTGTGGAGGTCAGATAGCCAGTCACTCCATGTAAAATACTTGTGTTCAGCTGCATCCGGTTGGACTAGAAGCCGACCCCAACATAGTTGGGAAAAGGTTAGGCAGATGATACGTCATTTACATGTTGACTCAATGAGATATTACGATCGGACTTCTACCCAAACCTATTTTATTCTGTCTCCGACTATTTACTACAATGTTTGTCCACAATAAATCAATGTAATATCTAACCTAAGATAACCCATACCCGATTACTTGCCACCCAATATACAAAAGCGTGCTCACATATATCTCTATCACGAATGGAACTCAATTTGACACAGATTGTATTGTTACGTGGCCTATTTTTCGAACGGCTCCGTTGGCTTCGTGGTTGCAAGCGCGACTGCTGAGCGTAGGGTCGTGGGTTTGATATCTAGGTCGGGCAACGTGTTGGGTTTTTCCAATAGGAATTTCTCAGTAACGGCCCGGAGTTTGGAAGTTGGTCGTGAGATACCCCCGTGCCTCGGTGCGCACGTTAAGCCCTTGGTCCTGCGCCTGATCTCTCTCTAGTCGTGTTGGTTCGCGTGCCGTCCCATCTGGACTATGAGAGTGAGGGAGAAAGAGTGCACCTGTATCTGCGCGCACACTTGTGCAATATAATACATATCTCAAGCACTGAAGGCTTATTATTTTTTTTTTTTTTTTTTGTAAATAAGTTTTTATCTTTCACTTTTTAGTTGTACCTACGCCACACAAATTCATATCACACTACTTCCTATGTAAATATCAGTGACAGGGAGTTATTAAAACATCATCAATATAAATAAAGTGAAAAAAAAAATATTATTGAAGCTAACTCAAAAACTACCAAAGAAAAGTTAATAAAATTTATATGGAACCGCCTCTGAGGCATACCTTTTCCATTAAAAGAATTTCGCAAATCGGTTTAAAAATTACAGAGTTCTGAGGTAACAAACAAAAAAAAAATATATATTGAACCGATTTGAGAACCTCCTCCTTTTTTTGAAGTCGGTTAAAAAGCGAGACCAAGCTGCAACTTTGAATAGGTATAGATAAATTCTTCGTAGCAATAACTTCTGAGAATATTTTAAGGATGACGCGTGCATTGTTATTGTTTTCATTCGCGATGGTTATAATAGTGTTCCGCTTGACTCCGCTCCGATAGGCAGGCATCTTAACAAACATAAAAAAAAATATATATTGAACCGAATTGAGAACCTCCTCCTTTTTTTGAAGTCGGTTAAAAAGCGAGACCAAGCTGCAACTTTGAATAGGTATAGATAAATTCATCGTAGCAACAACTTCTGGGAATATTTTAAGGATGACGCGTGCATTGTTATTGTTTTCATTCGCGATGGTTATAATAGTGTTCCGCTTGACTCCGCTCCGATAGGCAGGCATCTTAATAATTGATTGTCTAGCAGAGACAAGACCTTGGTCTTGTCCAATACAATACAAACTTCATCATGCACATACAATAGCTAAATGAAACACAATGCCTAATTTTGCATAAAATTTTGTAAAACTGAAGAGCATTACATACCTCTTTCAGGGACACTTTCATATAACTTACAATATACGTGTTTTTATGTTTTTTTTTAGTTATATTTAGGCTAAACAATACTGAAAACATGGTTGAAAAAATTATCTGCGCGCTGGTTAGCTACTCTAACCACCTAATTATGAGTGTGATATTACATTACAAAAGCAAAATTACATAAGTATTTTATGAAATACATGCAAAAGGTGTCTAAACACGTATAATAAAACAATCATAGTCATAAAAATAATAGACTTGCGCCTTATTTTTGAAAGTTTCTTCCGAGCACATTTCAAAAACACTGTCAACGAATGTTTATTAAACCAACATTACACACACACCAACGATTATCGGCGCCACTTACTGCCAAAACTAAATCAAGCGTAATGCGTATTTCTATGTTAGTTCCAGAAATAATCGCTAGATGGCATGAATTTAAAGAAAAAAAAAATCCGAAATCTGTGGTTAGCTTGGCTAACCCGTACATAAGTACGGGCTGTAATCGATAAGGATTTGTATTTGGATTTCTCCATACACCGATTTGTCGTGAAGGTTGGTATGTTTAGTTGGTATAGAGAAACACGTTCCACTGAGATGGACTAAGTAGTTTAGTTTATTTAAGTTAAGACTAAGTAACAATACTAGAGTGGAAGGCGATTATTTCTCTTAGTTGTTGATAGCTACCCACTTTAAGTTCACTATATTTTAATTCGTTCGTCATGTCATTTTATTATGCTAAATTATGACGCGCATCGTTGGTATAAAGTAGGTTACAGAGTAAGCAAAAAAATGTACTGCGATGAGACCGTACAACTTAAAACCGAAAAAAGGAACCGATTGATAACCGTCAAGTTTTCTGTTATCAGTCAGTCCACACTTAATTCATATCAGTTATAAGCTAATACATAGTATGTAACATTGATAAAGGATATCTAGAGCCAAGTACCACAAGCCTATTTCCAGGACATCTTGGTTTTATGCATAGACATATATTGGGTAGACTACGCAAGTCTCATTGTCTGTATAGAAACCAAGCGTGCAAGCAATTCTCAGGGTTAAAAAGTTTGGGAATGACCTTGCCTACGCCCCTATTCGATTTGATCCATACTTCCAGGGATACCCTGTATAGATTGACCCACCACTGCACCCAGTGTATCTCTCCATCACCCTTGGTTGACTACCCTGCCCCGAGGAATTAAGTCTACCATAGCACCATTGTTGTGCACAACGATTAATAAATGAATAAAAACATCTTTTATTTACAGCCGAAAAACCTCCTGAGAAAGCGGCACGGACGGAGCATACCGAAGCGGCGGAAGAAATCAAACCACGGACTCGCGAGTGGGAGAAACATAAGGCGCCGTGGATGGAAGAACTAAAGCTGAACCAGGCCAAGAAGACAAGCTTCATAGTCGACGGCAAGTCGCGCCTCTCAGGGCCAGAAATGGGCGTCGCCAGCAAGGCGGGAAGCGGCAGTACGGACAGGTAAACTGGACTTTTTGTACAAAACGAGCACTAACTTTAGTCCAAGCCTAAAGTATCGAACCAGTTTTTGCATTTAGAACCTTATTCCGGTAGATTTAAAGTTCTTAATAAAAAATCGACAACAGACTCAGGTTTATACTCAGTTTTTATATGTCAAACTTGAACTTTGTCGAGATAATAATAATTTATTTTATTTTGGACCTAAATCAAGTCCATAGTTTCACACTCATAGGTACAGACGCCAGCACATCAAGCTACTACAATCTGTCAGATTTCTCTAATAGATTTCCAACTTTATTGCTAAAACATAAGGCTCAAAGTTGATTGGGAAAATCTGACAGTTTCGGGTAGCTTGATGTGCTGGCGTCTGTACATTTAAATTAAAAACTATTTTAAATTCTACTCACATAAAAACCCAAAATAAATTGTGACTAATTAAATTTAAATATTCAACATTTAAATATTTCTCACTTCGAATTTGTCACTTGTACAGATATAATTAAAACTTTTCACATGTTAAATGTTAAAAAGACTGCAGATCTATGGGGCAATTCTGTGGATGTTGCTAAGACAATTATAAACATTGTAGCACCTACTTTAGCTGATATATTTAATAATTGTATTGAATGTGGTGAGTTTCCTGATCTTATGAAACACAGTAAAATAATACCGTTGTTTAAATCGGGTAGTACATCAGACCCTACTAATTATAGACCTATTTCCGTACTACCCACCTTTAGTAAAATTTATGAAAAACTTATTTTAAATCAATTGCAAAGATTTTTCAATAACAATAAATTACTGAATAATAAACAGTTCGGTTTTACAAGGGGTCGTTCAACTACCGATGCCGGAGTTGAACTTTTAGGACATATTTATAATGCATGGGAGGACAAATGCGATGCTTTGGGCATTTTTTGTGATTTGTCAAAGGCATTCGATTGTGTTCTTCATGAAACCTTAATCAGGAAACTTCACCACTACGGAATCCGGAACGCCTCTCTGGATCTTCTCACTTCTTACTTAAGTGATAGGATTCAGAGAGTTGATGTTAACGGGAAAAGGTCACCCGGATCTGTAGTAAGAATGGGGGTCCCACAGGGCTCAATACTTGGACCATTTTTATTTATTATTTATATCAATGACTTGCCTTACCTCATAAAGGATGAACATGATATAGTGTTGTTTGCAGATGACACTTCACTTTTATTTAAACTCAAACGTCAGCAGCTGGTTACTGACAATATAAATAGTGCCCTCGCAAAAGTAGTTAACTGGTTTAATGTTAATAATCTACTTCTTAACGAAAAAAAAACGAAATGTATTAAGTTTACGATACCAAATGTTAGACAAGTAGAAACTAGTGTTCTCATAAAGGGTGAAGAGTTAAAACCCGAAAATTCCACAGTATTCTTAGGCATAACTTTAGATGCCAAGCTTCAATGGGGCCCCCATATAGATAAATTGTCAAGAAAGCTTAGCTCTGCAGCATACGCCGTTAGGAAAATTCGTGATTTAACTGATTTAGAGACAGCCCGTTTAGTTTACTTTAGTTATTTTCATAGTGTGATGTCATACGGTATTCTGCTGTGGGGAAATGCCGCCGATATTCAGACAATTTTTATTTTACAAAAAAGGGCAATTCGTTCTATTTATAAATTAAGTCCTAGACACTCCCTCAGAGACAAGTTTAAAGAGATTAATATAATGACTGTGCCTTCTCAGTACATTTATGATAATCTTTTGTATGCACATAAAAATATTAATCTGTTTAAAAAATACAGTGATATCCATAACATAAATACTAGGAACAAACACAAATTTGTTGTTCCTACAACAAGGCTCAAGAAAATAGGTGGCTCGTTTAGATGCCAATGTATACGTTTTTATAATAAACTTCCTAGCCACATTCAAGAACTAAGCATTAATAAATTCAAATCTTTTATAAAGTTAAAACTATGCCAGAAAGCCTATTATACTGTAAAAGACTATATTGAGGACAAAAAAGCTTGGGATTGAGCTGCTCCAATAGGTCTAGACAGTGAATGTTGTTTATTTTTTATTTTTTGCTGACTTACACTTTTGTTTTTTCTCTTTCTAAATATCTATTTATATACAGAATGACATGAACATTTACTGTTTGAAGTCTTATATTATTTTAATTATTGTGAATGTGATGACTATGTGGGTTTCCGTTTTAATCATGGTCTGGCACTTTGAGCGGTCTATGCGGTCTACACAAATGTCCTGTCCTTGGTATTACTCGTCGAATCGTTGAGCTCCTTAAGTTCTGAGTTGAGCTGCACGGTTACTGACGAATGCGTGCACTGACTGCACAGGTCCGCTCAATCTGTGTGGTTCTTTCCTCAAAAGACCACTTCAGACACAAATCTACATAGTCCTCAAAGATCAAAGATTATGTCCGGATTTTTATATACACATTGACATTGATGAATTTTATATAAACAATGACATGGATATTTACTTTGTAAAGTATCTTATTTTTTATTATTATTATTATTATTGTGAGTGTGAAGACTATGTGGGTCATTTCTTTTTTCTGTTTTCCTTCTTAGTTAGTTTTAATCATGATCTGGCAGTTTGAGTAATTTATGCGGCCTACCCAAATGTCCTTTCATTGGTATTGTTCGTCGAATCGTAAGGCTCCTCAAGTTCTGAGTTGAGCTGCACGATTTTTGACAAATGCGTGCACTGACTGGACAGGTCCGCTCAATCTGTGTGGTTCTTTACTCAAAAGACCATTTCAGACACCAATCTACATGGTCTTCACATGATCTGACCAAGATTATGTCTGGACTTTAAAAGAGACTGTGACCTCTGAGTTTGTTTCGGCCTTTCTTCTCAGAGTAGTCAGATAGGAAACGCCGACCTCATCTAGTTTAAAAAAATATGATTGACATGTAAAAGTGTTTGTACAAACCTACTTACAGAAAATAAATCATTTATCATTTATCATTTATCATTTATCATTTATCATAACAAACTCATAAAAAAAAACAAAAATAATAATTAAAACTGTCAAAAAAAATTATAAATATGTCAGAACCGTATATAAAAAAAATGAAATAATAAAATATTAAATATAAAGTTGTCAAATTGTAAAAAGGTATACAAAAGTCAAAATATTAAAAATAATAATAATTATTATAAATATTATATAAATTGCAAACAAAATAATAATACTAAAAAAAAAAAAACATTATAACTATTTTTACCTGCCCCAAGCCCGATATAAACCAGTACATTGGGCTTGGGTGCATGTAAAGCCTGCCAGTGCTGCAAGAAAGCCCTATCTATTGGCAACAACGGTAAGAAGACTGTTGTTCAAAATCTGGATCTAAAGATAAATCTTGTTTTGTAATATCGTTAGGGTTTGGATGGTCGACTTTGCAGAACAACAATTTACTTTAGAAGCATTTTGTACTGAAAAAAAAAAGAAAGAAATGACCTTTGGCTTTTTCCAATGTTCAGATCTTGTATTTTTACCATTTTGTCATTATTGTTCACAGTTTACTATAAATTATGAATCTAACTTTTCATTTTCAGAATCCTAGACTGTGGTCTAGAAGAAAAGAGATCAACTCACTCTATGGAAATGTCTAAAAGCACGTCATCGATTAGTAGTCGAATGTCAATAATGGAGAGCTTTGAGGAGGTAACATAATAGATCAATGTTAGAAACATTACTCTCATAAATATTAGATATTACTTAATAATTTCTTGCATTATTACAGACAAAAGTTCGTCATTCGTTGGACTCGAAAAAGGACGCTACGCCAGCACCCCGCGACACCGAGTCACACGCTGTCAAACCCGTACAATCACCCACCGCTGCAGGTATATCACAAAACATATAAGCTTTTATCACTATAGGTACACATATATGCCTTCTGCATCTGGGAATAAAAGCGTTATTTTAATAATAATAATAATATTCCACAACTTTCACATAACGCCATCTAGTCCCAAACTAAGCAGAGCTTGTGCTATGAGTACTAGACAACTGATAAACATACATATATATTTCTAAATACATACATATTATAGATAAATTACACCCAGACAAAGAACAAATGATCATGCTCATCACACAAACATTTGTCCTGGGTGGGAATCGAACCCACGACCTTGCCTATAGTAGTCAGGGCCACTGACCACTAGACCAACAGGCCTGCCAAATTTATGTAATATGCTTCTTATGTAATATGCTTCTTGAAGTATCTATGCGTTATGTAATATGCTTCTTGAAGTATCTATGCGTTATGTAATATGCTTCTTGAAGTATCTATGCGTTTTTTGTAATATGCTTCTTGAAGTATCCATAGTTTTATTGGTTTTAATTTTCAAAACACTAGACTATCGCTTAGCCCTTTGCAACCGGGAGCAAAAAAATTCGCATAGATCAGTAAAAACTTAGTAATCGCTTGGAAAGTGTTCAGAGGTTCAGGAGAAAAAACACTGAAAGAAATCTCATGCAAGCTGGTCTTCAGCAGTCAGACCCTCACAAACGTGAGGTTCAGGAATAATCTGCTAGTCTCACTATCGTGAGTATATGTGCGGAGGCGCTCGGATTAAACGGGTAATGGGCATCGATATCGATC